>OV815959.1:25461000-25909548 GCA_929112965.1 Mythimna albipuncta | reverse complement strand
TTTACAAAGTTATTTATAACGTTATTGAGAAATACGTCCCTAAGACCAAGCCTAAATCTTGCAAATATCCAGTTTGGTTTAGCAAAGATCTTGTTCGTCTGCTACGAGAAAAGAATAAGTACCGCTCACTTTACTCCAAATTTAAAAACCCCTTAGATAAAATTTCATTTCGTTTGCTCAAAGATAGAGTTTCAAAATTAATACACAGTAATTATAGGCAATATATGGAGTCAATAGAATCTTCGATCACTTCTAACCCTAAGCTATTTTGGTCTTTTTTAAAGCAAAAACGCAACGGTAAGAGTACATATCCTTCTTCAATACATTACGGCGATGTCAAAGGAAGTAATGGAGCAGAAAACTGCAACATATTTGCATCATGTTTTTCATCCGTCTATAACGGTCATGGTAATAATCCTTTTGACGATCGGACTAAACACGAGAGCTCGCAATATCAGCATACTGATTTTCTGACCCAATTGACGCTTAACACGGGTTCTATCATTAAAGCTTTAAAGAGATTGGACCCTAATAAAGGGCCAGGGCCTGACGGACTGCCTTCCATTTTTGCAGTAAAATGTTGTGACTTTTTGGGGGAGCCTCTCTCTATGATTTATAATAAATCATTGAGCTCCGGTTGTTTTCCTAATACTTGGAAAGAAGCACGAGTGGTTCCGATTTTTAAATCTGGTGACAGGTCCGCGGCGAATAATTATAGACCAGTATCAATTTTGTCTATTTTTGGCAAGGTGTTCGAAGCTTTAGTATACCCTTTACTTTCGTGGCATGTGAAACAGACATTGATGCCTGAACAACACAGTTTCATGAAAGGCCGTTCTACTGGAACCAATCTTGCGTGCTTTGTATCTGATTTAGTTGACGCCGTAGACCATGGATCGCCTGTAGATGTAATTTACACTGATTTTAGCAAGGCGTTCGACAAGGTGGATCACAAAATCTTAATTAACAAATTACACTCCATCGGAATTGCAGGAAACTTATTGCAGTGGTGTGAGTCCTACCTTGTTGAGCGCACATCTAAGGTTGTGGTCGACGGTTATTCGTCGAATCTGTTTCTTATACCTTCAGGCGTGCCCCAAGGCTCCCATCTGGGACCGTTATTTTTCAATATATTCATAAACGACGTGGAGTCCTGTTTCATACACTCAAAAATATATTTATACGCGGATGATCTGAAAATTATAAAACGAATAGAGTGCAATCAGGATACATATAAACTGCAAGAAGATTTGGATCGTTTCTCCCAGTGGTGTTTGGACAACAATATGGTACTTAATGCTGATAAATGCAATTACATACATTTCTCTAGAAAAAAAGGACCTTATTTTCGTGATTACAAAATTAATAACCATACAATTTGCGAGCAAGAAGTAATTCGTGACCTGGGTGTTTATATTGATTATAAGCTTCGGTTTAATATTCACGTCGATAAGGTTGCGACTAAAGGGTATAAGATGTTGGGTTTCATTCTGCGGAACAGTAAAAAATTTAAACGCGCCTCAACTAAAATTGCAATCTTTAATTCATTGGTCAGGTCAGGTTTGGAATATTGTAGCATAGTTTGGACTCCATTTTAGTCTCCACTTGCCCTTTTTATTTTAGTTACTTCCCTCCTTACTCAAGCCTGAAAAAAAATATTCTTAGTTAGTCGAAACGCATTATAAATTTAAAGTATCAATACTCTTTATACTAGCCATCGAAAATATTGACCAAAACAAAATAAAGAAATATCGTCATGTTTAAATGAATTTCCATTTAATTTATATATATTTGGAGATAACTGGGACAGGAGTTTACCTAGGAAGTCTAAAAAGATTAAAATAAAAGTGTTACGTACCAAAAAAACAGCATACCAATGTTTCCCAAGTTCGTGACTTTGTTTTGATCAATTATGGTGTGATTTGCCATTTGTTATCTTTGGCAAAACTGTAATATATTAAATATTATTTCCCTTGCAGCTCAGTGAAATTTTTTATCAAATTTCTGAAGATTTCAATTAAAAATCACAATAAAATAACACAATAAACAAACATGATATGACGTTTGGTATTTGACGGATGGCTGGGTGTGTTGCTACTTAAAATCTTTAATGTTGTTTTCCCTTTACGCCACGACGGTTCTTTTATCGCACAGACAATACATGTTCTTTTATAAATTAATTAAAATAAAGCGCAATTACAAAGTAAATAGTTGTTGTGACTTTAATAATACAACAGGGGCCGTATTATGACCTCTTCCCGGAGGACACGGTGGAGCACACAGTCGAGGTGTGCCCTGCTTGGGCGGAGCATCGCCGTGCCCTCGTGGGGGCGATCGGCGGCGGAGACCTCTCGCGCTGGGTCTTGGTTGAGGCCATGGTCCGGAGCGAGGAGGAGTGGCAGGCGGTCGCCGACTTTTGCGAAGCAGTAATGCTCGCAAAGGAGGAGGCCGAACGCATCAGGCAACGGCGTTATCGCCGCCGCCGTCGCCGGTATTCTGATCCGATTTCCGGCCAACGTAGACGCGGGCTTGCGGACAGTGAGCAATGGGTAGCTCTTATTCTCTAGATAGATAGATAGATAGATAAAATCCTTTATTGGTTACAGCACAAAACATGCACCAAAATACATAAAGCACACAGATTATAAAAACTAAGCACATAGACAACAACAAAGGAAAGAATAAAAAATAAAATAATAACACATGTAGGTACTAAGAAAAAAAAAAAGAGAAATTACAAGACAGACCCATAGTGCGGTGTGCATGTCACGCTGCACCAATGGGAGTCCAGCTCAGCATGTGTCAGGCAAAAATACCTGACGCTGATATTATGCTGGATCCTTGTGGTGACATTCGGAGGCTCAGATGGTTTTGAGTGAAATGTAGATAAATATATAAAGTATTATAAAGTTAATAAGCATAAAATAATAAGCAAGGTTAATAAGCAAAGTGAATAAATAAAAAATAATGTAATATAAATGTACGAGTATGTGTGTGTAATGGAGCAAAAAAGGTGAGGTGCGGTGAATCATAGACAGCATTTTCAATATGTGTACCTATCAAACGCAAGCTACCAAGCGGAATATGTGGGTACGCCCAGCAGACTGTCCCGGAAACAAGGAACACGCAGACCAGCTATATGAAGGACGTATTCGAAATGAACATACCACGTTCTTTCTGTGAGGTGATGAGGAATTGTCGTAGCCGTATTCTGAACGTGTTAACACATTTAACATTCCTAATCGGCGGAGGAATATTGTTCCAGCATTTCGATGCTGCGTACCTGAAACTGCCCCTGAAGGCAGCTGTCTTGTGCGATGGAGTGGACAGTTGTTGCGAGCACTGTCTTCTGGCACATTGCCTTTTGCTTGCGATCCAGCTCAATTTATTATAAAGATAAGTCGGCTGTTTGTACTTTATCACCCCAAACAGTAGGCAAGCCAAATGCAACTTACGACGCGACTTCATTCTAAGGATAGAGTGCTTATTTAAAAACGGCGTTACGTGAGTTCTTGCTGGGATGTTGAAACAAAATCGAGCACAGGCGTTTTGTACCCTCTGGATCAGTCGATCAGTTCGTGCCAGTAGTCGAGGGCCAATAACGGTATCCGCATAGTTTAGATTCGAAAGCACAAGCGATTCAACAAGCTGGATTCGCAACTCTTCGGAGAGATATGGCCGTATTTTATAGAGGACCTTTAATCGGTAGAAACATGTGCGTACAGCGGCTGCCACATGTACTTCGAGATAACCCTTCGTCCATATTCAGACCCAAATTACGTGCCTCACTGACTCGACTGACCGACTCACCCAATAGGGTAACATTAAGTGTTGATGGCACTGCACTGATTTGACATTTGATTCCAAAAAGCATGTATTTGGTTTTAGCAGGGTTCAATACCAGACCGTTATTTTCAGCCCAACTTGCTATTCTGTCGAGATCATCGTTTAGATCCTTTAGTGCGCTGTCATAGTCACTCGGCTTAAAAGAGATATACACTTGCACATCGTCGGCATAAATATGGTACCTACATCGTTTTAAAGAATGTATAATGTCTGCACAATACAAAATAAAGATTATAGGGCCCAAAATAGAGCCTTGTGGAACTCCCCTGCTAACAGGGGTGAGTGACGAAACAAGTGGAGAGCCATCGCCCAACCGGATGTCCACACGCTGCCGTCGGCTGGTGAGATAACTTTGGAACCAGTGTATCGCATCCTGATCGAAACCGTAATAGTTCAACTTTGACAGAAATAAATCAATATTGATACAGTCAAAAGCCCTTGAAAAGTCAAGCAAAACGAGAAGGGTACATAGGCCACCATCCTGTGCTGCCAAAATGTTGTCCGTTACATCTAGAAGGGCTGTAGCAGTACCGCGCCGTTTACGAAAACCTGACTGTAGCTCAGGCAGTATGTTTTTTTCATCCAAATATTTCGACAACTGTTCGCATACCGCCTTCTCTGCAATCTTGGATAGGCAAGGCAGTATGCTAATAGGTCGGAGATCTTTTAAGTCTGTTGGATTAGATATTTTGGGTAACGGTCTAACAATAGCAATTTTCCAAATGTCAGGGAATGTTGTAGAGCTGATTGAACCATTCACGATGTTAGTGATGAGTTTGAGTGTGTGTGGGAGGGTTAGCAAAAGCATATTCAGGGTCACCTTATCACAGCCCTCAGCGTTAGATTGAAGCTCACGAAAGTATCTCAAAACTTGACTTGTGGTTACTGGCTTCAACGTAAAATTGAAACCATCATCCCCGAAACGATGAGACTCAAAGAAATTACGTAGTGAAATGTCACAGTCTGGGTTCCCAGGCACGTTCAAAAAATGATTATTTATCCGGTCTGGGTCTCTAAGGTGGGTAGGAAGGTCGTCAATTTGTTTATTTGGGAGTACAGTGTTTTTTAAATTGCTCCATAAGGTTTTAGGGTCTTTAATTTTGTTATTAATATTGAAATTGAAATATGCGACTTTTTCTCTGAAAATTGAACTCCTCACCAGAGATTTCATTTGCTTGTAGTATGCCCTTTTTGAGTCTGACTTCGTTTTACGATATCTGGTCAAGGCGGCATTTCGTAAGTGCATCATTAGTTTAATTGTCTCAGTAATCCAAGGGTATGATGGTTCCTTAATTAAGCGTGTCTTAACTGGAGCGTGCGAATCGTAAATTGCTAAAATGGTTTTATTCAGTTCGTCAACCATGTCATTTACATTACATAAATTACATATGTTGTCCCAGTTTATAAGAGATAAATCCTTCTCCAGCATTTCTCTATTTATTTGATTAATAGGTCTGTACGTTACTGTGCGAGGTTTATATTTACTGCGCCTAATATCAAATTCACATACAATAAGCGAGTGACCATTAATTGAGCCATAAGGCTCAACTGACACTCCTCTGTGGTTGACATTAGTACAGACAACGTCGACCAATGTTCCACTGTGGTCTGTGAAATGAGTGGGTGAGCTTACTAATTGTTTTAGGCCCAGGCTATTCAGAAACTCGCTTACTTTCTTAGTTTGGCCATCAGCATTTAGTAGGTTCACATTGAAATCGCCGAGCAGTATGTAGTAGTCGCATTTTGCTAATGAACTAATGGAATCAGTTATGGCGTCGAGAAAAAGGTCTAAGTCAGAGCGTGGAGGGCGATACGCAGTACCTATTGCAATTTTATTACTATTTAGTGTTAGGGTAATCCACATTTGTTCAATCGACTCGTATCTTGGATCAGCTGGAGTGGACAAGGTACGAACGGTCAGGCCACGTTTAAGATAAAACCTTACACCACCCCCGTGACCCCCCATGCACAGAAAGCGGTCGCGGCGCATGCCGCAAGCGGTACCCTGGCACAGTGGGAGCACGCAACTCCTCTCCGGCACGTAACCAAGTCTCGTTGACCGCCATTATATCGAATGAATGCCTTTCAATTGCTGCTATAAAATCATCCTGATTAGTGTTAAGGGAACTCACGTTTAACAAACCAAGTTTAAGGTATTTTTCAAGCATATTGAATCATATTGATATACAAAAGTAAGTACAGAAACCTATTCTCGTGGGCATGAAATTCTGAAATTGTCATACAAAAAATAAAATTGCATAATTTAACCATATGTCGATAGTGTAAATGACAACAATAATTATAATTAAAGGCGAAAGGAGAATTAACTGCGGGAAGAAGTGTAAATAGGATTATTCCAATGTAAAGAGTAAAACTTATAAGTAATAAATCAAAATAATTAACTGTAATTATCAATTGTATATAAGTCAGTGTATAATACATTTGTGTATAAGTTATTACATATAACAGATTTTGATAATAAATACGTGTAAATATAAGAACGTAGTAAATATAATAGGTGTATGAATTAAAATAATCTATGCATAGTTCCGTCCAGTACGCTGTTGGAAGGAGACGTGTCGTTCTTTATTATCTTCGTTAAACTAAAAAAGTAATTAGTTGGTTACGCGAATTAGTACTGTTGTGCATACGAACAAATCACATATTCCAGTGTCATAGAAATAACATTTTGTGGAAAAAACCTCGGCGCGAGTGCTAACAGCGTGCGAGGGGACGTGCCTCACCTCCCCTGCGATAAGAGACAGCTGCAATTTTTTGTCCTTGTCATCACCGTGGTAGTGCGCGTGCACCGAATAAGCATGAGTATATGCGCTGTTTGTAAGGACCCGATAGAAAGTGATTACTTAGAATGCCAACGTTGTTCAGATAAATATCATTATATCTGCCTGGACATCTCACTTGAAGAAGGAAAGAAACTTCTCGATACAAGCCAGAAATGGATATGCCTTAGTTGCTGTAATAAACAGCCCAAAAGCAATGATCCCTTTCGCCCTTCGACACCGACAGGTTTGGCTGATATAACTTTTAATGTGACGCGTCGTAAGCTGCAAAACAAATCGGAACTTTTACTTGCATCGGCTACGAGAATGTCAGACAGTGTATCGCGCACTGATATACGTGATGAGATGCGGTTAGTAATGAACGAATTTATCTGTGAAATGAGAAACACCTTGAATACTGAACTGCGTGAACTCAGAGATCAAGTAAGGGGATTAAGGATTCTCTTAGTTTTATGAGTGCACAATTTGACTGTTTAAATAACGATGTGGTTGCCCATAATTCAACAATGAAACTACTAAAAACCGAAAACGAGCAGCTCCGGTCAGAGGTCAATGTTCTTTCTAACCGTGTGAGGCAGATGGACCAGTTGTCTAGATCTACTAATTTGGAACTTCAGTGTGTCCCAGAGCACAGGGCTGAGAATGTAGTGAGCATTGTTAGACAACTCGGCCAAGTTGTCAAGTATCCTGTAACCGATGGCGACATATCTTATTGCTCATGCGTTGCCAAGTCGAACCCTAAGTCTACTCGCCCACGTACAATCCTGGTGAAGTTCAACACCCCACGCACCCGGGATTCTTTGCTGGCGGCTACAATACAATACAACAAGGATCACCCAAATGAGAAGCTAAACACCGGGGCACTAGGCCTGGATGATAAGAAGATTGCGATATTTGTTACCGAGAATCTCACACTAGAAAATAAAAATCTTCACGCCGCTGCCCGACTGCGAGCTAAGGAGCTGAATTATAAATTTGTGTGGGTACGCGGAGGGCGAGTTTATGTGCGCAAATCAACTGATTCTGAAGCGGTATTTATTCGTAGTATGGACTCATTGAATAAACTAACTTGAAACTTTTTTATTTTTGCTATTTGGTCGTAATTGGTATTTACTTTAAACTAATTCTTGTGACGATACTTAAAACTATTTTCATTCTCTGATATAATTAAATGTTATTATCAAAACGTTAGAGGTTTGAGAACCAAAACTGAAGATTTTTACTTGAATGTGTTATCGTGTAACTATGATATTATTGTATTAAGTGAGACATGGTTGGCGGGCGACATATTGGACTCTGAGTTATTTTGCAACAGATATCTAGTGTATCGACGGGATCGGGAGTCTAGCGGTTTTCATAACAACAAATCCGGTGGCGGTGTGTTAGTGGCAGTATCTAAGGAGTTAAGATCATATCGAGTGACTAATTGGGAGAGTAAATGTGAAGACGTATGGGTTTGCGTAGACATTTGTTTAAATAAACGACCAGCTAAACTCTTAATCTGTGCCGTGTACATTCCTCCGCCAGTTCAAAAACACATCCTAGAACATTTTATCGAGAATGCTAATAATGCCATCGAAAACTTTGATTCCACGTTAATATTAGGCGATTTCAACTTGAGTAGCATTGAATGGATAGGTTCATCAGGCACACCGCTTGACTTTTCTTTAACTAAAAATGGAATTTATGAGTTGAAACTGTTAGACTTTATCTCATTAAATAATTTAGCTCAATACAATTGTGTTTGTAACCATAAAAATAAGATTCTTGATCTCGTTCTTACCGATACCATTGTGCAGGGTATAAGTCAGTCCGAAAACCCTCTAAGTAATATAGACTCGTACCATCCCCCCCTTGAATTCGAACTGCTGTGTAACTTGCACGAGGATACTTTGCGCCCTAACCAGGAGCCAAAATTTAAGTTCTATAAAGCTGATTACAGTAAAATTTTGCTTGAATTAGGTGACATATCATGGCAAGACTTATTCTCACAATGTTGCAATGTGGACGCTATGGTAGACGCATTTTACAAAGTTATTTATAACGTTATTGAGAAATACGTCCCTAAGACCAAGCCTAAATCTTGCAAATATCCAGTTTGGTTTAGCAAAGATCTTGTTCGTCTGCTACGAGAAAAGAATAAGTACCGCTCACTTTACTCCAAATTTAAAAACCCCTTAGATAAAATTTCATTTCGTTTGCTCAAAGATAGAGTTTCAAAATTAATACACAGTAATTATAGGCAATATATGGAGTCAATAGAATCTTCGATCACTTCTAACCCTAAGCTATTTTGGTCTTTTTTAAAGCAAAAACGCAACGGTAAGAGTACATATCCTTCTTCAATACATTACGGCGATGTCAAAGGAAGTAATGGAGCAGAAAACTGCAACATATTTGCATCATGTTTTTCATCCGTCTATAACGGTCATGGTAATAATCCTTTTGACGATCGGACTAAACACGAGAGCTCGCAATATCAGCATACTGATTTTCTGACCCAATTGACGCTTAACACGGGTTCTATCATTAAAGCTTTAAAGAGATTGGACCCTAATAAAGGGCCAGGGCCTGACGGACTGCCTTCCATTTTTGCAGTAAAATGTTGTGACTTTTTGGGGGAGCCTCTCTCTATGATTTATAATAAATCATTGAGCTCCGGTTGTTTTCCTAATACTTGGAAAGAAGCACGAGTGGTTCCGATTTTTAAATCTGGTGACAGGTCCGCGGCGAATAATTATAGACCAGTATCAATTTTGTCTATTTTTGGCAAGGTGTTCGAAGCTTTAGTATACCCTTTACTTTCGTGGCATGTGAAACAGACATTGATGCCTGAACAACACGGTTTCATGAAAGGCCGTTCTACTGGAACCAATCTTGCGTGCTTTGTATCTGATTTAGTTGACGCCGTAGACCATGGATCGCCTGTAGATGTAATTTACACTGATTTTAGCAAGGCGTTCGACAAGGTGGATCACAAAATCTTAATTAACAAATTACACTCCATCGGAATTGCAGGAAACTTATTGCAGTGGTGTGAGTCCTACCTTGTTGAGCGCACATCTAAGGTTGTGGTCGACGGTTATTCGTCGAATCTGTTTCTTATACCTTCAGGCGTGCCCCAAGGCTCCCATCTGGGACCGTTATTTTTCAATATATTCATAAACGACGTGGAGTCCTGTTTCATACACTCAAAAATATATTTATACGCGGATGATCTGAAAATTATAAAACGAATAGAGTGCAATCAGGATACATATAAACTGCAAGAAGATTTGGATCGTTTCTCCCAGTGGTGTTTGGACAACAATATGGTACTTAATGCTGATAAATGCAATTACATACATTTCTCTAGAAAAAAAGGACCTTATTTTCGTGATTACAAAATTAATAACCATACAATTTGCGAGCAAGAAGTAATTCGTGACCTGGGTGTTTATATTGATTATAAGCTTCGGTTTAATATTCACGTCGATAAGGTTGCGACTAAAGGGTATAAGATGTTGGGTTTCATTCTGCGGAACAGTAAAAAATTTAAACGCGCCTCAACTAAAATTGCAATCTTTAATTCATTGGTCAGGTCAGGTTTGGAATATTGTAGCATAGTTTGGACTCCATTTTAGTCTCCACTTGCCCTTTTTATTTTAGTTACTTCCCTCCTTACTCAAGCCTGAAAAAAAATATTCTTAGTTAGTCGAAACGCATTATAAATTTAAAGTATCAATACTCTTTATACTAGCCATCGAAAATATTGACCAAAACAAAATAAAGAAATATCGTCATGTTTAAATGAATTTCCATTTAATTTATATATATTTGGAGATAACTGGGACAGGAGTTTACCTAGGAAGTCTAAAAAGATTAAAATAAAAGTGTTACGTACCAAAAAAACAGCATACCAATGTTTCCCAAGTTCGTGACTTTGTTTTGATCAATTATGGTGTGATTTGCCATTTGTTATCTTTGGCAAAACTGTAATATATTAAATATTATTTCCCTTGCAGCTCAGTGAAATTTTTTATCAAATTTCTGAAGATTTCAATTAAAAATCACAATAAAATAACACAATAAACAAACATGATATGACGTTTGGTATTTGACGGATGGCTGGGTGTGTTGCTACTTAAAATCTTTAATGTTGTTTTCCCTTTACGCCACGACGGTTCTTTTATCGCACAGACAATACATGTTCTTTTATAAATTAATTAAAATAAAGCGCAATTACAAAGTAAATAGTTGTTGTGACTTTAATAATACAACAGGGGCCGTATTATGACCTCTTCCCGGAGGACACGGTGGAGCACACAGTCGAGGTGTGCCCTGCTTGGGCGGAGCATCGCCGTGCCCTCGTGGGGGCGATCGGCGGCGGAGACCTCTCGCGCTGGGTCTTGGTTGAGGCCATGGTCCGGAGCGAGGAGGAGTGGCAGGCGGTCGCCGACTTTTGCGAAGCAGTAATGCTCGCAAAGGAGGAGGCCGAACGCATCAGGCAACGGCGTTATCGCCGCCGCCGTCGCCGGTATTCTGATCCGATTTCCGGCCAACGTAGACGCGGGCTTGCGGACAGTGAGCAATGGGTAGCTCTTATTCTCTAGATAGATAGATAGATAGATAAAATCCTTTATTGGTTACAGCACAAAACATGCACCAAAATACATAAAGCACACAGATTATAAAAACTAAGCACATAGACAACAACAAAGGAAAGAATAAAAAATAAAATAATAACACATGTAGGTACTAAGAAAAAAAAAAAGAGAAATTACAAGACAGACCCATAGTGCGGTGTGCATGTCACGCTGCACCAATGGGAGTCCAGCTCAGCATGTGTCAGGCAAAAATACCTGACGCTGATATTATGCTGGATCCTTGTGGTGACATTCGGAGGCTCAGATGGTTTTGAGTGAAATGTAGATAAATATATAAAGTATTATAAAGTTAATAAGCATAAAATAATAAGCAAGGTTAATAAGCAAAGTGAATAAATAAAAAATAATGTAATATAAATGTACGAGTATGTGTGTGTAATGGAGCAAAAAAGGTGAGGTGCGGTGAATCATAGACAGCATTTTCAATATGTGTACCTATCAAACGCAAGCTACCAAGCGGAATATGTGGGTACGCCCAGCAGACTGTCCCGGAAACAAGGAACACGCAGACCAGCTATATGAAGGACGTATTCGAAATGAACATACCACGTTCTTTCTGTGAGGTGATGAGGAATTGTCGTAGCCGTATTCTGAACGTGTTAACACATTTAACATTCCTAATCGGCGGAGGAATATTGTTCCAGCATTTCGATGCTGCGTACCTGAAACTGCCCCTGAAGGCAGCTGTCTTGTGCGATGGAGTGGACAGTTGTTGCGAGCACTGTCTTCTGGCACATTGCCTTTTGCTTGCGATCCAGCTCAATTTATTATAAAGATAAGTCGGCTGTTTGTACTTTATCACCCCAAACAGTAGGCAAGCCAAATGCAACTTACGACGCGACTTCATTCTAAGGATAGAGTGCTTATTTAAAAACGGCGTTACGTGAGTTCTTGCTGGGATGTTGAAACAAAATCGAGCACAGGCGTTTTGTACCCTCTGGATCAGTCGATCAGTTCGTGCCAGTAGTCGAGGGCCAATAACGGTATCCGCATAGTTTAGATTCGAAAGCACAAGCGATTCAACAAGCTGGATTCGCAACTCTTCGGAGAGATATGGCCGTATTTTATAGAGGACCTTTAATCGGTAGAAACATGTGCGTACAGCGGCTGCCACATGTACTTCGAGATAACCCTTCGTCCATATTCAGACCCAAATTACGTGCCTCACTGACTCGACTGACCGACTCACCCAATAGGGTAACATTAAGTGTTGATGGCACTGCACTGATTTGACATTTGATTCCAAAAAGCATGTATTTGGTTTTAGCAGGGTTCAATACCAGACCGTTATTTTCAGCCCAACTTGCTATTCTGTCGAGATCATCGTTTAGATCCTTTAGTGCGCTGTCATAGTCACTCGGCTTAAAAGAGATATACACTTGCACATCGTCGGCATAAATATGGTACCTACATCGTTTTAAAGAATGTATAATGTCTGCACAATACAAAATAAAGATTATAGGGCCCAAAATAGAGCCTTGTGGAACTCCCCTGCTAACAGGGGTGAGTGACGAAACAAGTGGAGAGCCATCGCCCAACCGGATGTCCACACGCTGCCGTCGGCTGGTGAGATAACTTTGGAACCAGTGTATCGCATCCTGATCGAAACCGTAATAGTTCAACTTTGACAGAAATAAATCAATATTGATACAGTCAAAAGCCCTTGAAAAGTCAAGCAAAACGAGAAGGGTACATAGGCCACCATCCTGTGCTGCCAAAATGTTGTCCGTTACATCTAGAAGGGCTGTAGCAGTACCGCGCCGTTTACGAAAACCTGACTGTAGCTCAGGCAGTATGTTTTTTTCATCCAAATATTTCGACAACTGTTCGCATACCGCCTTCTCTGCAATCTTGGATAGGCAAGGCAGTATGCTAATAGGTCGGAGATCTTTTAAGTCTGTTGGATTAGATATTTTGGGTAACGGTCTAACAATAGCAATTTTCCAAATGTCAGGGAATGTTGTAGAGCTGATTGAACCATTCACGATGTTAGTGATGAGTTTGAGTGTGTGTGGGAGGGTTAGCAAAAGCATATTCAGGGTCACCTTATCACAGCCCTCAGCGTTAGATTGAAGCTCACGAAAGTATCTCAAAACTTGACTTGTGGTTACTGGCTTCAACGTAAAATTGAAACCATCATCCCCGAAACGATGAGACTCAAAGAAATTACGTAGTGAAATGTCACAGTCTGGGTTCCCAGGCACGTTCAAAAAATGATTATTTATCCGGTCTGGGTCTCTAAGGTGGGTAGGAAGGTCGTCAATTTGTTTATTTGGGAGTACAGTGTTTTTTAAATTGCTCCATAAGGTTTTAGGGTCTTTAATTTTGTTATTAATATTGAAATTGAAATATGCGACTTTTTCTCTGAAAATTGAACTCCTCACCAGAGATTTCATTTGCTTGTAGTATGCCCTTTTTGAGTCTGACTTCGTTTTACGATATCTGGTCAAGGCGGCATTTCGTAAGTGCATCATTAGTTTAATTGTCTCAGTAATCCAAGGGTATGATGGTTCCTTAATTAAGCGTGTCTTAACTGGAGCGTGCGAATCGTAAATTGCTAAAATGGTTTTATTCAGTTCGTCAACCATGTCATTTACATTACATAAATTACATATGTTGTCCCAGTTTATAAGAGATAAATCCTTCTCCAGCATTTCTCTATTTATTTGATTAATAGGTCTGTACGTTACTGTGCGAGGTTTATATTTACTGCGCCTAATATCAAATTCACATACAATAAGCGAGTGACCATTAATTGAGCCATAAGGCTCAACTGACACTCCTCTGTGGTTGACATTAGTACAGACAACGTCGACCAATGTTCCACTGTGGTCTGTGAAATGAGTGGGTGAGCTTACTAATTGTTTTAGGCCCAGGCTATTCAGAAACTCGCTTACTTTCTTAGTTTGGCCATCAGCATTTAGTAGGTTCACATTGAAATCGCCGAGCAGTATGTAGTAGTCGCATTTTGCTAATGAACTAATGGAATCAGTTATGGCGTCGAGAAAAAGGTCTAAGTCAGAGCGTGGAGGGCGATACGCAGTACCTATTGCAATTTTATTACTATTTAGTGTTAGGGTAATCCACATTTGTTCAATCGACTCGTATCTTGGATCAGCTGGAGTGGACAAGGTACGAACGGTCAGGCCACGTTTAAGATAAAACCTTACACCACCCCCGTGACCCCCCATGCACAGAAAGCGGTCGCGGCGCATGCCGCAAGCGGTACCCTGGCACAGTGGGAGCACGCAACTCCTCTCCGGCACGTAACCAAGTCTCGTTGACCGCCATTATATCGAATGAATGCCTTTCAATTGCTGCTATAAAATCATCCTGATTAGTGTTAAGGGAACTCACGTTTAACAAACCAAGTTTATGGTATTTTTCAAGCATATTGAATCATATTGATATACAAAAGTAAGTACAGAAACCTATTCTCGTGGGCATGAAATTCTGAAATTGTCATACAAAAAATAAAATTGCATAATTTAACCATATGTCGATAGTGTAAATGACAACAATAATTATAATTAAAGGCGAAAGGAGAATTAACTGCGGGAAGAAGTGTAAATAGGATTATTCCAATGTAAAGAGTAAAACTTATAAGTAATAAATCAAAATAATTAACTGTAATTATCAATTGTATATAAGTCAGTGTATAATACATTTGTGTATAAGTTATTACATATAACAGATTTTGATAATAAATACGTGTAAATATAAGAACGTAGTAAATATAATAGGTGTATGAATTAAAATAATCTATGCATAGTTCCGTCCAGTACGCTGTTGGAAGGAGACGTGTCGTTCTTTATTATCTTCGTTAAACTAAAAAAGTAATTAGTTGGTTACGCGAATTAGTACTGTTGTGCATACGAACAAATCACATATTCCAGTGTCATAGAAATAACATTTTGTGGAAAAAACCTCGGCGCGAGTGCTAACAGCGTGCGAGGGGACGTGCCTCACCTCCCCTGCGATAAGAGACAGCTGCAATTTTTTGTCCTTGTCATCACCGTGGTAGTGCGCGTGCACCGAATAAGCATGAGTATATGCGCTGTTTGTAAGGACCCGATAGAAAGTGATTACTTAGAATGCCAACGTTGTTCAGATAAATATCATTATATCTGCCTGGACATCTCACTTGAAGAAGGAAAGAAACTTCTCGATACAAGCCAGAAATGGATATGCCTTAGTTGCTGTAATAAACAGCCCAAAAGCAATGATCCCTTTCGCCCTTCGACACCGACAGGTTTGGCTGATATAACTTTTAATGTGACGCGTCGTAAGCTGCAAAACAAATCGGAACTTTTACTTGCATCGGCTACGAGAATGTCAGACAGTGTATCGCGCACTGATATACGTGATGAGATGCGGTTAGTAATGAACGAATTTATCTGTGAAATGAGAAACACCTTGAATACTGAACTGCGTGAACTCAGAGATCAAGTAAGGGGATTAAGGATTCTCTTAGTTTTATGAGTGCACAATTTGACTGTTTAAATAACGATGTGGTTGCCCATAATTCAACAATGAAACTACTAAAAACCGAAAACGAGCAGCTCCGGTCAGAGGTCAATGTTCTTTCTAACCGTGTGAGGCAGATGGACCAGTTGTCTAGATCTACTAATTTGGAACTTCAGTGTGTCCCAGAGCACAGGGCTGAGAATGTAGTGAGCATTGTTAGACAACTCGGCCAAGTTGTCAAGTATCCTGTAACCGATGGCGACATATCTTATTGCTCATGCGTTGCCAAGTCGAACCCTAAGTCTACTCGCCCACGTACAATCCTGGTGAAGTTCAACACCCCACGCACCCGGGATTCTTTGCTGGCGGCTACAATACAATACAACAAGGATCACCCAAATGAGAAGCTAAACACCGGGGCACTAGGCCTGGATGATAAGAAGATTGCGATATTTGTTACCGAGAATCTCACACTAGAAAATAAAAATCTTCACGCCGCTGCCCGACTGCGAGCTAAGGAGCTGAATTATAAATTTGTGTGGGTACGCGGAGGGCGAGTTTATGTGCGCAAATCAACTGATTCTGAAGCGGTATTTATTCGTAGTATGGACTCATTGAATAAACTAACTTGAAACTTTTTTATTTTTGCTATTTGGTCGTAATTGGTATTTACTTTAAACTAATTCTTGTGACGATACTTAAAACTATTTTCATTCTCTGATATAATTAAATGTTATTATCAAAACGTTAGAGGTTTGAGAACCAAAACTGAAGATTTTTACTTGAATGTGTTATCGTGTAACTATGATATTATTGTATTAAGTGAGACATGGTTGGCGGGCGACATATTGGACTCTGAGTTATTTTGCAACAGATATCTAGTGTATCGACGGGATCGGGAGTCTAGCGGTTTTCATAACAACAAATCCGGTGGCGGTGTGTTAGTGGCAGTATCTAAGGAGTTAAGATCATATCGAGTGACTAATTGGGAGAGTAAATGTGAAGACGTATGGGTTTGCGTAGACATTTGTTTAAATAAACGACCAGCTAAACTCTTAATCTGTGCCGTGTACATTCCTCCGCCAGTTCAAAAACACATCCTAGAACATTTTATCGAGAATGCTAATAATGCCATCGAAAACTTTGATTCCACGTTAATATTAGGCGATTTCAACTTGAGTAGCATTGAATGGATAGGTTCATCAGGCACACCGCTTGACTTTTCTTTAACTAAAAATGGAATTTATGAGTTGAAACTGTTAGACTTTATCTCATTAAATAATTTAGCTCAATACAATTGTGTTTGTAACCATAAAAATAAGATTCTTGATCTCGTTCTTACCGATACCATTGTGCAGGGTATAAGTCAGTCCGAAAACCCTCTAAGTAATATAGACTCGTACCATCCCCCCCTTGAATTCGAACTGCTGTGTAACTTGCACGAGGATACTTTGCGCCCTAACCAGGAGCCAAAATTTAAGTTCTATAAAGCTGATTACAGTAAAATTTTGCTTGAATTAGGTGACATATCATGGCAAGACTTATTCTCACAATGTTGCAATGTGGACGCTATGGTAGACGCATTTTACAAAGTTATTTATAACGTTATTGAGAAATACGTCCCTAAGACCAAGCCTAAATCTTGCAAATATCCAGTTTGGTTTAGCAAAGATCTTGTTCGTCTGCTACGAGAAAAGAATAAGTACCGCTCACTTTACTCCAAATTTAAAAACCCCTTAGATAAAATTTCATTTCGTTTGCTCAAAGATAGAGTTTCAAAATTAATACACAGTAATTATAGGCAATATATGGAGTCAATAGAATCTTCGATCACTTCTAACCCTAAGCTATTTTGGTCTTTTTTAAAGCAAAAACGCAACGGTAAGAGTACATATCCTTCTTCAATACATTACGGCGATGTCAAAGGAAGTAATGGAGCAGAAAACTGCAACATATTTGCATCATGTTTTTCATCCGTCTATAACGGTCATGGTAATAATCCTTTTGACGATCGGACTAAACACGAGAGCTCGCAATATCAGCATACTGATTTTCTGACCCAATTGACGCTTAACACGGGTTCTATCATTAAAGCTTTAAAGAGATTGGACCCTAATAAAGGGCCAGGGCCTGACGGACTGCCTTCCATTTTTGCAGTAAAATGTTGTGACTTTTTGGGGGAGCCTCTCTCTATGATTTATAATAAATCATTGAGCTCCGGTTGTTTTCCTAATACTTGGAAAGAAGCACGAGTGGTTCCGATTTTTAAATCTGGTGACAGGTCCGCGGCGAATAATTATAGACCAGTATCAATTTTGTCTATTTTTGGCAAGGTGTTCGAAGCTTTAGTATACCCTTTACTTTCGTGGCATGTGAAACAGACATTGATGCCTGAACAACACAGTTTCATGAAAGGCCGTTCTACTGGAACCAATCTTGCGTGCTTTGTATCTGATTTAGTTGACGCCGTAGACCATGGATCGCCTGTAGATGTAATTTACACTGATTTTAGCAAGGCGTTCGACAAGGTGGATCACAAAATCTTAATTAACAAATTACACTCCATCGGAATTGCAGGAAACTTATTGCAGTGGTGTGAGTCCTACCTTGTTGAGCGCACATCTAAGGTTGTGGTCGACGGTTATTCGTCGAATCTGTTTCTTATACCTTCAGGCGTGCCCCAAGGCTCCCATCTGGGACCGTTATTTTTCAATATATTCATAAACGACGTGGAGTCCTGTTTCATACACTCAAAAATATATTTATACGCGGATGATCTGAAAATTATAAAACGAATAGAGTGCAATCAGGATACATATAAACTGCAAGAAGATTTGGATCGTTTCTCCCAGTGGTGTTTGGACAACAATATGGTACTTAATGCTGATAAATGCAATTACATACATTTCTCTAGAAAAAAAGGACCTTATTTTCGTGATTACAAAATTAATAACCATACAATTTGCGAGCAAGAAGTAATTCGTGACCTGGGTGTTTATATTGATTATAAGCTTCGGTTTAATATTCACGTCGATAAGGTTGCGACTAAAGGGTATAAGATGTTGGGTTTCATTCTGCGGAACAGTAAAAAATTTAAACGCGCCTCAACTAAAATTGCAATCTTTAATTCATTGGTCAGGTCAGGTTTGGAATATTGTAGCATAGTTTGGACTCCATTTTAGTCTCCACTTGCCCTTTTTATTTTAGTTACTTCCCTCCTTACTCAAGCCTGAAAAAAAATATTCTTAGTTAGTCGAAACGCATTATAAATTTAAAGTATCAATACTCTTTATACTAGCCATCGAAAATATTGACCAAAACAAAATAAAGAAATATCGTCATGTTTAAATGAATTTCCATTTAATTTATATATATTTGGAGATAACTGGGACAGGAGTTTACCTAGGAAGTCTAAAAAGATTAAAATAAAAGTGTTACGTACCAAAAAAACAGCATACCAATGTTTCCCAAGTTCGTGACTTTGTTTTGATCAATTATGGTGTGATTTGCCATTTGTTATCTTTGGCAAAACTGTAATATATTAAATATTATTTCCCTTGCAGCTCAGTGAAATTTTTTATCAAATTTCTGAAGATTTCAATTAAAAATCACAATAAAATAACACAATAAACAAACATGATATGACGTTTGGTATTTGACGGATGGCTGGGTGTGTTGCTACTTAAAATCTTTAATGTTGTTTTCCCTTTACGCCACGACGGTTCTTTTATCGCACAGACAATACATGTTCTTTTATAAATTAATTAAAATAAAGCGCAATTACAAAGTAAATAGTTGTTGTGACTTTAATAATACAACAGGGGCCGTATTATGACCTCTTCCCGGAGGACACGGTGGAGCACACAGTCGAGGTGTGCCCTGCTTGGGCGGAGCATCGCCGTGCCCTCGTGGGGGCGATCGGCGGCGGAGACCTCTCGCGCTGGGTCTTGGTTGAGGCCATGGTCCGGAGCGAGGAGGAGTGGCAGGCGGTCGCCGACTTTTGCGAAGCAGTAATGCTCGCAAAGGAGGAGGCCGAACGCATCAGGCAACGGCGTTATCGCCGCCGCCGTCGCCGGTATTCTGATCCGATTTCCGGCCAACGTAGACGCGGGCTTGCGGACAGTGAGCAATGGGTAGCTCTTATTCTCTAGATAGATAGATAGATAGATAAAATCCTTTATTGGTTACAGCACAAAACATGCACCAAAATACATAAAGCACACAGATTATAAAAACTAAGCACATAGACAACAACAAAGGAAAGAATAAAAAATAAAATAATAACACATGTAGGTACTAAGAAAAAAAAAAAGAGAAATTACAAGACAGACCCATAGTGCGGTGTGCATGTCACGCTGCACCAATGGGAGTCCAGCTCAGCATGTGTCAGGCAAAAATACCTGACGCTGATATTATGCTGGATCCTTGTGGTGACATTCGGAGGCTCAGATGGTTTTGAGTGAAATGTAGATAAATATATAAAGTATTATAAAGTTAATAAGCATAAAATAATAAGCAAGGTTAATAAGCAAAGTGAATAAATAAAAAATAATGTAATATAAATGTACGAGTATGTGTGTGTAATGGAGCAAAAAAGGTGAGGTGCGGTGAATCATAGACAGCATTTTCAATATGTGTACCTATCAAACGCAAGCTACCAAGCGGAATATGTGGGTACGCCCAGCAGACTGTCCCGGAAACAAGGAACACGCAGACCAGCTATATGAAGGACGTATTCGAAATGAACATACCACGTTCTTTCTGTGAGGTGATGAGGAATTGTCGTAGCCGTATTCTGAACGTGTTAACACATTTAACATTCCTAATCGGCGGAGGAATATTGTTCCAGCATTTCGATGCTGCGTACCTGAAACTGCCCCTGAAGGCAGCTGTCTTGTGCGATGGAGTGGACAGTTGTTGCGAGCACTGTCTTCTGGCACATTGCCTTTTGCTTGCGATCCAGCTCAATTTATTATAAAGATAAGTCGGCTGTTTGTACTTTATCACCCCAAACAGTAGGCAAGCCAAATGCAACTTACGACGCGACTTCATTCTAAGGATAGAGTGCTTATTTAAAAACGGCGTTACGTGAGTTCTTGCTGGGATGTTGAAACAAAATCGAGCACAGGCGTTTTGTACCCTCTGGATCAGTCGATCAGTTCGTGCCAGTAGTCGAGGGCCAATAACGGTATCCGCATAGTTTAGATTCGAAAGCACAAGCGATTCAACAAGCTGGATTCGCAACTCTTCGGAGAGATATGGCCGTATTTTATAGAGGACCTTTAATCGGTAGAAACATGTGCGTACAGCGGCTGCCACATGTACTTCGAGATAACCCTTCGTCCATATTCAGACCCAAATTACGTGCCTCACTGACTCGACTGACCGACTCACCCAATAGGGTAACATTAAGTGTTGATGGCACTGCACTGATTTGACATTTGATTCCAAAAAGCATGTATTTGGTTTTAGCAGGGTTCAATACCAGACCGTTATTTTCAGCCCAACTTGCTATTCTGTCGAGATCATCGTTTAGATCCTTTAGTGCGCTGTCATAGTCACTCGGCTTAAAAGAGATATACACTTGCACATCGTCGGCATAAATATGGTACCTACATCGTTTTAAAGAATGTATAATGTCTGCACAATACAAAATAAAGATTATAGGGCCCAAAATAGAGCCTTGTGGAACTCCCCTGCTAACAGGGGTGAGTGACGAAACAAGTGGAGAGCCATCGCCCAACCGGATGTCCACACGCTGCCGTCGGCTGGTGAGATAACTTTGGAACCAGTGTATCGCATCCTGATCGAAACCGTAATAGTTCAACTTTGACAGAAATAAATCAATATTGATACAGTCAAAAGCCCTTGAAAAGTCAAGCAAAACGAGAAGGGTACATAGGCCACCATCCTGTGCTGCCAAAATGTTGTCCGTTACATCTAGAAGGGCTGTAGCAGTACCGCGCCGTTTACGAAAACCTGACTGTAGCTCAGGCAGTATGTTTTTTTCATCCAAATATTTCGACAACTGTTCGCATACCGCCTTCTCTGCAATCTTGGATAGGCAAGGCAGTATGCTAATAGGTCGGAGATCTTTTAAGTCTGTTGGATTAGATATTTTGGGTAACGGTCTAACAATAGCAATTTTCCAAATGTCAGGGAATGTTGTAGAGCTGATTGAACCATTCACGATGTTAGTGATGAGTTTGAGTGTGTGTGGGAGGGTTAGCAAAAGCATATTCAGGGTCACCTTATCACAGCCCTCAGCGTTAGATTGAAGCTCACGAAAGTATCTCAAAACTTGACTTGTGGTTACTGGCTTCAACGTAAAATTGAAACCATCATCCCCGAAACGATGAGACTCAAAGAAATTACGTAGTGAAATGTCACAGTCTGGGTTCCCAGGCACGTTCAAAAAATGATTATTTATCCGGTCTGGGTCTCTAAGGTGGGTAGGAAGGTCGTCAATTTGTTTATTTGGGAGTACAGTGTTTTTTAAATTGCTCCATAAGGTTTTAGGGTCTTTAATTTTGTTATTAATATTGAAATTGAAATATGCGACTTTTTCTCTGAAAATTGAACTCCTCACCAGAGATTTCATTTGCTTGTAGTATGCCCTTTTTGAGTCTGACTTCGTTTTACGATATCTGGTCAAGGCGGCATTTCGTAAGTGCATCATTAGTTTAATTGTCTCAGTAATCCAAGGGTATGATGGTTCCTTAATTAAGCGTGTCTTAACTGGAGCGTGCGAATCGTAAATTGCTAAAATGGTTTTATTCAGTTCGTCAACCATGTCATTTACATTACATAAATTACATATGTTGTCCCAGTTTATAAGAGATAAATCCTTCTCCAGCATTTCTCTATTTATTTGATTAATAGGTCTGTACGTTACTGTGCGAGGTTTATATTTACTGCGCCTAATATCAAATTCACATACAATAAGCGAGTGACCATTAATTGAGCCATAAGGCTCAACTGACACTCCTCTGTGGTTGACATTAGTACAGACAACGTCGACCAATGTTCCACTGTGGTCTGTGAAATGAGTGGGTGAGCTTACTAATTGTTTTAGGCCCAGGCTATTCAGAAACTCGCTTACTTTCTTAGTTTGGCCATCAGCATTTAGTAGGTTCACATTGAAATCGCCGAGCAGTATGTAGTAGTCGCATTTTGCTAATGAACTAATGGAATCAGTTATGGCGTCGAGAAAAAGGTCTAAGTCAGAGCGTGGAGGGCGATACGCAGTACCTATTGCAATTTTATTACTATTTAGTGTTAGGGTAATCCACATTTGTTCAATCGACTCGTATCTTGGATCAGCTGGAGTGGACAAGGTACGAACGGTCAGGCCACGTTTAAGATAAAACCTTACACCACCCCCGTGACCCCCCATGCACAGAAAGCGGTCGCGGCGCATGCCGCAAGCGGTACCCTGGCACAGTGGGAGCACGCAACTCCTCTCCGGCACGTAACCAAGTCTCGTTGACCGCCATTATATCGAATGAATGCCTTTCAATTGCTGCTATAAAATCATCCTGATTAGTGTTAAGGGAACTCACGTTTAACAAACCAAGTTTAAGGTATTTTTCAAGCATATTGAATCATATTGATATACAAAAGTAAGTACAGAAACCTATTCTCGTGGGCATGAAATTCTGAAATTGTCATACAAAAAATAAAATTGCATAATTTAACCATATGTCGATAGTGTAAATGACAACAATAATTATAATTAAAGGCGAAAGGAGAATTAACTGCGGGAAGAAGTGTAAATAGGATTATTCCAATGTAAAGAGTAAAACTTATAAGTAATAAATCAAAATAATTAACTGTAATTATCAATTGTATATAAGTCAGTGTATAATACATTTGTGTATAAGTTATTACATATAACAGATTTTGATAATAAATACGTGTAAATATAAGAACGTAGTAAATATAATAGGTGTATGAATTAAAATAATCTATGCATAGTTCCGTCCAGTACGCTGTTGGAAGGAGACGTGTCGTTCTTTATTATCTTCGTTAAACTAAAAAAGTAATTAGTTGGTTACGCGAATTAGTACTGTTGTGCATACGAACAAATCACATATTCCAGTGTCATAGAAATAACATTTTGTGGAAAAAACCTCGGCGCGAGTGCTAACAGCGTGCGAGGGGACGTGCCTCACCTCCCCTGCGATAAGAGACAGCTGCAATTTTTTGTCCTTGTCATCACCGTGGTAGTGCGCGTGCACCGAATAAGCATGAGTATATGCGCTGTTTGTAAGGACCCGATAGAAAGTGATTACTTAGAATGCCAACGTTGTTCAGATAAATATCATTATATCTGCCTGGACATCTCACTTGAAGAAGGAAAGAAACTTCTCGATACAAGCCAGAAATGGATATGCCTTAGTTGCTGTAATAAACAGCCCAAAAGCAATGATCCCTTTCGCCCTTCGACACCGACAGGTTTGGCTGATATAACTTTTAATGTGACGCGTCGTAAGCTGCAAAACAAATCGGAACTTTTACTTGCATCGGCTACGAGAATGTCAGACAGTGTATCGCGCACTGATATACGTGATGAGATGCGGTTAGTAATGAACGAATTTATCTGTGAAATGAGAAACACCTTGAATACTGAACTGCGTGAACTCAGAGATCAAGTAAGGGGATTAAGGATTCTCTTAGTTTTATGAGTGCACAATTTGACTGTTTAAATAACGATGTGGTTGCCCATAATTCAACAATGAAACTACTAAAAACCGAAAACGAGCAGCTCCGGTCAGAGGTCAATGTTCTTTCTAACCGTGTGAGGCAGATGGACCAGTTGTCTAGATCTACTAATTTGGAACTTCAGTGTGTCCCAGAGCACAGGGCTGAGAATGTAGTGAGCATTGTTAGACAACTCGGCCAAGTTGTCAAGTATCCTGTAACCGATGGCGACATATCTTATTGCTCATGCGTTGCCAAGTCGAACCCTAAGTCTACTCGCCCACGTACAATCCTGGTGAAGTTCAACACCCCACGCACCCGGGATTCTTTGCTGGCGGCTACAATACAATACAACAAGGATCACCCAAATGAGAAGCTAAACACCGGGGCACTAGGCCTGGATGATAAGAAGATTGCGATATTTGTTACCGAGAATCTCACACTAGAAAATAAAAATCTTCACGCCGCTGCCCGACTGCGAGCTAAGGAGCTGAATTATAAATTTGTGTGGGTACGCGGAGGGCGAGTTTATGTGCGCAAATCAACTGATTCTGAAGCGGTATTTATTCGTAGTATGGACTCATTGAATAAACTAACTTGAAACTTTTTTATTTTTGCTATTTGGTCGTAATTGGTATTTACTTTAAACTAATTCTTGTGACGATACTTAAAACTATTTTCATTCTCTGATATAATTAAATGTTATTATCAAAACGTTAGAGGTTTGAGAACCAAAACTGAAGATTTTTACTTGAATGTGTTATCGTGTAACTATGATATTATTGTATTAAGTGAGACATGGTTGGCGGGCGACATATTGGACTCTGAGTTATTTTGCAACAGATATCTAGTGTATCGACGGGATCGGGAGTCTAGCGGTTTTCATAACAACAAATCCGGTGGCGGTGTGTTAGTGGCAGTATCTAAGGAGTTAAGATCATATCGAGTGACTAATTGGGAGAGTAAATGTGAAGACGTATGGGTTTGCGTAGACATTTGTTTAAATAAACGACCAGCTAAACTCTTAATCTGTGCCGTGTACATTCCTCCGCCAGTTCAAAAACACATCCTAGAACATTTTATCGAGAATGCTAATAATGCCATCGAAAACTTTGATTCCACGTTAATATTAGGCGATTTCAACTTGAGTAGCATTGAATGGATAGGTTCATCAGGCACACCGCTTGACTTTTCTTTAACTAAAAATGGAATTTATGAGTTGAAACTGTTAGACTTTATCTCATTAAATAATTTAGCTCAATACAATTGTGTTTGTAACCATAAAAATAAGATTCTTGATCTCGTTCTTACCGATACCATTGTGCAGGGTATAAGTCAGTCCGAAAACCCTCTAAGTAATATAGACTCGTACCATCCCCCCCTTGAATTCGAACTGCTGTGTAACTTGCACGAGGATACTTTGCGCCCTAACCAGGAGCCAAAATTTAAGTTCTATAAAGCTGATTACAGTAAAATTTTGCTTGAATTAGGTGACATATCATGGCAAGACTTATTCTCACAATGTTGCAATGTGGACGCTATGGTAGACGCATTTTACAAAGTTATTTATAACGTTATTGAGAAATACGTCCCTAAGACCAAGCCTAAATCTTGCAAATATCCAGTTTGGTTTAGCAAAGATCTTGTTCGTCTGCTACGAGAAAAGAATAAGTACCGCTCACTTTACTCCAAATTTAAAAACCCCTTAGATAAAATTTCATTTCGTTTGCTCAAAGATAGAGTTTCAAAATTAATACACAGTAATTATAGGCAATATATGGAGTCAATAGAATCTTCGATCACTTCTAACCCTAAGCTATTTTGGTCTTTTTTAAAGCAAAAACGCAACGGTAAGAGTACATATCCTTCTTCAATACATTACGGCGATGTCAAAGGAAGTAATGGAGCAGAAAACTGCAACATATTTGCATCATGTTTTTCATCCGTCTATAACGGTCATGGTAATAATCCTTTTGACGATCGGACTAAACACGAGAGCTCGCAATATCAGCATACTGATTTTCTGACCCAATTGACGCTTAACACGGGTTCTATCATTAACCCATTCTTGACCACTGTGCCATTTTGGGTACAGTTAGTTTATGAGGCTAGGTAAACAACATATTGAAGTTGGTCAATATATTTTTTATGTAATGAATAGTTAAAAGTATCCTGAATAAATGAAAAATTGCTCTATTTCAAATAAGAGTAGTGTTTTTGGATAAAATTTAATAAAAAGTCATTATCAAAGGACTAGTGGAGATAAGTACCTGTTTGTAATTTTTTTTATTATATACAATATAGATTTCCATTTAAATAGTGATATATCTCTATAAACAATAAATAACTAAGTGTATAAACAGATTTTCGATTCCTAAAACTGTATACATAAGTCAATATAACATTTGAAATATTGGTGTACCAATTTGGGTACAATGGCCACAAGTATACTACATTCGTACATTATCAAGGTGAATCGGAAAGGACGTTATGATGCGAATAACCAATACCATAGTTTAGAGAAGGCCCTAAATAGTATAATCGAAGATACTGACGATGGTTTGGATTATGACTTGGCCATAATTCTACCAGAACCAAGTGTTCAAATCAACAAAGAAGAGAGTTTTGATGACGACACTATTGCAACTAGCTTGCCAAAATACGTTCCACGAGAGTTCGGGGCTCATAATGTTGGCAATCTTTTGGATTCTGACGACGATAGCGATAAAGAACCATTGGCTGCAAAAAGGATTCGAACCCGAACAAACAATATACAAAGTTCCGATGGACCAAATGATCTACAAAATTGATCGATAACGAATGATACAACTTTTTTACCAGCGTAACCTACTGAATGATTTGCGTCAAATAGGTTATCGTGCTACAAGAACCATCCGTGAAAATAGCACTAAGAAATGCTAAGGATATGATTGAAAACCAAGAGCTGAGTTTGATTACAGATTTGAAAGACAACAGTATCTGTTCAATGATTACGATTTATGTGATTCTTATAAACCAGTCGGAACTGTGAAGAGGTGGTGTTCAGAAAGGAAACAAAAGATAGACATGAAAATATTTCATTTGTTCCATACCTACAACAAAGGCTTGAAGATGAGGATGAATATCATCACAGGAGAGTATATCAGTACAGAATCGGCATTCGTCGCAAAAAATGGTGGTGGTTTTTGTTTACCTACACGATTGATATGGCCATATCTAACGCGTAGCGTTTGCATGTAATTTCAAGAGAAGATGGCATCATGGACCAACTGCTATTTCGACGAAACATTGCAAGGTTTTACCTAAAACGAGCTTCACAAAGAGTTACTGCTCCCTCTTCTTCATCAAACATCGAGGGTTTACAACTATCTAGTTGTAAACAATTACCATCTGGTGCCAACCAATTTCTGAAAAACTTCCAAAAAGGGGTGCATTGTGTTATCTACCATAATAGAAGCTGCTGGGGTTGTAAAAAGTGCAAAAAACACACTGCAAATAAAAACTTTGTTTTACCAAATTTCATTCATAAGTGGCCACTGTACCAATTTGGGTACACCCCTGTAATTCCTGAAAAATGTCTTTTAAAATTCTTTTATCTTCTTTTTATGCTTGTTCGTATCTATAATATTAAGTAAATAAAGACTTTTCTTTTTTTAGATTGCTCATTTTCATTTGGCCGTAAATGGGTTAAAGCTTTAAAGAGATTGGACCCTAATAAAGGGCCAGGGCCTGACGGACTGCCTTCCATTTTTGCAGTAAAATGTTGTGACTTTTTGGGGGAGCCTCTCTCTATGATTTATAATAAATCATTGAGCTCCGGTTGTTTTCCTAATACTTGGAAAGAAGCACGAGTGGTTCCGATTTTTAAATCTGGTGACAGGTCCGCGGCGAATAATTATAGACCAGTATCAATTTTGTCTATTTTTGGCAAGGTGTTCGAAGCTTTAGTATACCCTTTACTTTCGTGGCATGTGAAACAGACATTGATGCCTGAACAACACGGTTTCATGAAAGGCCGTTCTACTGGAACCAATCTTGCGTGCTTTGTATCTGATTTAGTTGACGCCGTAGACCATGGATCGCCTGTAGATGTAATTTACACTGATTTTAGCAAGGCGTTCGACAAGGTGGATCACAAAATCTTAATTAACAAATTACACTCCATCGGAATTGCAGGAAACTTATTGCAGTGGTGTGAGTCCTACCTTGTTGAGCGCACATCTAAGGTTGTGGTCGACGGTTATTCGTCGAATCTGTTTCTTATACCTTCAGGCGTGCCCCAAGGCTCCCATCTGGGACCGTTATTTTTCAATATATTCATAAACGACGTGGAGTCCTGTTTCATACACTCAAAAATATATTTATACGCGGATGATCTGAAAATTATAAAACGAATAGAGTGCAATCAGGATACATATAAACTGCAAGAAGATTTGGATCGTTTCTCCCAGTGGTGTTTGGACAACAATATGGTACTTAATGCTGATAAATGCAATTACATACATTTCTCTAGAAAAAAAGGACCTTATTTTCGTGATTACAAAATTAATAACCATACAATTTGCGAGCAAGAAGTAATTCGTGACCTGGGTGTTTATATTGATTATAAGCTTCGGTTTAATATTCACGTCGATAAGGTTGCGACTAAAGGGTATAAGATGTTGGGTTTCATTCTGCGGAACAGTAAAAAATTTAAACGCGCCTCAACTAAAATTGCAATCTTTAATTCATTGGTCAGGTCAGGTTTGGAATATTGTAGCATAGTTTGGACTCCATTTTAGTCTCCACTTGCCCTTTTTATTTTAGTTACTTCCCTCCTTACTCAAGCCTGAAAAAAAATATTCTTAGTTAGTCGAAACGCATTATAAATTTAAAGTATCAATACTCTTTATACTAGCCATCGAAAATATTGACCAAAACAAAATAAAGAAATATCGTCATGTTTAAATGAATTTCCATTTAATTTATATATATTTGGAGATAACTGGGACAGGAGTTTACCTAGGAAGTCTAAAAAGATTAAAATAAAAGTGTTACGTACCAAAAAAACAGCATACCAATGTTTCCCAAGTTCGTGACTTTGTTTTGATCAATTATGGTGTGATTTGCCATTTGTTATCTTTGGCAAAACTGTAATATATTAAATATTATTTCCCTTGCAGCTCAGTGAAATTTTTTATCAAATTTCTGAAGATTTCAATTAAAAATCACAATAAAATAACACAATAAACAAACATGATATGACGTTTGGTATTTGACGGATGGCTGGGTGTGTTGCTACTTAAAATCTTTAATGTTGTTTTCCCTTTACGCCACGACGGTTCTTTTATCGCACAGACAATACATGTTCTTTTATAAATTAATTAAAATAAAGCGCAATTACAAAGTAAATAGTTGTTGTGACTTTAATAATACAACAGGGGCCGTATTATGACCTCTTCCCGGAGGACACGGTGGAGCACACAGTCGAGGTGTGCCCTGCTTGGGCGGAGCATCGCCGTGCCCTCGTGGGGGCGATCGGCGGCGGAGACCTCTCGCGCTGGGTCTTGGTTGAGGCCATGGTCCGGAGCGAGGAGGAGTGGCAGGCGGTCGCCGACTTTTGCGAAGCAGTAATGCTCGCAAAGGAGGAGGCCGAACGCATCAGGCAACGGCGTTATCGCCGCCGCCGTCGCCGGTATTCTGATCCGATTTCCGGCCAACGTAGACGCGGGCTTGCGGACAGTGAGCAATGGGTAGCTCTTATTCTCTAGATAGATAGATAGATAGATAAAATCCTTTATTGGTTACAGCACAAAACATGCACCAAAATACATAAAGCACACAGATTATAAAAACTAAGCACATAGACAACAACAAAGGAAAGAATAAAAAATAAAATAATAACACATGTAGGTACTAAGAAAAAAAAAAAGAGAAATTACAAGACAGACCCATAGTGCGGTGTGCATGTCACGCTGCACCAATGGGAGTCCAGCTCAGCATGTGTCAGGCAAAAATACCTGACGCTGATATTATGCTGGATCCTTGTGGTGACATTCGGAGGCTCAGATGGTTTTGAGTGAAATGTAGATAAATATATAAAGTATTATAAAGTTAATAAGCATAAAATAATAAGCAAGGTTAATAAGCAAAGTGAATAAATAAAAAATAATGTAATATAAATGTACGAGTATGTGTGTGTAATGGAGCAAAAAAGGTGAGGTGCGGTGAATCATAGACAGCATTTTCAATATGTGTACCTATCAAACGCAAGCTACCAAGCGGAATATGTGGGTACGCCCAGCAGACTGTCCCGGAAACAAGGAACACGCAGACCAGCTATATGAAGGACGTATTCGAAATGAACATACCACGTTCTTTCTGTGAGGTGATGAGGAATTGTCGTAGCCGTATTCTGAACGTGTTAACACATTTAACATTCCTAATCGGCGGAGGAATATTGTTCCAGCATTTCGATGCTGCGTACCTGAAACTGCCCCTGAAGGCAGCTGTCTTGTGCGATGGAGTGGACAGTTGTTGCGAGCACTGTCTTCTGGCACATTGCCTTTTGCTTGCGATCCAGCTCAATTTATTATAAAGATAAGTCGGCTGTTTGTACTTTATCACCCCAAACAGTAGGCAAGCCAAATGCAACTTACGACGCGACTTCATTCTAAGGATAGAGTGCTTATTTAAAAACGGCGTTACGTGAGTTCTTGCTGGGATGTTGAAACAAAATCGAGCACAGGCGTTTTGTACCCTCTGGATCAGTCGATCAGTTCGTGCCAGTAGTCGAGGGCCAATAACGGTATCCGCATAGTTTAGATTCGAAAGCACAAGCGATTCAACAAGCTGGATTCGCAACTCTTCGGAGAGATATGGCCGTATTTTATAGAGGACCTTTAATCGGTAGAAACATGTGCGTACAGCGGCTGCCACATGTACTTCGAGATAACCCTTCGTCCATATTCAGACCCAAATTACGTGCCTCACTGACTCGACTGACCGACTCACCCAATAGGGTAACATTAAGTGTTGATGGCACTGCACTGATTTGACATTTGATTCCAAAAAGCATGTATTTGGTTTTAGCAGGGTTCAATACCAGACCGTTATTTTCAGCCCAACTTGCTATTCTGTCGAGATCATCGTTTAGATCCTTTAGTGCGCTGTCATAGTCACTCGGCTTAAAAGAGATATACACTTGCACATCGTCGGCATAAATATGGTACCTACATCGTTTTAAAGAATGTATAATGTCTGCACAATACAAAATAAAGATTATAGGGCCCAAAATAGAGCCTTGTGGAACTCCCCTGCTAACAGGGGTGAGTGACGAAACAAGTGGAGAGCCATCGCCCAACCGGATGTCCACACGCTGCCGTCGGCTGGTGAGATAACTTTGGAACCAGTGTATCGCATCCTGATCGAAACCGTAATAGTTCAACTTTGACAGAAATAAATCAATATTGATACAGTCAAAAGCCCTTGAAAAGTCAAGCAAAACGAGAAGGGTACATAGGCCACCATCCTGTGCTGCCAAAATGTTGTCCGTTACATCTAGAAGGGCTGTAGCAGTACCGCGCCGTTTACGAAAACCTGACTGTAGCTCAGGCAGTATGTTTTTTTCATCCAAATATTTCGACAACTGTTCGCATACCGCCTTCTCTGCAATCTTGGATAGGCAAGGCAGTATGCTAATAGGTCGGAGATCTTTTAAGTCTGTTGGATTAGATATTTTGGGTAACGGTCTAACAATAGCAATTTTCCAAATGTCAGGGAATGTTGTAGAGCTGATTGAACCATTCACGATGTTAGTGATGAGTTTGAGTGTGTGTGGGAGGGTTAGCAAAAGCATATTCAGGGTCACCTTATCACAGCCCTCAGCGTTAGATTGAAGCTCACGAAAGTATCTCAAAACTTGACTTGTGGTTACTGGCTTCAACGTAAAATTGAAACCATCATCCCCGAAACGATGAGACTCAAAGAAATTACGTAGTGAAATGTCACAGTCTGGGTTCCCAGGCACGTTCAAAAAATGATTATTTATCCGGTCTGGGTCTCTAAGGTGGGTAGGAAGGTCGTCAATTTGTTTATTTGGGAGTACAGTGTTTTTTAAATTGCTCCATAAGGTTTTAGGGTCTTTAATTTTGTTATTAATATTGAAATTGAAATATGCGACTTTTTCTCTGAAAATTGAACTCCTCACCAGAGATTTCATTTGCTTGTAGTATGCCCTTTTTGAGTCTGACTTCGTTTTACGATATCTGGTCAAGGCGGCATTTCGTAAGTGCATCATTAGTTTAATTGTCTCAGTAATCCAAGGGTATGATGGTTCCTTAATTAAGCGTGTCTTAACTGGAGCGTGCGAATCGTAAATTGCTAAAATGGTTTTATTCAGTTCGTCAACCATGTCATTTACATTACATAAATTACATATGTTGTCCCAGTTTATAAGAGATAAATCCTTCTCCAGCATTTCTCTATTTATTTGATTAATAGGTCTGTACGTTACTGTGCGAGGTTTATATTTACTGCGCCTAATATCAAATTCACATACAATAAGCGAGTGACCATTAATTGAGCCATAAGGCTCAACTGACACTCCTCTGTGGTTGACATTAGTACAGACAACGTCGACCAATATTCCACTGTGGTCTGTGAAATGAGTGGGTGAGCTTACTAATTGTTTTAGGCCCAGGCTATTCAGAAACTCGCTTACTTTCTTAGTTTGGCCATCAGCATTTAGTAGGTTCACATTGAAATCGCCGAGCAGTATGTAGTAGTCGCATTTTGCTAATGAACTAATGGAATCAGTTATGGCGTCGAGAAAAAGGTCTAAGTCAGAGCGTGGAGGGCGATACGCAGTACCTATTGCAATTTTATTACTATTTAGTGTTAGGGTAATCCACATTTGTTCAATCGACTCGTATCTTGGATCAGCTGGAGTGGACAAGGTACGAACGGTCAGGCCACGTTTAAGATAAAACCTTACACCACCCCCGTGACCCCCCATGCACAGAAAGCGGTCGCGGCGCATGCCGCAAGCGGTACCCTGGCACAGTGGGAGCACGCAACTCCTCTCCGGCACGTAACCAAGTCTCGTTGACCGCCATTATATCGAATGAATGCCTTTCAATTGCTGCTATAAAATCATCCTGATTAGTGTTAAGGGAACTCACGTTTAACAAACCAAGTTTAAGGTATTTTTCAAGCATATTGAATCATATTGATATACAAAAGTAAGTACAGAAACCTATTCTCGTGGGCATGAAATTCTGAAATTGTCATACAAAAAATAAAATTGCATAATTTAACCATATGTCGATAGTGTAAATGACAACAATAATTATAATTAAAGGCGAAAGGAGAATTAACTGCGGGAAGAAGTGTAAATAGGATTATTCCAATGTAAAGAGTAAAACTTATAAGTAATAAATCAAAATAATTAACTGTAATTATCAATTGTATATAAGTCAGTGTATAATACATTTGTGTATAAGTTATTACATATAACAGATTTTGATAATAAATACGTGTAAATATAAGAACGTAGTAAATATAATAGGTGTATGAATTAAAATAATCTATGCATAGTTCCGTCCAGTACGCTGTTGGAAGGAGACGTGTCGTTCTTTATTATCTTCGTTAAACTAAAAAAGTAATTAGTTGGTTACGCGAATTAGTACTGTTGTGCATACGAACAAATCACATATTCCAGTGTCATAGAAATAACATTTTGTGGAAAAAACCTCGGCGCGAGTGCTAACAGCGTGCGAGGGGACGTGCCTCACCTCCCCTGCGATAAGAGACAGCTGCAATTTTTTGTCCTTGTCATCACCGTGGTAGTGCGCGTGCACCGAATAAGCATGAGTATATGCGCTGTTTGTAAGGACCCGATAGAAAGTGATTACTTAGAATGCCAACGTTGTTCAGATAAATATCATTATATCTGCCTGGACATCTCACTTGAAGAAGGAAAGAAACTTCTCGATACAAGCCAGAAATGGATATGCCTTAGTTGCTGTAATAAACAGCCCAAAAGCAATGATCCCTTTCGCCCTTCGACACCGACAGGTTTGGCTGATATAACTTTTAATGTGACGCGTCGTAAGCTGCAAAACAAATCGGAACTTTTACTTGCATCGGCTACGAGAATGTCAGACAGTGTATCGCGCACTGATATACGTGATGAGATGCGGTTAGTAATGAACGAATTTATCTGTGAAATGAGAAACACCTTGAATACTGAACTGCGTGAACTCAGAGATCAAGTAAGGGGATTAAGGATTCTCTTAGTTTTATGAGTGCACAATTTGACTGTTTAAATAACGATGTGGTTGCCCATAATTCAACAATGAAACTACTAAAAACCGAAAACGAGCAGCTCCGGTCAGAGGTCAATGTTCTTTCTAACCGTGTGAGGCAGATGGACCAGTTGTCTAGATCTACTAATTTGGAACTTCAGTGTGTCCCAGAGCACAGGGCTGAGAATGTAGTGAGCATTGTTAGACAACTCGGCCAAGTTGTCAAGTATCCTGTAACCGATGGCGACATATCTTATTGCTCATGCGTTGCCAAGTCGAACCCTAAGTCTACTCGCCCACGTACAATCCTGGTGAAGTTCAACACCCCACGCACCCGGGATTCTTTGCTGGCGGCTACAATACAATACAACAAGGATCACCCAAATGAGAAGCTAAACACCGGGGCACTAGGCCTGGATGATAAGAAGATTGCGATATTTGTTACCGAGAATCTCACACTAGAAAATAAAAATCTTCACGCCGCTGCCCGACTGCGAGCTAAGGAGCTGAATTATAAATTTGTGTGGGTACGCGGAGGGCGAGTTTATGTGCGCAAATCAACTGATTCTGAAGCGGTATTTATTCGTAGTATGGACTCATTGAATAAACTAACTTGAAACTTTTTTATTTTTGCTATTTGGTCGTAATTGGTATTTACTTTAAACTAATTCTTGTGACGATACTTAAAACTATTTTCATTCTCTGATATAATTAAATGTTATTATCAAAACGTTAGAGGTTTGAGAACCAAAACTGAAGATTTTTACTTGAATGTGTTATCGTGTAACTATGATATTATTGTATTAAGTGAGACATGGTTGGCGGGCGACATATTGGACTCTGAGTTATTTTGCAACAGATATCTAGTGTATCGACGGGATCGGGAGTCTAGCGGTTTTCATAACAACAAATCCGGTGGCGGTGTGTTAGTGGCAGTATCTAAGGAGTTAAGATCATATCGAGTGACTAATTGGGAGAGTAAATGTGAAGACGTATGGGTTTGCGTAGACATTTGTTTAAATAAACGACCAGCTAAACTCTTAATCTGTGCCGTGTACATTCCTCCGCCAGTTCAAAAACACATCCTAGAACATTTTATCGAGAATGCTAATAATGCCATCGAAAACTTTGATTCCACGTTAATATTAGGCGATTTCAACTTGAGTAGCATTGAATGGATAGGTTCATCAGGCACACCGCTTGACTTTTCTTTAACTAAAAATGGAATTTATGAGTTGAAACTGTTAGACTTTATCTCATTAAATAATTTAGCTCAATACAATTGTGTTTGTAACCATAAAAATAAGATTCTTGATCTCGTTCTTACCGATACCATTGTGCAGGGTATAAGTCAGTCCGAAAACCCTCTAAGTAATATAGACTCGTACCATCCCCCCCTTGAATTCGAACTGCTGTGTAACTTGCACGAGGATACTTTGCGCCCTAACCAGGAGCCAAAATTTAAGTTCTATAAAGCTGATTACAGTAAAATTTTGCTTGAATTAGGTGACATATCATGGCAAGACTTATTCTCACAATGTTGCAATGTGGACGCTATGGTAGACGCATTTTACAAAGTTATTTATAACGTTATTGAGAAATACGTCCCTAAGACCAAGCCTAAATCTTGCAAATATCCAGTTTGGTTTAGCAAAGATCTTGTTCGTCTGCTACGAGAAAAGAATAAGTACCGCTCACTTTACTCCAAATTTAAAAACCCCTTAGATAAAATTTCATTTCGTTTGCTCAAAGATAGAGTTTCAAAATTAATACACAGTAATTATAGGCAATATATGGAGTCAATAGAATCTTCGATCACTTCTAACCCTAAGCTATTTTGGTCTTTTTTAAAGCAAAAACGCAACGGTAAGAGTACATATCCTTCTTCAATACATTACGGCGATGTCAAAGGAAGTAATGGAGCAGAAAACTGCAACATATTTGCATCATGTTTTTCATCCGTCTATAACGGTCATGGTAATAATCCTTTTGACGATCGGACTAAACACGAGAGCTCGCAATATCAGCATACTGATTTTCTGACCCAATTGACGCTTAACACGGGTTCTATCATTAAAGCTTTAAAGAGATTGGACCCTAATAAAGGGCCAGGGCCTGACGGACTGCCTTCCATTTTTGCAGTAAAATGTTGTGACTTTTTGGGGGAGCCTCTCTCTATGATTTATAATAAATCATTGAGCTCCGGTTGTTTTCCTAATACTTGGAAAGAAGCACGAGTGGTTCCGATTTTTAAATCTGGTGACAGGTCCGCGGCGAATAATTATAGACCAGTATCAATTTTGTCTATTTTTGGCAAGGTGTTCGAAGCTTTAGTATACCCTTTACTTTCGTGGCATGTGAAACAGACATTGATGCCTGAACAACACGGTTTCATGAAAGGCCGTTCTACTGGAACCAATCTTGCGTGCTTTGTATCTGATTTAGTTGACGCCGTAGACCATGGATCGCCTGTAGATGTAATTTACACTGATTTTAGCAAGGCGTTCGACAAGGTGGATCACAAAATCTTAATTAACAAATAACACTCCATCGGAATTGCAGGAAACTTATTGCAGTGGTGTGAGTCCTACCTTGTTGAGCGCACATCTAAGGTTGTGGTCGACGGTTATTCGTCGAATCTGTTTCTTATACCTTCAGGCGTGCCCCAAGGCTCCCATCTGGGACCGTTATTTTTCAATATATTCATAAACGACGTGGAGTCCTGTTTCATACACTCAAAAATATATTTATACGCGGATGATCTGAAAATTATAAAACGAATAGAGTGCAATCAGGATACATATAAACTGCAAGAAGATTTGGATCGTTTCTCCCAGTGGTGTTTGGACAACAATATGGTACTTAATGCTGATAAATGCAATTACATACATTTCTCTAGAAAAAAAGGACCTTATTTTCGTGATTACAAAATTAATAACCATACAATTTGCGAGCAAGAAGTAATTCGTGACCTGGGTGTTTATATTGATTATAAGCTTCGGTTTAATATTCACGTCGATAAGGTTGCGACTAAAGGGTATAAGATGTTGGGTTTCATTCTGCGGAACAGTAAAAAATTTAAACGCGCCTCAACTAAAATTGCAATCTTTAATTCATTGGTCAGGTCAGGTTTGGAATATTGTAGCATAGTTTGGACTCCATTTTACGAAATACATAAACGTCGTTTGGAATCAGTGCAGAAAAGATTTCTCTGGCATTTGTCATATCACTGCAATCTGGTCAGAAAATTAACTAGCTACAACTCTCGCTTGAAACATTTCAAACTTTTAAGTCTGGAAAATCGCCGGATAATTCTAGATCATCTGTTCCTATATAAAATAATAAACTCTCACATTGATTGTCCGGGGTTACTTAGTCAGATTAATTTAAATGTGCCTTACAAAATGGCTCGTAAATCTAAATATCAGTTGCTTCGCGCTAAGGGCTTCAAAACCAATTTGGGTCATTTTTCCACCATTAACAGGATGCAGGTTCAATTTGGTCGCCTGTCACGTTTACCCAGTGTAGATATTGATTTGTCTTACTCGTTACGTAAATTTAAGTCTGTATTGCATAAGGCAATAACACAAGAGTGAAAAGAGAATTTTGTCTTTTTCACCTACTTTCTGTGAGTGAAAAGGACAAAATTATCACAAATGAACAAATAATTAAATGAATATTTAAAAGTGTAAAGCTTAAAATATTTAGAACTTGTTTTTGTTATCATACTTCTTTTTTTCCTCATTGGTTGGCTTAACGTTGATCAAAATGTTAATACATAAGTTATCTCCTCCTATGTTCAATGCATGCCGTGGCAGCCTTTAATTAAGGCTACACCGATGTATGTAACAATGTCGAATCTTTAGCATGTATAATGGTGTATGCTTTGTTGGTTGTCCTTAAATAAATAAATAAATAAATAAATAAATAAATAAAAATATTAATAACTCTGTATTGAGTAATAAATAAATCAACGCCATCGATACTGTCCATAATATGCCAAAAAGGACGACATTAACATGACCATAGTAATTATAATTAAAGGCTAAAGAAGAAGTAACTGCTGGAAGAAATGTAAACTGGATAATCCCAATGTAAATAATAAAAATTGTAAATAATAATTCAATAAATTTGACTGTAATTAATATTGTATTAAGAATGACAAAAAATATCTTAGTAAAACTATTTGGAAATAATAATTGTGTATAAGTCAGTGTATAAGTTATTAGATATAGCAGATTTTGATAATAAATACGTGTAAATATAAAAATGTTGTAAATATTTATCATGTTAAACATTATTAACTCTGTATCAGGATTGAGTAAAAAATAAACCACTGCCATCGATACTGTCCATAATTTCCCCAAAAGAATTACATTCACAACATGACGTTTGCTTAGTGTCGACCAAAGTCGTAGAGGGCAAAATAAAGTCGGCTCAAGAAATTCGAGCTGGCTCCCATTCGGCACCGCAGGAAACACACACCACCCCGCGGCAATAATTAGTTTGTAGACCAAAACAAAACAATTTTCTTTACAAAATAAAACTTTGCGACCCGCGAAACAAACTAACAAGTAAGCTAAAGCATCCAGAGGAATGATTATTAAATTAAACAAGCTAAACGCTAAACTAAAAAGCTGACTTCGGATGCAGTACAAACTGGTCATTAGCCAAAAATCCTGCAAATATCAGCTTCACATCTGATACCTTCAGACCTTAGGTTATCCTCCCTGCGTGCAAAAATTCTCCCATCCCTTGTCCATACATATTTCCACTTATGTTGGCTTCCCGCCTGACGGGCGTTATAAAATAATTGGCGATTAGTCCGTGTAAGTCGCTCGTTCAGATAAACACGGTGCGCCGGCCCACTCATATCAAGGTCACTAGAAGTTATTCCGCGCCGCACCCGAGCCGCCTGCAGTAGTGAGTCGCGCGTAACTCGCCTTGCGAATCGCACAGATATACTTCGCGGCCGTTGTGCAGTGGGGTCAGCAGAGATGGAGCTATTGGGAAGTACATGATTGCGGCGCGTGGATCCGACTCGCTCAACGAGAACGACGTCCCTCTCGTCGATGACGACACCGAGCTTTACCCCGAGAACCTTAATTAAGTGCAGGGCGTTCTCATCCCTGCATTCAGGAATACCCGAAACCTCAATGTCGTTGAGAAGCAGCTCCTGATCGCGGTCATTCAATAGGCTCCTCAGCTCGTCGATGGTACTCTCCAGGTGATCCCTGTCCGGCAGGACCTTTTGCTCCAGTTTTTGCTCAAGGGAGTCCACTCGCCCTTCCAAGGTGTCCAAACGCTGATCCGCAGCTTTAAGGGAGTCTTTAATCTGCGCCATTTCAGTGCGCAACTGTAGGAACTCTTGATGCATCAGGTGGAACTCCTTACGCAACTCTTCCTTAAAAAGCCGCAGCTCGTTCGCCAAGTCAGGAGAAGAATTTATGGAGGAATCCAGCACCGCCGCCGTACATGTGCTGGTGTCCATGAGCTCTTCAGAGCTCATGCGCTCGTCTACTTGAGCGGCCCTTGTCCGAACTGGTGTGTCCGCCTTGTTGTCTCTAACTTGATTTTTGCCACATTCAGGGCAGCGCCAAGTGGGTTTAATAAAACCCGTGGTCGGAAGGCAGACGCAAGCGCGATGATAAAATCCACTGCAGTTGTTACATTTAGCGGCATCTATCGGCGATAAAAATTTCGCGCAACCACCGCACTTAGCTGCAGGCATGTTGCTTTGTTCGTTTGACGTTAACCCAACAATCCAGTTATTGACCTATACAGTTGTTCTGCGTAATCGCAAAAGATGGCGCTATACTCAATAAAGAGTTTTATGGGGACTGCCTATGGTATATTAACACCATACAGCTGTCACTGGGGCAAACAGAATAAGACACACAGTCTCAGGCGACACTTCACATCTAGTTTTTTAATAAGTTCATTAGATCACTTAAATGTTCCAATATTTTTAATTTTAGGGTAGATTTTTGCCACTTTTGTTAAGTTTTAAGTTTAAACATCAATTACTTTGAAAACACTGCACTTGTACGCTGCATAATAGTTTGTGTGGAGAGATAGTTTAAGCTTTAACACAACTGTTCGTATAAAATGGTTTCTTATATTTTTAAAAACACTAATTCGCACAATAAGGAGTACTGACCAACTAGACGTCCGTGACCCCCCCTTTATTGTTATAATCAATCTCTATGTATTCTCTATGTATTCAATTTTTTTTATTTTTTATTTTCTGACCTATATAAAATAATTTTAATTCTAATTGTAATTATAATTATCAATCATAATTTAATTAATTGCAATTGATTCAGTCAGTAATTTTCATGCGAATGTTTTTTTTTTATGTTGTATCTATACATTATTGAATGATAATTAATTGTCAATTTTCTTAATTGTTATTTTATTTTATTTTTTTAATAATGTATGACTTATAATTTTAAATATGTTATTTTCAAATATTTTTAGCCGTTTTTTGTGCATGTGGTGTTAACCTTTAATTAATTGTTGCACTTGCAAATGTTAACCTCGTCACTAAGTTAGAAATGTATATGTGTAAACAATTGTGGGTTAACCTAAATAAATAAATAAATAAGTTAGGTACCTGAGATACAGGTTTATATACCTAGTTCAGGTAGTACGCAATTTTGTACCTTTACCTCTAGTTTAAGCCCTTATTGAAGAGATATTTATGTAAATCAAACAATTCAATAAACATTTTTATAATTATTATTCCTTTATTCATATTTTATATACATGTGATATTATATTTTTAAATATTCCTTAATTCATTAAACCCCAAGCAAACGCAGGCGTTCGCGCACCTATTGTCTTTCTATTGTGTCTGTAATTTTCACGATTGGAAGCGCGTTCCAACCGTTTAAGGCGCGCACTTTATTTCCGCCTGACAGAAGACTGTTTAAAACTTTCTTCAGGCGGCCAAAGAAGCGCTCCTTCAACGTTTGCTTCATTTCAGCGACGTTAATGCCTAACGCTTCCGACTTACCCAAATACTTATAAGTTTCGGTCAAGGAGAGCGATCTAAGGTGTATGGAATACGAGAGTTGGTTTTCCTCGGATTCCACTAACTCCCCTCGCCTTACATGCATGACTGCACATTTGTCCACACCAAGTTCCATCCCGATGGCACTACTGAAAGTTTCAGTTACCTTCAGTAGTTCCATCAGTTGCGAATTGTTGTGGGCAAAAAGTTTCAGATCATCCATGTTAGGCAGGTGAGATAGGACCTGACCACCTCTTCTCAACCGATAGCCCAGATTTGAGTCCTCCAGCAAAGTGCTTAAAGGATTCAGAGCTAAGCAAACCAAAGTGGACTCAAACTTATTATTATTATTATTATAAAGCGAGGGGAGATTGTGGAATCCGTGGGTACTCAACTCTCGGATTCCATGCACCTGAAATCCCTCTCTCCAACTGAAACCTACAAGTATTTGGGTATGTCGGAAGCGTTAGGCATCGATGCAACTGACATGAAGCAATCGTTGAAGGAGCGCTTCTTTAGCCGCCTGAAGAAGGTACTTAACAGCCTTCTGTCAGGTGGAAACAAGGTGCGTGCCTTCAACGGTTGGGTCATGCTGGTATTGATGTACGCTTTCGGTGTACTCAAATGGACTCAAAGGGAACTTGACGCCCTGGATAGGACTGACTGCATATCGAATGCTCAAAATCTCGACGAACAGCTTCGCGACCGGTTTGTACTAGGCATGGTACCCGGACCGGAAAGGGATAAGCTGTTTACGAAGGCGATGTCGGAACTAACTCTAAGGGCTCTGGAAATAGCCGAAGGCGTACGCTGTGCTCGCATGGGGGCACAACAAACGACACGGCAACCGGATCTGGGTACTCCGTTTCAAGTGATGATGGATGGACGCGTCTACACGGGGCACCGCAGCGCGCGGCACCAGCGCGCCCACGCCACGCCACAGCCAGGAAACAGCGACACCTGCAGCAGGCGACGGCGGCAGTGGCTGCACAGCTTGCGGCTACGCAGGCCATCAGGCATCTACGGTGGACGCCATCATGCGCGTGCGAGCCCTCACGACGGGGGATGCGGTGTCCCGGGGCAGGTGTGTCGTGGCAGTGTCCTTGGACATTGCCAACGCCTTCAATTCCCTGCCCTGGAGTACGATCCGGAGGGCACTCCGGTACCACCGGGTGCCCGAATACCTCTGTCGAGTGGTCGAGGCCTATCTGTCGGATAGATTTATAGTCTACCCCGGTCACCAGGGAGACTGGAAACGTCGAGAGATGCGGTGTTCCGCAGGGGTCGGTACTAGGGCCACCCTTGTGGAACATCGGGTACGACTACGTGCTGCGCGACGACTTCCCTGACGGGGTCAGCGTGGTTTGCTACGCAGACGAAACGCTGGTCCTAGCGCAGAGAGAGTCGTACCAGGCGGCGGTCGCTCTAGCGACACGCGGGGTTGCGATGTGAAGACCACAGTGGACTTCTGCGAAGCATTAATGCTCGCAAAGGAGGAGGCCGAACGCATCAGGCAACGGCGTTATCGCCGCCGCCGTCGCCAGGATTCTGATCCCGATTTCCGGCCAACGTAGACGCGGGCTTGCGGACAGTGAGCAATGGGTAGCTCGCTGTCCGGCCGTCCGGTAACTGTCCGGACCAAGCCCAAGTCGTCGACGGCGCGCACTGTTCCCGCGCGCCTCAAGGAGTTGTCAGCAACAGCAGGGACCCAGCCGGGTCGAAGCCTACTGGGGCCAGGGTTATGCAGGGGGCGCTCGAGCCCCGGTATGAAGGCTAGAAGGAACGGGGTGGGTCTTTTAGTCAGTAAGAGTCTGACACTATCTCCCGCTCCGCCCAAGGGCGGGGGATGTCAATGCATGATTTTTCCCACCATAAAAAAAGGCCATCAGGCATCGTCGTGTCGGTTTGAACGGTATAAGTGCAAAAAATGCGGCGTTCAGGGACATCTTAAGCGAATGTGTAGACAAACTTTGAATAAGCAACACTATGTCGAGTGCTGTGAGGATGCTGACGATGATGGTAAGCAATTATGCTGTATATTCGCACTATTCGCGGCGAACCAATGCGGGAATCTGTTTGTGTCAATGGAATTAGGTTAACTTTTGAAATAGATACGGGTTCACCATTTACCGTTATTTCCGAGCAAACGTATCTTAAATTCTTAAGCATTTCAAAAACGTAACTTTAGAACCCAGTAAAGTTATTTTGCATAGTTACAACGGTGATAAGTTATATATTGCGGGTAAAATAGAATTACTGTTTACTTATAACGATAAATCTTTAACAATAGGAGTTTATGTCGTACTTACGCATAATGAAAAAGTTGCGTACTTCAAACATAATATAAATAACAAAATAAAAAATCCAAAATTGTTATGGAAAAATCTAAAATCCACTTTGTTGCCCTTCAAAACTATACAAGACCTACCGTCGCAATTTACAGATCCTGACTTGATAAACAACAACTTTTTGATAGTTTCTGGTAACCCGGTAGCCAGCACATCACTGATGACGTTTTATAATGAAAATAGACATGGTGAAGCTGTTTTTACTATCACCCCAGTAGAACCGAGCGATATCTCACGAATTATCACTAATCTAAAAAGTAACGCCGAGGGCCACGACAACATTACTTTGGATATGATTAGCATAACTCTGCCGCACACATTAAACGTTATAGCTGAAATAACTAACTGTTCTATAATGACGTCAACGTTCCCTGAACAATGGAAAATTGCTTCAGTTAGGCCATTACCGAAAATCTCAAATCCAACCGAGCTAAAGGACCTGCGCCCTATAAGCATTTTACCATGCCTGTCCAAGGTATTGGAGAAAGTCGTCAGCCAACAATTGAGTGATTTTTTGGAAGAAAATAACATTTTACCTGACTTGCAATCTGGGTTCCGGAAACAACGCAGTACGTCTACTGCTTTACTAGACGTTACTGATAATATTTTGGCTGCCCAGGATCAGGGGATGTGTACAATGCTCGTCTTGATTGATTTTTCCCGGGCATTTGACGCAATAAATATTCCGCTATTATTATCCAAGTTGAACTATTATGGTTTCGACCCTAGCGCCGTGCAGTGGTTCCGCAGCTACCTGACAGATAGAAAGCAGTTTGTCGACTTGCGTTTGGGTGACGGCACTACCCTAAGATCGGCACTCATTGCAGTTGAGAGAGGAGTGCCACAGGGCTCCATCTTAGGTCCGATTACTTTCATCCTGTACTGCGCAGATATTATCAAATGTCTCATAAATGTAAATATCACTTATACGCCGATGATGTTCAGATTTATATATCGTTCCGACCAGACGAGTACAATAATGCCATTAAAGATCTAAATGATGACCTCCAAAGAATTTCCACTTGGGCTGAGGAGAACTGCTTGTCATTGAACCCTACAAAAACCAAATATTTGGTGTTTGGGTCAAGACAGCAGCTTGCCAAGCTACCTTTATCATTTGACTTAAAACTAATGGGCGAGCAGATCGAACGGGTGTACGAGGCGAGAAATTTAGGACTAGTTATGGATAAAGACCTGCGTTTTGAGAAACACGTAGCAGACTCAGTTAGAAATTGCTTCTATCGCCTGAAGGTTTTATACAAGATGCGTCCGTACTTGTCAGAAGCATTACGAGAGCAGCTGGTAGAAACCCTAGTTCTTTCTAGGTTGAACTATGCAGACACGGTATATGGCCCGCGCCTATTAGCTCGTACAGATCGGCTCATCCAAAGGGTACAAAATGCTTGCGCTCGATTTTGTTATAATATTCCTCGCAGAACTCATATTACGCCCTATCTAAACGAGCATTTTACGCTTAAAATGAAATCCAGACGCAAACTGCACTTAGCTTTCCTTTTGTTTGGTGTAGTTAAATACCAAAAACCGGACTACTTATACAACAAGTTGAGTTGGCTTACGAGCAGAAGGGAATGCGGTAGAAGACAATGCTCACAGCAACTTGCGACCCACTCCTGTGGTACAGCTGCTTTTAGGGGCAGCTTTCGTTATTCTGCTTCTAAGGTGTGGAATAACGTCCCGCCACCTATTAGATCGACAAACACGATAGGCACGTTTAGAAGACACTTGCGGCAATATCTAATCGACGCACAACGAAAGCTAGATATGGTGGCACAAAATACGTCAATTATATAATGTACCCGTGTACCTGCCCTGATTGATAATGCTTCTATGCTTGGTATTTACATCATTTGGTATTGGTAAGGTCTATCTACAAATTGGGTGCTTTTACATACTGGTGGGAATTGCTCACACTGGGCCGTATCGGGTTTCTTGTCGCTTAGCCTTGAGCAGGCTGTTGTGGGTTCACGACGGCGTTGCGTCCTGTCGCGTGTATGAGCCCTGTAAAATACAAAGCAGCACAATACTTCCTCTATTTTTTACTTTAACAGTATACATTTAAAAGGAAAAAAAAAAAAAAAAACGTTGGTTCTCAACATACCCACTGTCTCTGGCCTACTTGCTTGCGACGGGCGCGGCGCTCTGTCTGGATGTGCCTTCGCTCCCTTTCCACAGGGAACCTGGCAGTGTGGGAGCCTTGGCGAGGCTGGGGACGTAAATAATCAAATGTAAAATTAAACAATTTATCACAGATTACATGACATCGTTATTTTTTTATTATTATGATTATACCAATTTGCGCTTACCTTATAATTGTCGTCCTCTTTTATCTTCAAAATAGTGTATTCATTTCTTTATTCAACACAACTCTTTCATTACAAATTTATCTTATGTATGTTTTTATTGCACCTTCAACTCAACTCGCAACGAGAATAAATCAACTAAACCTCGTTTCACAATCGCTCCTTCGCGCACAGATGCATACAATGCACTGGTGTGGGGGAGTGAATACACAGATTGCATCCTCCTAACTCGTTCGAGATTTACCTACCCACTTTATTTTATTGTTATTATTTTTATTTTTTTTTACACAATTTTTACACATTTTCGCTAAAACCCTATTTTTTATGGCCTATGTGCCTAAACCATATATATATATATATATATATATGTATGTATATTATTTCAGTACCTATCCATCACTAATAAATACATTATATTAAACCCCAAAACCAGTTTTGCGTCCGTTGCGTCACAAGGTTCAGTTGAAAACCAGCGTCAGGCACTAGTTGTCTGGCAATCATGCTGAACTGGACCTATTTTGGTGCAGCCATGAGGCACACAACAACTGTATTTTTTTTTCTTTATTTTTTTTATTGCTCTTTTTGATTCTTTTACTTTTGATACGTATTTTTTTTTGTTTATTATTGTGTTTGGGCCTTGTGCTGTACCAAATAAATTATTTTTCTTTCTTTCTTTCTTTTCTTACTTAATGGAGGCCCTCCCTTATTAGGCAGAGATTTTTTTTCGCAATTTAACTTGCAAATATGTTCGATAAATAACTGTAACGATTTTATATCCGAATGTTCTTCAAAATACCCACAATTGTTTGGAGATAAGTTAGGTTGTTTTAAAGGCGTCAAGGTAGATTTAAAGTTAAAACCAGACGCAAAACCAATTTTTTTCAAGGCTAGACCATTGCCTTTTGCACTTAGGGAAAGTGTTGAAAAAGAACTTAACCGACTTGTAGATTTGGGGGTGTTAGTACCCGTAAAATACGCGGAGTATGCTAGTCCAGTTGTACCAATTTTAAAGCGTGATGGTTCTATACGTTTGTGTGCCGACTACTCCGTGACTATCAATAAACAGTTACTTGTTGATGAATATCCTTTACCTAGGTATGACGAGCTGTTTTCTAAATTACATCATATCATCATCATCATATCAGCCGAAAGACGTCCACTGTTGGACATAGGCCTCCCCCAAGCGTCGCCACAACGACCGGTCCTGTGCGTCACGCATCCATCGGGTTCCCGCGACCCTGACCAGGTCATCGGTCCACCTTGTTGGAGGCCGTCCAACGCTGCGTCTTCCGGTACGTGGTCGCCACTCCAGAACCTTTCGTCCCCATCGACCATCCGTTCTGCGTGCAATGTGTCCCGCCCATTGCCACTTAAGTTACTACACTTAAGTAACTTCTAAATTACATGGTGGTAAGTATTTTAGTAAATTGGACCTTTCGCATGCATACAATCAATTGTGTTTGAATGAGAAGTCACAAATGATCACTTGTATAAACACGCATAAGGGTTTATATAAGTATACTCGCTTAGTGTTTGGTTTGGCTAGCGCGCCAGCAATTTTTCAGCGAACCATGGAAGCACTTCTATCAGGGTTAGATGGTACTCTTTTATTTCTTGACGATATTTTAGTATGTGGGAAAGACAGGGAGCAAATGACGAGCAGGTTAAACGAAGTCTTTCGTAGGTTACAAGAAGCAGGCCTAGTTCTAAATACAGATAAATGCACTTTTTTCCAGGAATCGGTATCCTACTTAGGTTTTGTCATAGACCGAAATGGATTGCATAAGTCACCAGAGAAAATTAAAGCCATTTTGCAAAGTCGAGTTCCCACTAATACAACGGAGTTAAAATCATTTTTAGGTATGGTCAATTATTATCAGAATTTTATAAAAAATGCATCATCGATTTTAAGCTCTCTGCATGATTTGCTGAAGAAAAATGAATCTTGGTCATGGACTAAAAGTCATGACGAAGCGGTGTTGAGAATTAAACGAGAATTAGTTTTTGAGACCACCCTAGCGCACTTTAACCCAAAAGCTATGTTAATTGTAACGGTTGATGCGTCACCGAGCGGGTTAGGCGCCGTGCTATCACAGGTTGAAAGTGGGGTTGAAAAACCTATCTCCTATATTTCTCGTACGCTATCTGCAGCAGAAAAACGTTACAGCCAAATTCAAAAGGAGGCTACCGCAATAATTTTTGGAATAAAAAGATTTCACCAGTATCTATACGGTCGAACTGAACCTTTTATTTTAAGAACTGACCATAAACCTTTGATATCAATATTTAATCCGGACAAAGGCATTCCCGAAATATCTGCAAATCGCTTACAACGTTATGCCATTTTTCTATCAGCATATAATTATAAAATAGAGTATGTTAGCAGTACTCATAATTGTGCAGATTTCTTAAGTCGATCAGTAGTGGACGACTCAAAAACGAACATCTCACACTCAGAGCGTGATGAGTCGCTTGTTGATAAATCAAGTTATGTGCGGTTTGTTTACGAAGGAGAAAGGTTTCTGTCACTAACAGATATCAAAAACGCGATTAAGTTGGATAATGTTATTAAAACCGTCATTGATCATCTGAAAAACGGTTGGCCAGTTAAAATTAGTGAACCTTCAATAAAGGATTATTATAGTCACCGGTTAGAATTATCGGTGGAAAACGGTTGTCTTATGAGGGGTCACAGATTAGTAATTCCTACAAGTTTGCGATCTAAAGTGTTAAAAGAATTACATTCAGGGCACTTAGGAATCACAAAAGTGAAAGAAGAGGCACGCGATAGGTTTTGGTGGCCGGGTTTGTCCGCGGCCATCGAACAACACATCGGTGCGTGCGCCGTATCTATTTCACAGCGTTCTGCGCCTCCGCGCTGCCCCCTCACACCGTGGCCGTTCCCTGCTCAGCCGTGGCATCGTGTGCACATTGATTTTTTGGGACCGATTAGCGGCAAAACATTTTTAATAGTAGTCGATGCTTATTCTAAATGGGTTGAATGTTTTGACGTTTCATCGGGATTTACTTCGCGAGTAGTAATTGAAAAGCTATGCGAAGTTATGTCAAGATTTGGGTTATTTCATACGATTTGCTCAGATAATGGTACTTCTTTTGTGTAGCAAGAATTTAAACAGTTCTGTGCTAGGAACAACATCACTCATTTAACTTCTCCACCTTATAATCCGGCTAGCAATGGACAAGCGGAGAGCTACGTTAAAATTATTAAAAAAGCAATTAAAACATATGTCGCATCAAGGGTGGCCGAGATGCGAACCGTCGGGTCTTGGTCGCGATCCGACATACTCGTAGTTCTTAGTAGACGTGGGTGTAACGAAAGATATTTTTAATTAGATTTTGTTTCAGTACCAGTGTCATCAACTATGACATCCAATTCTCGAGGAACTTGGTGATCGGGGATCTTCCTTACACGATCATGGGGGTATTTGTATGTCCGCTTAGAGTCAAGTGCCCTCAGTAGGTATCTGTCCCCGTCTAACGCATCAATAATCTTAAACGGACCTTTGAACTTAGGATCTAATTTTGTTTGATTTCTTTCCTCATTTTCAATCAAAACATAATCATTAACAGCAAACTTAGACACCTGAGCCTTATTTTGATCAAATCGATTTTTATCGTAATTTGCATTTTTCTCAATATTCTGTGTTGCTTGCTCTCTAATCTCATCTAAATTAACTTCTGTCGCGTCATCATCAGCGGTCACTAAACCAAGCGGTCGTGCTACCCTTCCTATCATCAACTCGAGAGGGCTAGATTTAGTAACTCTATTGATAGTGGAGTTCATAGCTAATTGAACCTCTCCTAATGCGTCCTGCCAGGAGCGGTCACGGCTAGTCTCTACAGCTGTCAACATACTCTTGAGGGTACCCATTACCCTTTCGACCTGACCGTTTGCACGACTGCCTCCAGTAGCTATCAAGTGCAACTCTACGTTGTTCGAAGTACAGAAATTGGAAAATTCTTTGCTAGCAAAACAACGACCTTGATCAGCTATTATGCGTTTCGGAGCACCAAACAGCGCTATACAGGATTTAATAGCACAAATACTACTGTTAGTGTCAATATTGAGCGAATGACGGAGCAACACAAACTTGGTAAAAGCGTCTATGATGACGAACACGTACTCCTTGATGTCGTTCTTACCAGACAGTTTACCAGAAGCGTCAACATGAATCGTGTGCCATGGGATATTGAACTTGGGAATCGGGTGAAGTTCTGCTTGAACTTTACCAGAGTGGGGCTTCGCTATTTTGCAAGTGATACAATTGTCTACAAATTTTCTAACATATTTTGACATACCTTCGAACCAATAATGTTCATACATTTTTTCTAGAGTTTTTTCCCAGCCCAAATGCATGACAGACTCATGGATGTTATTTATTACTGACCATCTAAGAGATCTCGGTACAATAGGCAAACAACGAGTACGACCGTTGCGTTGAATTTTACGATATAGAATACTTTTACGAATTTCGTAGGTTTTGCGAGTTTCCTCAGAAAAAACTTCATTACGAAGATCAGACACAATCTTATTAATTTCTTCGTCCTTTTCCTGTTCAGCCTGCAACCAGTTACTAGAAAGCTCGGCTAAATCGACTCGCTTTTGTTCTACACGTGAGAAAGTTTCTTTAGACGTTGGGAGAGGATTTCGAGAAAGAAAGTCCACATGGCTCATCCTACTGCCTTCACGATAAACAATATCAAACTCAAATGATTGCATATAGGCCCACCAACGATGAACTCGTGGAGATAAGTCAGTTTTACTTTTAGAGGCTTTTACAGAACTACAGTCAGTCACGACGGTAAATCTACGACCTATTAAGTAGTGTCGAAAATGCTTTATGGCATTAAATACCGCTAACGTTTCTAATTCGAATGAGTGAAACTTCGATTCAGCTGGAGACGTACGACGACTATAGTAAGCAACTACATGTTGTTTCCCATTAATCTTTTGGATAAATATGGCACCATATCCTTCAGCACTGGCATGCAACTACGGGTATGCAACTCGATTGGGTGCGCAGGATTAAATATTGTTAGAACAGGCTCACTGGTTAAGCAAGAAATTATTTCCTGACGAATGGCCTCATGACAGGGTTCCCAACTAATGGACCTATTCTTGCCGCTTGTCAAGCGAAACAGAGGAGCCATCGTTTTTGAGAATTGTGGCACGAATTGTCTAAAATAATGGCCAACCCTATGAACTGTCTCAGCCGAGTGATGGTTCTAGGTGGGGGAAGCCTAGATAAAGCTGCTATTTTATTTGGGTTAGGTCTAATTTGGCCATCCTCAACAACAAAGCTTAAATATTCAACCCGTCGTTTAAGAAACGAGCACTTGGCAAAGTTTAAAGAAAAACCAGCTTTTGTCAATTTATCGAGTACAGTGCGAAGACGAGCTAAACTCTCCTCCACACATGCTCGTATTATTAAAATGTCATCGACGTATGTAACAGCATAGCTATAAGCAAGGTCACCTAAGGCATTCATGACTGCACGCTGATAAACGGAACTCGCATTCTTTAAGCCAAACGGCATGGTCAAATATTCCCACTGTCCATCGGGTGTAACAAATGCAGTGCGCTCTATTGATTCAGGATGCACGGGGATTTGATGGTACCCTGATAGCATATCAAGGCACGTGAACCATTTAGCACCACCTAACCTTGACACAAGGTCCTCTATCAACGGCAGTGGAAACCTATCCGACACGGTGTTGTCATTCAGCTCCCTGTAGTCAACACACATGCGATCTGAACCATCTTTCTTCTTAACAAGCAACACTGGGCTAGAAAAAGGTGAACAACTCGGCCTAATAATATACCCGCTTCCTCTAGTTCACGAACTTTAGCAGTGACAACTTCGCGTTCGCTAGCACTAAGCCTATAAGGACGACGATTAACTGTACGATTAGGATCTATAAGCCTAATTTGTAACTGTCCTGTTGTTACCCGGGATCTAGAAATGCCACTAGAAAACGAAGAAGAGTATTCTTACAAAAGATCAATTAACTGAGAGCGAAATTCTAGCGGAATGTCTGTATCAACTTTGTCAAAATCAATTTGACAATTAGAATTGTTACCGAACTTATTTGACACGTCACATAATTTGATAATCTTGTCACGGCACAAAACAATACTATCAGACGTCATACTAACGTTAAGTCCTTGATCTAAAATCTCACGACCAACTAAAATATCATAGAAGACAACTGTTTGGAACAACATGAAATAATATCTCTAATCGTAAATCGTTAATAACAACCTCAGATAAAATTTGTAGTGTGCTTTGCACGCTACCATGACCGATACCTGTCAAATTTACTGTGTTATTTATGCGCTTGCCACTAAGCTTTGACGCGACACAATCTTTGATAAGAGAACATTCAGCACCAGAATCGTAATGAAACGGATGTGACTCACCACTGTTTATTAACGTACCGCTGGAATTGCTGACATAGCAAACTTCAACACGCCTCTCGTTGTTCGCCGCTGACGTAGGCTCTGCACCTGAACCACTTGGGCTTCCCGCCGCGCCGGCGCCTACACTGTGCTTTGTGGACATTTCGTAGCAAAGTGTCCGGTTTTGCCGCATCGGAAACAGATGATGTCCGGACGCTGTTTTTGTCCTGCAGAACTTGATGCTGAAGTGGCAGCAATGGCTCCCTTGCCTTTCACCTCGCCTCTGGAACGGCAATCAGGCGTTCGGTGACCTATTTTACCGCAGTTGTGACATTTCAACGCCGTCGCTTGAACTCTGGAGTAGCATCGGTTGAGTTACCCATCGAAGCTTTCCTTTTCAGAAACAAAAACGCTTGAAGTTCGCACTGTAGCTTATTTCTGTTGCTTACTTCGGTAGTGAAGGCCAGTCTCTGTATACGTCCATCAAATTGTGCCATATGGGCAAGCATAGTGGATATGGCTATCTGCTCAGTATTCATGTTTTGCCAGCGTGATGTGAGGGTTGACAACAACCGGGCAGCGTACGCAGCATAACGTTCATCTTTTTAAGGCTTGCTACTCATCATTTTCACAAGAGTAGCGGCTGGTGTGTCCACACAGTCGTAACGGGACAAAAACAAGCTTTTGAAGTCACACCATGTCATCCCTGCGAATGACACTTGCGCCAGCCAACGTGAAGCACTGCCTTTGAGAGCCTTACTCAAGGTGATGATTAGGGTACTTCCTTGAAGTGGTACTTCCGATAGGCACAGATCCGCTGTAGTACACCAGGCACGTGCGTCTACATCCGGCTTATCCGGGTCAAATTCAGGCAAAGAAATATTCTTGGTACTTGCCGGGCCCTTGATGGCTTCTATCAGGAACATCATGTTCTGGTTTTGAGCAGCCAGCAGCGTGCGAAGAAGATTCTCGTCGCACCGTGACGTCATGGCTCCATTCTGCAACATTTCTTCGGTTTCTTCAGCTCGAGTGTATCCCAGTTGTGATGTCGCATCAAGGGCGGCCGAGATGCGAACCGTCGGGTCAAGGTCGCGATCCGACATACTCGTAGTTCTTAGTAGACGTGGGTGTAACGAAAGATAGATTCGATCACGATGTTTTAATTTTACTGACAATAAGTGAAACAAACACGTGCGTTGGTATTGAGTGTATGCCAAGGCTGTCCGAGGTAGAATGCCGCACCGCTCGGTCTTCCCTCCAGCCCTCGCTGCCTCCCTTCTACCGACGATCGTGTCCAAGCGGTAGAGCCCCGCTTGCGTTTCCGGTGACGACATTGTTGATATAGGTCATCAATCCACGACACATATTTGTTATCAGGTACTTGTTTAAGAGATTTAAATATTAAAATATCAGAATTCTTACTAAGATACAGGAATTCCACACATTCGACTACAACCAGATCACAAGCTGAAATATTATTCGGCCATAATTTAAGATGTCGGTTGGATCTTTTGACACCAACCACCTCGACACCATCCGACACAGCACTCGACTCAGCGGTGAAAGTCAAACAGTGTTCGCAGATTGACAATTATCGTGGCAATCGTAAAGTACTGTTCAGTGTGGGTGAGCAAGTCTGAGTGAAACTTTATAACCAACAAAAACAATATTGGTCACGTGGTGTAATCATTCAGAACATTGGGAAAACCATATTTTTTGTACAACTGAGTGGTTCTGGTCTAACTGTCAAAAAACATGCCATCAGTTGCTCAAATATAGAGGGAGGGAAGATAAGAGATCGTTCCTGCATTTATAATACCATCATACTCGACTAGCTCCGGGCAGCAGCCATTCGAAGTTCTTATAGAGCAATCACCAATGGAGCCTGAAACATCATCAGCGCCTGTTCACGGCGAACATTCCGCTGAAAGGGGTGTCCCTCCGGTAGCCCCCTCTGAGCTCGTCACTCAGCAGAAACGAAATAGGACTGCAGTAGATTATAGGAAGTTTTTCTAGGTTTTTCTTTTTTTTTTGAGGGAGGGATGTTATGTGTATAGTTACCATGGCGACAAGAATAACACATGAAAAAATATGGCGAATGTTCTCTCTGTGCAATATACGAGCTTCAACGCACCGATTGATTTATTTTTGCTAGTACCTACCCAATTTCAAACGTAACAGAGACATACTGGTGGTGGAAGATAGACGGCACAGACAGCAACCTGGCGTGACTTGTGAGATGTCGATATGTCAAGTGTGACCCAGAGGTCTTCATAATTACTTTGCCAGCGATCGATACGTGCGAAGGTAATTTTTTTATTAATTGCTATCAAGACTCCTCCTCCGTTTTTGTTGTTTTGAAACCCAGTTGTTTCTCTGTCCCGTCTGTAAACTTCATACCGATCATCAAACAATTCACTACTTACTCAATACATTACTGTTTAGCCAGGTTTCTGTTAAGGGCCATATTTCACCGGGACACCACTGGTAGCGCAACTGGTTGCGCCACCAGTAAAATGTATAGAGCTCTATAGAGCGTTACTCACCGGGACACCACTGGTAGCGCAACCAATTAGGTGGCGCAACCAGTGCGGACACCAGTCCGGCCGCCAGTCACGCCCCCCACCAAAGAGTATGTGATAGAGTCCGTCTAATGAAAGCGTGACCTGAGAAAAGGAGGTTACAACCAAAAATTTTGAATGTGTTATTATTGAAATAGTAGGAGAAAAAAGTTTTGATACTAGAGTATTTTTTGTATTTATAACAATTGTATAATAGTTAATCCTAGTCATAAACATGTGTGTAGACTTAATTATTTGGGTGTATGGTAAAGGTCAATAACACACAAAATGTTAGTTATTATCCCAAATTATTTTATTTTATCTGATCTCTCAAATGTCGCTATATGGCGTGGCTGGAAAGACCTCATGGCGTTCTTACCTTCCGCATGACGCAGGTCCTCACCGGACATGGTTCGTTCGGGACGTACCTACACTGGATTCATGCGGAAGTGACGCCCGGGTGTCGCCACTATGCGGAATGCCCAGAGGACACGGTGGAGCATACAGTCGAGGTGTGCTCCGCTTGGGTGGATCATCGCCGTGCCCTAGTGGTGGCGATCTGCAGCGGAGACCTCTCGCTCCGAGCATCAGGCAACGACGTTATTGCCGCCGCCGCCAGCGTCGGGATACTGATCCCGATTTCCGGCCACCCTAGGCACGGGCTTGCGGACAGTGAGCAATGGGTAGCTCGCTGTCCGGCCGTCCGGTAACTGTCCGGACCAAGCCAAGATTGTCAACGGCGCGCACTGTTCCCGCGCGCCTCAAGGAGTTGTCAGCAACAGCAGTGGCCCAGCCGGGGCGAAGCCTACTGGGGCCAGGGTTATCCGAAAGGGCGCTCGAGCCCCGGTATGAAGGCTTGAAGGAACGGGATGGGTTTTTTAGTCAGTAAGAGTCTGACACTATCTCCCGCTCCGCCCAAGAGCGGGGGTTGTCATAGGTTGATTTTTCAAATCGGAAAAAAAAATTACGCTATATAATATTCAAATAATATTCTTTATTTAACATTTGGCCTTCTGGCAAGAATACAAAGTGCACAACACCGCGATAGTCAAATAAAATGGTCAACATGATTTCAACTTCATCACGTCTCGCCAACACTAATGTGTTTCATGGTTGTTGGGTTGGAATCGATTCGTTTTAGCATAGAGAAAATTCAGATCTTTTGGGATTAGTCAAGTGGGAACATGTTTTATAATTCAATGATTGTTTCAAATGATACGGATCGACTCGTGAGACACAAAAAGTTCAACAGCTCTCAAACTTGAACTAGGATTTCATTCACTATTTCCTTCAGTTTCGCAATTTTATCTTCAGTTGAAGATTTTGATGCTATAACAGACAAAATGAGGCAACTTTTTCATTACATCTCAACTACTTTTGAACGCATTCTATCACTCACTACCATGTGTTTTTGATTAAATCGATTCACTAAAAGCCTTCTTTGTTTGAGGTTTTTGTCCATTATGAAATTCGCAATATGTCAGATTATCTAAAAATATAAGAAAAACAAATTATCATTATATCCCAAATATAACTATCTAATAATATTAGTCGACAAAGATCAAGATTATAACGTCATACTAACTTAAAAATTCTGAAATCGCATGTAAACATTGTTGGTTTTCATTGAAAACACCTTCTTTCTCTTCTTGTTTTTGTTTGAACTTATTAACCATAGTGTGTAGCAGCTTTCGCACGTTACTGTTTATTGTTTTTCCCATAATTAAGCAATTATTCTTCAAAAATAAATATCTGTTTACAAAACTGACAATTGCGACCATAGACTTTGACGTGATTTTTTTCGGCAAAACAATGTTGCCAATTTAATTTAAAAAAAAAACTCCAGGTTACGCTTTCAGTAGACGCACTCTAAGATGGAAATCTAACCTTTGAAAACCATAATTAACCAACTGTCAAACGTCAGTGACAGTGAACCAAGAATCTTGTACAATACAATCTGGATTGATTACGACAACCTCAAAGATGTAATAAAGAAGTACCATACAAGAATCTTTATCCCTTTCTACTAGTGTGTATAGACTAATTCGTACTACGAGACATTCTGTTCTGGAGAAGTTCAAGATGTTATTAAGGACGTTTTGACCCTTTTAGACAACTATCTCGGTTTTTCGGGTACCATTATAATGCACCAAGAATCATAACTATGAGGATGACACGGCATGTAATAAACGACAATATACATATTCATCTCTAGGATGGCATAAAAAAATTATTATGGTTTTGTATAAAATTTTCATACAGTTAAATACAATTTTACCGACGCACTAATCAAGAAAATTACAAAACAAGGGTTTGAATAGGTCGCGTAAGCTAAATCCAGTGCACATTTTTAGCTTAAAAATCATAAAATACCACAGCTTATATAGTCTTCTACACCTATAGCTAATTATTTTGGACTTACATAAATAACTTTATGATTTGTGACCGAAATAAAACCACTCTAAAAAAATCTTCGTACATTTTTCATTGAACCCACCACTTCCAAGCCTCAGTCCGCGCTGAACGCGTCCGCGTTCTGAGAAGCACGGGCCGTTTCGCTCGTTTCCCTCTCCTAGAGAGGAGGCCTGAGTTCCAGCAGTGGGAACATTAAAAAGGCTGATTATGTATGTATATCTATAGAGTCCGTCTAATGAAAGCGTGACCTGAGAAAAGGAGGTAAAAACCAAAAATTTTGAATGTGGTATTATTGAAATAGTAGGAGAAAAAAGTTTTGATACTAGAGTATTTTTTGTATTTACGACAATTTAAGAATAGTTGTAGAAGAACTTAAATCCTAGTCAAAAACATGTGTGTAGACTTAATTATTTAGTGGGTGTATGGTAAATGTCAATAATTAAGTCCGCCTTTGTATCTTTTATTACATAAAGGTTAAATAAATAAATAATTAAACACACAAAATGTTAGATAGTATTCCAAATTATTTTATTTTATCTGATCTCTCAAATGTCGCTATATAATATTTAAATAATATTCTTTATTTCCATTTGGCGTTCTGGCAAGAATACCAAGTGCACAACACCGTGATAGTCAAATAAAATAGTCAACATGATTTCAACTTCATCACGTCTCGCTAACACTATTAATGTTCAAGATTGTTGGGTTAGAATCGATTCGTTTTAGCATAGAGAAAATTCAGATCTTTTGGGATTAGTCAAGTGGGAACATGTTTTATATGATACGGATCGACTCGTGGGACACAAAAAGTTCAGCAGCTGCTGCAGCAGCATCTTTCTCTCAAACTTGAACTAGGATTTTCGCGATTTTAACTTCAGTTGCAAACTTTCATGCACTACCAGACAGAGTGAGGCAAATCTTTCATTACATCTCAACTGCTTTTGAACGCATTCTACCACTCATGTGTTTTTGTTTAAGTCAATTCACCAAAAGCCTTCTTTGTTCGATGTTTTTGTCCATTATGAAATTTGCAATATGTCAGATTACCTAAAAATATAAGAAAAAAAAATATCATTATATCCTTAATATAACTATTTAATAATATTAGTCGACAAGGATCAAGATTATAACGTCATACTAACTTAAAAATCAGAAATCGTATGTAAACAATGTTGGTTTTCATTGAAAACACCTTCTTTCTCTTCTTGTTTTTGTTTGAACTTATTAACCATAGTGTGTAGCAGTTTTTGCACGCTACAGTTTATTGTTTTTCCCACAATTAAGCAATTATTCTTGAAAAATAAATATCAGTTTCCAAAAACTGACAATTGCAACCATAGACTTTGACGTGATTTTTTTCGGCAAAACAATGTTGCCAATTTAATTTAAAAAAAAAACTCCAGGTTACGCTTTCAGTAGACGCACTCTAGGGATTTTGGTGTTTTTATCAAGAAGTCTCTATATTCATATTCATAGTCTATAATATACTCATCTACATTCTACTACGGTCAATAAGTATCATTTGATGAAGTTGAACTGATGAACAAGACCAATATAATAGCCATAGCATAGGGAATATGTCCCAATTTAATAGCCAATTAAATATACAAAAAAATTAACAAAAATATATAACCATAAAGTTGGTACAAAACTGTAGAATCAAACCAAACTAACAGTTAGTTTTTTAACAAAAACTATCTATAACAACAATTAGTTACTTATGTTTGTTTTACAGTAACTGTAAAACGATCAAATAACTTTAAATTCGGAAGTCGGTTCAGTCAGTTAAATAACAAAATATACCAGAAACATCGACTTCCAAAATTAAAGTTATTTTGATCGTTTTAGTGTTTTTTTTTGTGAATTCTTTATTCAAGTCGAGCCGATTTCGACTATTCTGCCAAGTCCATTGTAAATTGGAAAAACCAGTGTGTTTATAGAAATCTGAGTAAAGTGAGAATATTAAGCCGTCCATGACAAAGATAGTAATAGCAAATGTACCGAAACATACTAGGTGAAATACCTATAAGTGTTACTTTATTTAACCTGTTTTTTGTTTACTTTAAGCTTAACAAATTACACCTTGTCAGTGTGGAAATAAATAAATAAACTAGTTTTCATCTGTTAACTCAATAAGGTTTAATTGAAAACTAGCATTAGGTAAAAACTATATTTATAATTCACAATAGGATCCCTAAATTGATCCCTAAGTTTTCACACACTCGCAGTATTTTTAAAAGACCTATCTAACGACATCCCACATTATGGAATAGTCTACAAAACAAAATAAAAAAGAATTAAAAAAAGAGCGTTCTTGTATCGTACTCTTCAGTACATTTTTGAGGTTGATATAATCAATCCAGATAGTATAAAATATTCTTGGGTGTGGCGACTCAAAAACACTCTCTATCCCTTTCTACTAGTGTGTCCATAGATTAGTTCGTACTACGAGCCATTGTGTTCTAAAGAAGTTCAAGATGTTATTAATACATTATATTTTAGACAACTAATCAAAAACTAATATGTATATTAGACAGGTAAGACCTTACCACGATTACAAACTACGAGAGCCTAGAAGTTTTTAATAAGACAATTCTTCGAGAGTAAGCAAAAGAGAAGTTGATAGATCATCGGCCTACCAAAAAACCACGCCTCACCGAGGTCAATAAGAAGAGACTATTGCACAGGGCCAAACAACATCAAAATATGACTGTTTCAGACTGAAGTCGGTTAAAAATAAGACTTTAAATAGTACAGTACATTGTTAATAAACTACTGCCATTATCTGATGAAATAATATAATTTTTCAGACATGTTTCTCCGATGAATCGACGTTTCAGGTTTTGGTTGACTAAAGCTCTTTTGTCCGTTCAAAAAATGCTCCTTTCCGACGACGCTCTGAAGAATAAAAACTGGTGTTAAGAGAACAGAAGACAGCTAAATTCCCAATTAGTATTATGATGTGGTCTTTAATCTCAAGCCAAGGTCTACATATCGTGAAAGGGACTGTGAGGCATGACCAGTACAAGCGAGTACTAGAAACTGGACTGCTGCCGCATCTCGAAGAATGGTTCCTTATTGACGAAGAGTCCATTTTTATGCCCGAATCTGCATAATCTGCATTGTGGTACAAAACCAAGGGTGTCACTGCATACTTGGCTAAAAAACATTAATGTTTTACCCTAGTCAACCAATACACCAGACATGAACGCTATTGAAAACATGTAGGAGCTCACCAAGCAGGAGATCGCTTAGCAAGTGATCACCACCAAACTAATAAATTATTTATGATTATTGTTATATAAACACTAGCTGATTAAATTGCGCCTCTCAACAACACAAAACTGCAACAGGATGCCAGAATTTGCATAGAGAGCATATCAAACGTCAAATTGAAAAAAAAAAAATAGATTTTTGTTTTCAAAAATGTATAAATAATTTTGCTTTTAATTTTAATTGTTTTTATTATCTCAATAAAAAAAAACTATAAATAAAAAATACCAGCCGGACCAACAAGCAAACTTTTTTCTAACGCCGTTAGCGAGGAGTCGACTTCAGAAAATCACTGTTTTATAGCACTTTTCGGGCGCTTGGGCCTTAAGGTGATTGTTCCGCTGGCCTGTTCATACATTTTATCGTTGCGAGATACTCCGTACATAGACACTTTTTTCTCAAAACGAATCACTTTATCACTTTTCTACAATAAAACAGTGGCGCAAACGACTTTTTGGTAAATAATTTGCGTTATATATTGAGAAAAACAGTCATGAAAACCGGGCAAAATTTGACATTGTGTTTACTAGTGTGAGTGCGACTTGACAACCAAGCCTTAGTTCCGAATTACGTCAAAAGCGATTATATCGCGCATCCGACCAAATTTAATAGTCACAAAATTTAAGGACTATTCAGTACTATTTGTGACGTTGCGCGTTGGTCGGATTCGCTACTATTTATAATAATGGATTTCATAAAAAAAAAACATTATAATAACGTAAAACTAACTATCCTAGACGAAAACATAAAACATTGTTGTTATCAAAAAATTGTTAGCATTAGTTATGATTATTGTTCCTGGCAACGTGTTATATTCATCATACGTAAAACGCGACACGCGATGTTGCCGTTCTTCTTACGTGACCCTTTGACCTTAGATGTTACGTCGGAATTTCTAAGAAAACGCGTTGCCAGACTTATTTCAATTTGATCATTCGATTGACATGATTTTTGAAACTAGGCTAGCTAATGCAGTGATAGGTTTTACGCGCGGAATTGCTTGTATATTTTAAATTGTATGCATTTTCATTGATTTGAAATATTATTATTTTCTTGTATGTATTTCATTACAATTTAATATAATAATTGCAAGGTATTGTAGTATCGATTGCTTAGCAATTTTATTTTAAAATAAAAGTAGTCTTTCGGTGGTGTTAGCAAGACGGCCCGTGAGTTTAGCTGGCTATTACAAACTAAAATCTTCTCATAATAGATAAAAATCACCGATTGATATTGTTCAGTTATAATAATATCAACTAAACAAAATTTTATTTACACAATAATAAAATTATTATGTATCATTTGTAAACAAAAATTTTAAGTCGCTTTAAATATATATATATATGTATTGTATTTCCTGTCATATTACTTTTTCACATTAGTAATACAAATAGTTATCGATGGACAATTAATATTAGACGAACAAACAAACATTAGTTTACTGCAATCTCGTTTCATTTGAATGGTTGCGTGCATTCCGTTACTTTTACATCAAAATGTATAATTATGTAATATGATTTATTATTTATGAAATTCTATTTTATATATAGATTAATCCCTGCAAAATGACCGGCAGGGATTTGTTGACTAGATATAATTTTTTTGATTGTCAATCAATATGATATCAAAATTATTTGGGTAAGTAAAATTTTACAGCTATACTTTTCTAAAAATGCGAATGTAATCTCGACCGTAATTTGGAACGTCAGTTTGTAATATTCTGTATTATCTGTGGATATTTGGACTTGCATTATTTTGCATAACTGCAACCAACTGCAACTGCATTTCGAAGCGATCTATCTGGTTGTTTTATGATTACATTCAATTTTATTCTAATTCAGAGTTTATAAAAGTAACTATTGTCTTGTATATCATTTGTTTTTGTGTATTTCAGATTCGGTTTACGTCTAGAAGCTATGTCTGGCGCCAATAGAAAATTAGCCTACCAACGCCACCGATATTCAGGCGTCCGTAAATCGTCCAAACAATCGAAAAGCGCATTGATACGACTATATGGTGACGACAAGTTAGTATACATGTAATTTATAACTCGAATTATGTCCAGCTTCATTGTAAAATTCTCAATCTCCACAAGCAAAAATGGCCGTCGCGGCGTCATTACTATGGTACATACAACCACACTGTTCACTAAAATTTATATCTGTATCGTATTACAGCCGCGTGAAAATTTGGAGATCTGAAGAAATAAAGAAAAAGTTAGCGAATGAACAAATTATCCCTGATAATTCTATAGTGTATGTATCAAATAATCATAATTTATTGTGATCGCTGACTCGTGTTGTGGCATTACATAATAATTTATTTATTTCTTTCAGTGCCCAGAATACACCACCGAGAACATATGCGCGTGTGAAACCAAAAGTTCACTTAGAGGCCACCTACAGTGTCCCTAGTACTAGCACAGTGACGACTGAATTTGAACCTGTGGTAGACATAAATTGGCCACAAGCAGATCCTGAAATCGAGTCTTTTCAGTTGACTGTGGAAACTGTTCCAAATACATGTTTATCTGGAATATCTGGGTATCGTATTGTGGACCTTAGACATGTTATTGAGTGGGCCTTCCTTATGGAAAGACACCGAAATATCTGTGAATCTTCACAAATTGAATTTGTCAGTGAAAGACGTGATGGATTTCGAAGTGCATTAACATTCAAGTGCAGTATGTGTGGAAAAGCATGGGAACACTGCACAGAGAGCAAAGACAAAGTAAATACTGCATTTGTGTGGGCTACTGTGACGTCTGGTAGTTACTACACTCAAGCCGCTCATATAACAAGTCTGATGGATATTCCAACAATGTCACCTAATAAATTTCGGCGTGTTGAAAAAAAATTAGGCAATGTTTGGTTAGAACATTTGACAGAGGAAATTAAGACAGCTGGTGAAGAAGAAAGAACAATTGCTATTGAAAAAGGTCATGTGTCTTCAGACGGTGTTCCATTTATTACTGTATATGTGGATGGAGGATGGTTGAAGAGATCATACGGGCATAACTTTGATTCATCGTCTGGCATGGTAAGATAAATTATTACTAAACACAAATCATATTTATTGTCAAAACCATGTAATACACCCAACAATTATGCAATGTTTATTATTGAATTCAATCAATTTGTTGAATATTTTCAAGAGTTTTGTTTTTCACTTTCAGGCCTGCATTATTGGGAAAGAAACTAAGAAATGTCTAATCTCTTTGCTATTTAATATCAATGACGTGTTTCTTATTAAAATAACTTTTTAACATACTAATTATATACCTCTAGTATTCTACCACTCAAAGGTGAATTTGACAACTGTGGTGAATAAATTGGTGTACATTACCCCAGCTGGAAAGTTGCACGTAGAGCGATATGAGTGGAACGTATAATTAGTGCGTCATCTGGTGTAGATGTGCGCCCCATATAAAATAAGTGCGCCTTGTCGTTTTGGAATAAATGGAAAAAACGATTCCAGCTGGAGTAACTTTATCCCAGCTAGATTTTTTTTTTAAACTAATCGGAGAGAAAAAAATTGTATATGAGTAGATAGCTTATGCTTGTGCAAAGATGTGCCCCAAAAATATAATCGGTGCGTGTTCAGGTTTTCGAGATATTTGCATTTCCTGCTGGAGTAACGTTTTGCAGAATCGTGTATCTCTAAAACTATTGTATGTGCGGCTGTACTATAAACATACACGGGTAGCTCTTGGTATGTGCGTATATGTGACAGAATTAGATTTATAGAAATATTTCTAATTCTCGAGTAATTGCACTTTTTTGAAAAATCGATAAAATATCACAGCGCTTTAATGAGAAAACTAGTGAGCTGTCTGAAAACGGTATTCAGTCCCGCTAGACGTTTACTATAAGCACATATCAGTTTCAAAAGCGCATATGCATGCGTTATTGAATAATATTGCTAAGAGTCGAGACGACGGGGCACTAAGTTTAAGGTCAACATACAAGAAACTGGCTCAATCCAAGATGTGAAGGTGTACACCAATGATTAGTGCGTATAATCAAGTGATACATAGTGAAAATTCAGCTTCGAATATTTCGTAAATAAGAAAATATAATAAAAAAACCAAACGTGTAGTCGTCAGCGCAGTACATTGAATTAACAACCCAATGTCCCTTTACATTGGATTGTTAATTCAATGTATTGCGCTCACGACTCGTCGCTATGCCAGCGCTGCGCTTTCTTAGAGAATAGCACCCCTGGAGCCCTGACCGTCGGCGCCACCGCGCCGCGCAGCGCCTGTAGTTTGGATCCTGTTCCCGATACCGGTAGGCTACAATCTGTCAAGAAAGTCATGAAAAGAAGGGAGGGCGCCACCGTCATTAAACATGATATCCCAATAAATTTCGACTAAAAGATATTGATACTTTTATTTATAAAATAATAATTACCGATTTACGGTCCCTTTACTGCCGTATAGGTACATTGTGAAAAAAGGTACTTTATTTTTTAATTTTATCTTTACAAATCGAAAGTGTTTCATGTACCGGATCGACCCTCCATGGGATTAAAACGATTAAAATTTAGCGGTGTATATTGATATATTTGCAAATCTTATTATGGTAAAATGACAGGACCTAACTTTGGTTTATTTTCGTAAATATTCTTGGTATTTACACAGTAATTAGAATTCAACAATTTTTCATAAATAGTTCGAGAACATTTGCTATTGTATGAACAACAGGACAGAATGGAAGAAAAAAACGTGTTGCACCGACCCCAAATAAAATGGGACAAGGGCAGGAAGAAGAAGAAGAGTTCGAGAACATTTGCTGATTTTGTGATAACGCCATCTATTGCTGAAAAGTTTAACCATACCTAGCACACACCAGTGGCGTAGCGCGGGTTTTCGTCACTTGGGGTCGACCGGAAATACGCTGCCTTTTGTCTTTTATTATTATCGGACTAAATATTTTATTTTATAGACGTAATTCGTACAAATTATTGAAAGTCGAGAAAAGCTTATACCATTGCTTCAGAAGGAACATATTATTTTGTTGTACCATAAGCACATCAGAAATTCCCAGGAAGTTCTTATATTAAAGTAATAAACTTGGCATTAGGTACGTACCTAGGTACATGCAATAATAAAAACAAAAATAATGTATAAGTATGGAAAATTATAAATCGGGCGAACAAAAAAACAACAGCGACTGATGGTGAGATAAAGTTTTAATAACATGAGCGGTACGAAATTGAGAAAGCAACAAATGAACTAAACTAACGAGCTTACTAAAATTAAGCTCGTTGCTTTGCGCGTACGAACGTTGGCTAGCTCGGTGCGCGTGTTTAATCGTGACCGATTGAGCAATTTCGACGCTTCAGTTGTTGGAATCCCGAACTACAAATCCATATAGACGTCTCTCGGCCTCAGCTTCCAGATAGAAATGAGCCTTCTTGGACCGTCTGTCTTCGTTGCATTATATCGATGATTGCGACTATTCCTACTGTACGAATTAATAATATTTCCGAACGCATCCGACCTAATTTACTAAGTACATCATGTAGTGATCACTCATGCAATCACTCCGATTCCCAAGTCAAGCTGCACCTTCTAAACAAGGCCTAACATAAATGTCGACATTGTCTATGGTCGGGGCAATCCCCGAATGATTTATTCATGTATTAAACTTTTAGTCTGTTATGAGTGAGTGTAGTTATTTTGTTTCGTTTTATATTTAAAATTGAGTAAGATAAACAGAAGTTTTGATTTGTTCTTTTGTGGTTCGTTTAAACATTATTTCATTATGTCAAAAAGAATATGTTTAAGTGGTTCACAAAAAAGAAAAAAAAAATACAGCTTAAAAAGAAATAACGGAAAAACTTCCAAAGCTCACTGCGTTTTCTGGGGCCTCCATTCTTGTGTACCCAACTTAGCACTTTCAGTGCTAGATTTGGCACTATTTTCACAAGGCCAGCACTGAAATCGAACATACAGCACCTAGCACTCAATCTAGCACTATTTAATAGTTAAGCGAAATTTTCAGATTCTAATAAAACGCACACACGCACAGCATGCGTGCAGTGTAACAAACACATTCGTATTGCTGACACATAGATTTATTATCTATGGAATTACACATAGACAGTAAGTTTATGAGTTTTTGGTGAGATTTCTTCGTGTGATGTTCAGTGACTGTTATTTGCAAATTGATTCATAGTGGATATTTAGTAATCCTCGTCTGACGACGTTAGCTCGCTCAGTAGCTGGAGGCAGGAGCGTGTGAGACCGGATAGTGGTGTGATTGGTGTGGTGCGAGGCTGGCGAGGCACTGGCTAGGATATTCTTCTACAAGCTTGTCTTTTTTTTTGTTTGTTTGTAAATATGTATGATTAAAAATAATAATTTTTACAGTTTTTATGTAAAAAAAGTAATTCATGTAAAAAAAAATTTACTCGTGTGATTTTATTTCATATAGCACTATTTTTGGAAATCCATAGCAATCTAGCACTATTTGAGACGATGTTTAGCACTCACTGGTGGTATAGAGTTGGCAACACTGCCCAAGGGCCCCAGCTTAGTTTAAGACGGCGGTGTCTACCAGTAGGCACAACGGATCTTGAGTGGTTGCGCAGAAGTTAAATATTCGGTCTCTTTAGTGGTACGAAGTAAGAAGGGGGGCGGGGAGTGTCAGTGATTGGCTCACCGCGTTACAAACGGACACTTATACCTATTATTATTAAAACTAGGTCATATTATTATTGCTAACAAACGTTTGAACGCGACTGTACGGACAATAACTTAGGCTTAACACGTTCAAAAAAGAAGGTCATGTGTATGTACTAAACCGTCGCTTTTTTGGGGCCATTCAAATTTGGTCGGGTAGCCGGCAGTTATCTACATGTTTGGTTTTTATTGAAATAAAACTAAAAAGGGAATCGCAGAGATATGCGCAGATTTTATATTGAGTAAAATCATTAAAACATAAAAGACATTTTTCTACTAGATGGAAATAACAGTGGTTGCTAGGATACTACATCAAGAACTATGGTCTAACACGTATGGTGATTAAAACCTATTTACAACAGTTTTTTTATTATATTTTCTTATTTACGAAACATTCGAAGCTGAATTTTCTAGCTGGGATAACGTTACTCCAGCTGAAAACGTTTTTTCCATTTTTTTCCAAAACGACAAGGCGCACAAATTTTATATGGGGCGCACATCTACACCAGATGACGCACTAATTATACGTTCCACTCATGTCGCTCTACGTGCAACTTTCCAGCTGGGGTAATGTACACAATAAATTGACAACTCGGTGAATAAGTTGATAACTTGTCGGTGACCGATTTGATATGTCTATTATTGGCTAAACTATAAGGAATTTCGTTAATTTACTATCATCATTCGAAACGTGGCTTAAAATAACCCTATGTACACATAAAACACTCACGTTAAAGTAATTCCACGATTTACCAGAAGAAGTCAAAACACTAAAATGGCCGTCCTGACAAAAGACTTGGCCAGATCCTGCCCAAAAATCAACTATACGTTCCATTAATTATTTATTATATAAAAATTACTTTTAAAATAAATAAAAATAAGTCGCAACAATCCATTTCTCTAGGAGTGACGAGAAAAAATCCAAAAAAAATAAGTATGTTAATTGTTTTTGAGTCCTTTTGTTTCATAGCAACCATGGAGGATGAGGATAAATCGATACAAATTGCATTTACGTTTGGGTAAACGCATAAGACAGAAAGTGTTCTTATCTGTAGTAACACGCCTGAAGGTCAGACTAAAAATATAAAATACTTGTAAATACTACAATTGTATTGCAGAAGTTAAAAAGTTAACTGGACACCACTTTTCGAGCCGCCGCGCGTTTTGATGGTACTCACGGTACACATTATGAATCCACAATATTTTCAAGAGCGTGCACCCAAACGTCCTAAAATTATTTTGACATTTCTGCGCTCTTTAAACTAAACTGTCAAAACAAACTGTATCAGTCTTGCCTTGCGTCATTCTTACAACATATTACTGTTTTGTGTTTTCGTAACTGTATTTGATTTTTAAACTTGGCTCCATGCTATCCTTTATCGGACTTTCCTTTACGCTTTTAATATTTATATTCTGCTGTGCATATTGGATTGGTTTGTTTACGATTTGGATTCTGACGCTCACGAAATCAATGTTCCTGAAATGAACTGTGGCCTCCAATCGAATATGAGAGCATATTGTAAGAACTTTAACACCATAACTACAAAATACATTGGCTGATATACATAAACAGGTTGACGAACTACAGGAAAATGAATCTGGATTACCTAAACTACCTTCAATTACACCAGTTGCTAATCAAGCAAATATAACGGCATCAGCCTCATTCCCTGATAACATATCTTCGAAGCCATCTAGTTCTTCCTTTCGAGATTTAAGACAGGATAAAACATTCAATGTGTCTTGTCTGAGTAATTATTGTTAGTGATGATGTGTTATAATATTAAGAAATAAATATATTTAAGCAAATGTCTGTACTTACTTATTTATATGACTAAATAAAAATTCAAGTGTTATGTTTTTAGTGTTTTATTGCATGGCTAATTGTATATTTTTTGCTAATTCGCCTGAATATACAAAAAATATCTGTTAGACGAGGAGTTCTTCTTCGATATTGCAATTAATGTCGATGTTTGAAAGTGACTATGTATTACCAACATATTATGTTCATCAATGTAAATACGTTTTACTTGGTATTTTGATCTTTGACTCATTCTTCACTAGCCTCTATCAATATGTATCACTGATAGTGTTTCGAACATTTTCATAAAATTAAAGGCGTTCTCATACTAAGTTACTGTCACTGTCATTGTTATTGTAGATCATTGTTGTATTGATGTCAATCATTGCTATTCAAAATGATGAGGTGTTTTTTTTTTAATCTTATTTATAGTGTCTCTCGCTCTGTCTCTGATCATAAAAATTAAACTACTGTAAAGCCGTACTCTTAAGCTTTAATACGACGTACCGTTTGTCTGAGTAATGGAATATTTTTAGTTTGGGCACAGCTCCCTACTAATCCGGCCATGTCATTTCTATTTTAGACTTGTCAACTTATTCACGCCAGCCACGGATTATAGTCTAATACTGACGAATACTTTGCTTAATCATCAAATCTGCATCACTGCAAGATATCATTGTGACACAACATTCCATTATACATTCAGTCAAAAAAGTATCGGGAATGGATGATTTATGTATGGTTCAAAATTCAAATTTTAGATTTTTTTGTTGTTGTTAGATTGGCACAACTGTTTTCCATTTGTGCGCGGAGTTGCATCTATTATTTTTATTAAAAACAGTGTTGTTTTTAGTTATAACATAATTATGCTATATTCTCATTGTCCTTTTTTTCTTTTATATTTATCAGTCTTGAATTTATTAAAGAGATCTGTGAGCCTGAATCATAAATGCCGCTCACTTCTAGTTTATTTTCTAATAAGAGCTTTATTTTGATTAATGGTGTACTGACTCGTTTTTTTTCTCAGTATTTATATCTACTTCAATAATGGAGTTGTTATTTACATTTCTGGGTTTAAAAACTTTTTCTGATTCATTTTTATTTTTCTTGAACCAACATGACTCTTCCGGATGATATCTAATTCCTTTGTCCAAAGATTCGCAAGTGTTACATGGCTTCTTCTCATTCGTTTTATTTTTATAACGGAATGTACAACTCTTTATTGTACTTGAATGTTTCTTGTACATCATACTTTAATATTTTCTTATCTTATTGAACAAATCAGTAGTGTCATTGAGTTCATCTCTGTTTAACCTATTTAAGATAAACCCAGGTAAACCTATTGCAATAACATCTATCATTGTTTTGGAGTCTATCGATTTGTTTATGTCTAGCATAAGCCTTTCTTTTCTAATAGCGTAATCAATTAGTAGTCCTTCTTTATATCTAAATGCTAGAGCATATGTAACTATGTCCCATCCTCGGTTTTTAAAAGTTTCTAAAAATTTGTCTTTCCATTCATTCTATTCAGCTTTTATCGTTAGTTTTATGGCCATCGAACTATACCAATCCAAACAAGGTTTTTCTAAAAATAATTTCAATATATCTATTTTTGTTTCATCTTTTGATATATTAAAGCGCTCACACTTTTTTTCAAAATTCTCAATCCATTGCATTGCATTCTTGCTTGTGAATTTTTCAATAATAAATTTCTCTGAAATATGTTTTAGGTTATGTTGGTTTTCTTTCTTTGTAGTAGTTTCTATTAATTTTTCCAAGATATGTTGCAAAATTGTCGTTTTTGTCTATTGGTTGTTTTGTGCTAATTTCTTCTAAATATTGATTTAAAAATTGCATATTACCTTCCTCATCTCTATATGTTTTCTTAAGATCTTCATCCAATTTTATCCATATTTTTCTACTTTGATGCCTTTTCTTTATACTATTTTTTTATTTTTGAGAAAGTATTCATTTTGACAATATATGTATGATGAATCACCGGCTTCAGCTCATCAGGTAAAACATAACATTTTCCTTCTTCTGTAGATATTGAGGTTATGGCTAATACATTTGATTTGCCATCATTTGAAGCTATCATCGTTAACTCAAATTGCAGCCGGCCCATCTTCTTTTAGTTAACAAAAATGTCGTTTTATAAGGTATATTATTGAGGATTTTCGAAATAAACCAAATTGTTTCTCTGAAAACAAAGTTTCATTTTATTCAACACGCTTTTACATTACAACAATTAATTATCGTTTAACTAAAATTACTCTTTTATCTCACCTGAAAACAAAGAAACGACATTTAAAGTTCACTAATATCGCCTCCTCAATTATATCCCTTTATTTATCTCTCTACAAGTTTTTTTTTTTATATCAAATCGATGCACAAAATAATCTAAACATCATCTGCCATTGAATCATACGTCACCCTGTATCCACAGATTAAAAATTAAAAAAAAAAGAAATGTCATTTCCAAGGAGGTCATTTCATTACATATGATGTAGGTACATTTTTAGTAAAACAAACCTGCGTAAAATCTTTCCATAAAAATAAGTAATCATTATTTCTAAACAAATAGAGAGACTATGTTTTTCTAATTTCTAATACAGAGTTGCATGTAGGTAAATTAGGCCGCGAGATCAAAAAATCTTGAACACGACCTTAACCATAAAATTTTAAGGTAGATTTGAAAAACAAACAATGGGAATCTTTATTTGTAATTTAAATATGTATTCGTGCCGAGTTTAAATTTTACTAACCCAAGGAATAACAAAATATATGGAAGTAATTCTGATATAAATTTTATTATTATAGGAAAACGTTTAGTTTTTCTTAGCTCTGGGCTAGTTTTTAAGCTACATTAACGGGTCAAGCCAAGTCAATGTAGCGTGTTGTGAGTAAATTTAAAGTGGAAAATGAGTATTATTATTAATATTATTTCGTTTATTCAATATAGTACACCCAAGATATCTGACCCACGTGACAGCAGAAGGTAATATAAGACATCCTAAAAGTTAGACGAATTTGAACCTTCTGCAATTAGCAGAAGATACATGATAATCAATTCGGAGCATAATAATTTAAACGAATGTAACGAGAGGTAGGTAGAGTCCGTCTAATGAAAGCGTGACCTGAGAAAAGGAGGTTACAACCAAAAATTTTGAATGTGGTATTATTGAAATAGTAGGAGAAAAAAGTTTTGATACTAGAGTATTTTTTGTATTTATGACAATTTTAGAATAGTTGTACAAGAACTTAAATCCTAGTCAAAAACATGTGTGTAGACTTAATTATTTGGTGGGTGTATGGTAAATGTTAATAACACACAAAATATTAGATAGATATTCCAAATTATTTTATTTTATTTGATCTCTCAAATGTCGCTATATAAATTTAAATAATATTCTTTATTTTCCATTTGGCGTTCTGGCAAGAATACCAAGTGCACAACACCGTGATAGTCAAATAAAATAGTCAACATGATTTCAACTTCATCACGTCTCGCCAACACTATTAATGTGTTTCAAGATTGTTGGGTTGGAATCGATTCGTTTTAGCATAGAGAAAATTCAGATCTTTTGGGATTAGTCAAGTGGGAACATGTTTTATACTCCAGTGATTGTTTCAAATGATACGGATCGACTCGTGAGACACAAAAAGTTCAGCAGCTGCTGCAGCAGCATCTCTCTCAAACTTGAACTAGGATTTTCGCGATTTTAACTTCAGTTGCAGACTTTCATGCACTACCAGACAGAGTGAGGCAAATCTTTCATTACATCTCAACTGCTTTTGAACGCATTCTACCGCTCACTAGCATGTGTTTTTGATTAAGTCGATTCATCAAAACTCTCCTTTGTTCGATGTTTTTGTCCATTATGAAATTCGCAACATGTCAGATTATCTAAAAATATAAGAAAAAAAAATATCATTATATCCTTATATCTAATAATATTAGTCGACAAGGATCAAGATTATAATATCACACTAACTTAAAAATCAGAAATCGTATGTAAACAATGTTGGTTTTCATTGAAAATACCTTCTTTCTCTCCTTGTTTTTGTTTGAACTTATTAACCATAGTGTGTAGCAATACTTGCACTTTACTGTTTATTGTTTTTCCACAATTAGGCAATTATTCTTGAAAAATAAATATCAGTTTCCAAAAACTGACAATTGCAACCATAGACTTTGACGTGTTTTTTTTCGGCAAAACAATGTTGCCAATTTAATTTAAAAAAAAAACTCCAGGTTACGCTTTCAGTAGACGCACTCTAGTCAAATATTATAGAATACTGTCACGTCAATTTGATCTTTTTTATTTCTCTGAAACAAAAAACGTAGTATAATTAAAAAGATGTTTGATTACGTCACAGCATAAAAATGTGTAAGTTTAAAAAAGAAGTACAAATTAAATGAAAAAAAAAGACACTTACCTACTGCTGTATTAAGATGTCTCCTATCAATCTCTCCGAAAACCAACATTCTCCTCATGTAAATAGATTATTTTGTATTTTAGAACTAGGTATATACACATATTCTAAATAAAGATATTGTTTTACGCAATTTAGTAAGGTAACGTAAAAATTGTTTGCGCGACGTCACTGCTATTGAGCGTCGCGCGTCGGCTGGTTTTTGCTTTACTAAAAAGGGTTCATTTTTATTCCTCTACCCTTAATCTAAGTAACATTTGAATACCAGTTTTATGATAAATACGCATATTTATCTTGACTACCCGCTTATTACAAGTCAGGCCAAATTATTCCAAATATGTTTGAAGAATATTTAGTTCGTTGATTGAAAGCAAAACAATATACAGGGTATGAGAATCGAACTCGTGTCTTATTGCATCAAAGTCTTTACACAGATCAATAAGCCATACTATCTTGTTTAAGAATAGAGTGCGTCTACTGAAAGCGTAACCTGGAGTTTTTTTTTTAAATTAATTTGGCAACATTGTTTTGCCGAAAAAAATCACGTCAAAGTCTATGATCGCAATTGTCAGTTTTGTAAACAGATATTTATTTTTCAAGAATAATTGCTTAATTATGGGAAAAACAATAAACAGTAACGTGCGAAAACTGCTACACACTATGGTTAATAAGTTCAAACAAAAACAAGAAGAGAAAGAAGGTGTTTTCAATGAAAACCAACAATGTTTACATACGATTTCTGTATTTTTAAGTTAGTATGACGTTATAATCTTGATCCTTGTTGACAAATATTATTAGATAGTTATATTTATGATGTAATGATTTTTTTTTTATTATATTTTTAGATAATCTGGCATATTGCGAATTTCATATTTGACAAAAACATCGAACAAAGAAGGCTTTTGGTGAATCGACTTAATCAAAAACATATGCTAATGATGGTAGAATGCGTTCAAACGCGGTTGGATGTAATGAAAGATTTGCCTCACTCTGTCTAGTAGTGCATCAAAGTCTTCAACTGAAGTTAAAATCCCGAAAGTGAAGGAAATAGTGACTGAAATCCTAGTTCAAGTTTGAGAGAGATAGCTGCTGAACTTTCTGTGTCTCACGAGTCGATCCGTGTTATTTAAAACAATCACTGGAGTATGAAAGATGTTCCCGCTTGACTAATCCCAAAAGATCTGAATTTTCTCTGTGCTAAAACGAATCGATTCCAACCCAACAATCTTGAAACACATTATTAGTGTTGGCGAGACGTGATGAAATTGAAATCATGTTGACTATTGCGGTGTTGTACACTTGGTATTCTTGCCAGAAGGCCAAATGGTAAATAAAGAGTATTATTTGAATGTTATGTAGCGACATTTGAGAGAACAGATAAAATAAAATAATTTGGAATAATAACTAATATTTTGTGTGTTATTGACCTTTACCATACACCCACCAATAATTAAAGGTACACTACACTGGTCACACGTGTGCTTCACACGCCGATTTATTTAATTTTGATGCAACACAAAGTACATAGGCAAACTTAATGCCTTAGGCATTCTCTACCAGTCAACCTAGGGTAGTGAAGAGAAAATATGGTAGGCGCACAAAAAGAAAATTTTGGTATTAAAACAAGCCGATCTGGAAGCTTCGGTCTCCATACATTTCATATAGAAAATAGACTGTTAGAGCTACACTTGATCCACGCCACGCCATGCGACGCTACGTCCGCGATGCCGACACGTCGGTTTCAGAAAATTTAGAGGAAGGTGGGCGGCGATTACCGCGGCGGCACCGCGAACAGACGCGTGGATTGCCATCCACGCGTCTGATCGCGATGGTCAGGCGGAAGTGTCTTCGATAGTAAATGAAAAAGCGAGCTTGATCTGTTTTTAATCCTTCGATGAAATCAAAGGTTGTAATGCGCATCACACGTGATACGCGTTGCGTCGGTGTAGTGTGCACACCTACCGCACACGGCTGAGACGTCTCACACGTGTTCGTCGGTGTAGTATAGTTATAGCTTAAGTCTACACACGTTTTTGATTAAAATTTAAGTTCCTATACAACTATTATACAATTGTCATAAATTTAAAAAATACTCAAGTATCAAAACTTTTTTCTCCTACTATTTCAATAATACCACATTCAAAATTTTTGGTTTTAACCTCCTTTTCTCAGGTCACGCTTTCGTTAGACGGACTATACCAAAATAAGCTATCATTAGTCACTACATTTTAAAATACCAATAATAAACTTTAAGTCTAAGGGCATAAGAATCAAAATTGCTTAATAAGTAGTTATTTATACCATTATTATATCTCTTTATAAATGTTTATACATGTGTTTTTTTGATTATAATAAATTATTAAAAACTGTTTTTTTTAATTTTTGACATTGACCATTTACTTACTTTATATATATATATTAAATATAGTGAAATAATAAACATTTTATTTAGTTGCAATATTTTGTTTCATTTCTATACAAACTCCATTTCTCGACTTTTGTCGTTAAAGAAATGTATAAAAATATAACTAAAACACAAAAGATGGAAAACAAAAAGTTAGGCGTTTAAACTGAGATTTGAACCAGCTACACCTGCGTGCCACGTCGCTGATATTGCCACTGGACTAAATGTATTCTTATAGACTGCATCGAAATTCAACGTTACTTGTAATGCTGGACGCAATATTTATGGCCCATTTACAAGCAGTTGATAAGACTCATGGAATTAGCTAAGTTAACTTTTGTCACTGACGTGCCATTTTATTTTAGCAATCTACCCTCACACTAGGATAGCAAGATTTATCGAAATGCTGGCACAAAGGATTTTCATCTTTAAAAACAGCTAAATAATGATTAAAATAGCTTATCAAAATAGTGGGTCAGCCGTCTTAGGGCACCTATAGTACATATGAATCATATTTTAAAATATTCAATAAAAAATAAAAAAACATTTAAAAATATAAAAAATAGTAGCCCACCGGTATCGGGAACAGGGTCTAAGCTACCGGCGGTCAAGGCTCCAGAGAAAGGAACCTCCTGACTATACGAGCCGTGTCCAGCAATACTGCTTTCTGAATCAAGCCCTTGATCCAGTCGCCTAACGAGAGCCTCCTAAGGTGTTGGTCGAGGCTCTTGGCTATTAAGCTATTGGCTGAAACAACTATCGGTACAATGATAGCTGAATCCACTTCCCACATGTCGACAACCTCGCGAGCCAAGTCAATATACTTGATTTGTTTATCTTTCTCGGCTTTCACGAGGTTCTCGTCATGCGGAACGGATATGTCAACAATCATTGAACGCCTCTCGCTTCGGTCCACCACCACTATATCAGGCTTATTGGCCACAATAGTCCTGTCAGTGATGATGGGCCGATCCCAGTACAAAGTGATATGACCATTATCAAGAACTGGGTCAGGCTCATACCTATAGTATGGCACTTCCGATTCCACAAGAGAGTATTTCAGAGCAAGTTGCTGATGGATAATCCTGGCTACAAGGTTGTGCCTATGCAAGTACTCTCCATTAGCAAGACGAGAACAACCAGAGATAATGTGACGGATTGATTCACCCGGACGGTGACATGCCCGATAGATGTCAACCGTGCCGTCCTTCACAATAAATCTCCGGTAGTTATTCGTCATGATAACTTCGTCCATAATTGCACAGACAAAACCTTCGGCTTCCCCAAATAGATCACCAAAAGACAGCCAGGCTACGGACGCCAATTGGTCTACATCGGGCCCATGAAGGGCCCGGAAAAAGCGTCCATGAAGCTCTTTGCTCTGCCACACTTCCTTGCGATCGTTAGTGTCAAGCACTATCGGTTTACGCAAGTTATCGTTAGCCAGGGAGAGCGGGGTGAGTCCCTTGTCTACTGCCATTACATCTCGATGCATACCCACGTCGGCAGCTAGGAAATATTCCCTGAGACTGCATACCTCGCGGTTGTGTAGGGTCTTGGCATTTAAAAAACCTCGACTCCCACATTTCCGCGGGATATACAGTCTCATCACCGACGATCGTGGATGATGCTTTCGGTATGCAGTCAGCAGTGTACGGACCCGCCTATCCAGGGCATCAATGTCAGTTTGAGTCTATTTGAGTACGCCGAAAGAGTACATTAGTACCGGGATGACCCAACCATTGAAGGCGCGCACTTTGTTTCCGCCTGAAAGAAGGCTACCTTATACCTTTTTCAGGCGTCCAAAGAAACGCTCCCTCAACGATTGCTTCATGTCAATGGTACTGATACCTAGAGCTTCCGACATACACAAATACTTATAGGTTTCGGTTAGAGAGAGGGATCTCAGGTTTATGGAATCCGTAAGTTGGACGCCCACGGACTCCATAACCTGCCCTCGCTTTACATGCATGACCGCACATTTGTCCACACCAAACTCCATCCTGATGGCACTACTGAAGGTTTCAGTTACCTTCAGTAGCTCCATCAGTTGCAGATTGTTGGGGGCTAAAAGCTTCAAGTCATCCATATAAAGGGGGTGAGATATAACCTGACCCTCTCTCTTCAACCGATAGCCTAGACCTGAATTCTCCAGCAATGTGCTGAGAGGATTCAAGGCTAGACAAAACCAAAGCGGACTCAAACTGTCACCCTGGAATACACCTCGCTCGATCCTTACAGGTTCGCTATTCCTCTGGATATTTCGACATCCTGGATAGCGGAGGACCGTACTCCATCGCCTCATACACGACATCAGGAAGGTGCGTAGTGTTGTATTAATTTTATACAATTCCAGCACCCTCATGAGCCATGTATGAGGAACGGATTCATTGCCTTCTTATAATCTATCCAACATGTCGACAAATCCTTTCGGGAACGTCGAACCTGTTGGCTAATGGTCATATCAATGAGGGGCAGCTCCTTCGTACCACGGGACCCGTTCCTACATCCATTCTGAGAAGGCGAATTTTCATCAATATGACTATTAATTTTACTTCTCAGTATGGATGTAAAAACTTTATAGACCGTCGGCAAACACGTGATCGGTCTATAATTTTTAGGCTCCGCAGTACTACCTGATTTATGGAGCAGGTGGGTTATTCCTGTTGTTAGGAACTGAGGCAGCGACCCTGACTTTAAGGCAGACTGAAACTGGTAAGCCAAGCGAGCATGCGACCTTGTAAACCACTTAATCCAGAAATTGTGCAGCCCGTCCGGCCCTGAAGATTTCCAGTTAGGCATCGGACGGACTGCACGAGCTACATTTTGGGGGCTGATGTCGATTGCCCCCATTTGTAGTATTAGATCGCACGCTCGCTCGACCTCCTGAGTCCAGTCACCCTCGGTGTGACTGACAGGCACCGACCAGATGCTGCGCCAGAATGAACACATGGCGTCATCATCCCGGAGGCGCGCGTCAGTCACATCTTGGTCCGGTCGCTCCCAAGCTCTATAAACCCACCTTTCATTACTCTGGAATGTGCGATTCTGGGTATATCGCTCTACCCGCCGCTTATACCTGCGTATACGGTTTGCCCATGCATACACCTTCTGCTTCAGGAAGTCGATGCGCTCTGTGACTCGGGACATATAGTCTCGGGGGCTGATGTTAGTCCCTGAAAATGCCCGCCTCACAAAGCGCATTACTCTTGGGCGAGTGTTGCCCTCCCTGAAGCAGATAAGTTTGCCGATGAGTGCTCTGGCCCCACCAATACGACGCTCGATCCTGCACTGCCAGGCCGGCGGCACAGCTGATTTCGGTCGTATAGCTCCGTCACTGTCTGGGAATTTGACGTGAGCTACACGAAATGCCGCTACAGCCGCGCATTACATGATCGAGTGTGTCTCGGTGAGATCTTCGCAGTCATCAAAATAGTTTGACAACTACGAATCCAGATCAGCCACCAACGCCCTATTCTTGTTACACATGGGCAAATGAGGTATGCAAGATCTAAGTTCAAGTGGTATGTTGCGATATTCCCGAATCGCACACTCCAAAGCACTCCTCAGTTCATTATTGTACTGGGTACTTACATTAGTGACCATGTCAGTGCTCACCTCGTCAGTGTGAAAAGATATGTGGCTGACCGGTGGTACCACAACTGGTACCACAGGCTGCCCCTCCGTGGCAGCCTGTGGTACTAATGACACGGTCACTCATTTCCGTTCGGAGGCGATCAAGTCAGAATCATCCAACATATGATTACGCTGGATGACCCGCACCTGATCTGACAGTCGTTGGGCCGAAACATTGACGGCTGGCTCAAGCACCTGAAACAAAGAGAGCATCCGGACACGGTACGCGGTCAGGTTGTTTCCTCCCTCTGTAGCCCCATAGTATGATCGCAAGACGTTTTCGTTGATGGATTGCGTCCATCGCATGCGCTGCACACTTCCGCCGGGAGCTGGGACCCTATCAGAGGCCGGTGGGCCTTGAGGTCCTAAACTACTCGGCGGCCGGCGTCCTCTCCGTCGACGCGCAGGTGATGGTGACGTGGGCGGAGAGTAGAACTCGTCTCGTCTCGAGGCGGAGCTGAGCGACGAGGCCGGAGATGGTGGGCGTGCTCGGCGAGCTGCGGCTCTGGTCAACATTTACGTAGGTATAGTCGTCGAAATTTTTTCTTGTCATAAATATGACATTGTACTTCGTACTTTGCGTAAAGTCATTTTAGGTAGGTACACCGATATTTCACATATCACGATGTTTTACTGCACGTTGGGGACTTTTTTTCCTTCGGATAATTTCATTTTGCTATAGTATTTCTATATTTATTGATTTGAAAAAATTGGAGAAAAATTTTTCGACACTTCAAGTTGACAGTCAAACCACAGATTATTATTATTATTATTAATAAAGCTTTCCCGTACAAACTTTAACACCCCCTAAATCTTGCACTGTGGGCAGTAGTGAAAAATAAATATGACAAACTATAAAACTAATTTTGCTTAATATTTATACAATGTTATAATGTTATAATGTTTTGAATTGATTGGCTTAAGAAAAAATAATTTTCATAAATAAGAAATCAGGAGGGACTTTTTATTTATGAAAATTAGTTTTACAAAACAAATGATGATATTTTTGCCGATGATGTAATATAATATTGAAGGAATTTTTATTAGTTGTTACCGCCTCTAAGTTGAGTACAATATTAATGAATAGTTACAAAAATTATACGTGACATAAACATCTACTATTGAAATCATGTAACAAAGAACTAATATTATCAAAGCATTGCCATTCGAGGATATAAAAGACGAATAACATGTTACACATTTACCACAACTGCTAGTGCTCATAGGCTAGCTACACGTGCATTCACTCCAGTTACAGAAGCAACAAACTTTTGTAACCCTTTAATTGTAAGTTATTTGGGATTCCTATCGTAGACAATATCAAAATCTTATTTGAAAAAGAAAGAGATTTCGGAAGTTATACGAATTTGGATACATACGTTATTGACAAGTCTTGTCTTAAAAATAACATTATGTTCGTAATGGGTGCAGCAAAAGAGTTGAAAACAATAGAAGCTCCATTAAACCTAAAGCTCTGGCGACTGAGATATATCAATGCCATGACATAAAGATAAAAACGATTACAGAGTAGGAAAAAACACTGCTAGCAGACCTATGTAACAGTAAACGTCAGAGGATTGAGATGACTGAAACATATGTTGGCCCGGATACAAAAGCTAGAAAAACCGGCAGTGAATCTTTTACACTTAAATTCATGGACAACCGTTATTATAATAGTAGTCATTACAGATTCAATGATTGTTTATCTGGGCAAAAAAGTCTACGAGACCGTACCACCTTCACAAAAATTCAAAGACTAAGTGTTACAAGACAGAAAAAAGATTTATTCAATCACAGTTAAATCATTTTTGGGGTGAAATTAATGGTGATTTTTAATTCACATTTGTCTTAGTTTTGAATAGAGTCCGTCTAACGAAAGCGTGACCTGAGAAAAGGAGGTTAAAACGAAAAATTTTGAATGTGGTATTATTGAAATAGTTGGAGAAAAAAGTTTTGATATTTGAGTATTTTTTGTATTTATTGCAATTGTATAATAGTTGTATAGGAACTTAAATTTTAGTCAAAAAGGTGTGTGTACACTTAAGCTAGAGCTACACTACACCGACGCATACGTGTGAGACGTCTCAGACGTGTGCGGCAGGTGTGCACAATACACCGACGCAATGCGTAACACGTGTGATGCGCATTACAACTTTTGATTTCATCGGAGGATTAAAAACAGATCAAGCTCGCTTTTTCATTTACCATCGAAGACACTTCCGCCTGACCACCGCGATTAGACGCGTGGATAGCCCCGCCCACTTTCCTCTAAAATTTCTGGGACTGACGTGTCGGCGTCGCGGACGTAGCGTCACATGGCATGGCGTGGATCAAGTGTAGCTCTAACAGTCTATTTTCTATATGAAATGTATGGAGAACGACACTTTCAGATTGGTGTGTGTAGCACACGTGTCAGCCGTGTAGTTCTACCTTTAATTATTGGTTAGTGTATGGTAAAGGTCAATAACACACAAAATGTCAGTTATAATATTCAAATAATACTCTTTATTTAAGTACCATTTTATTCGACTCGTGAGACACAAAAAGTTCAGCAGCTATCTCTTTCAAACTTGAACTAGGATTTCAGTCACTATTTCATTCACTTTCGCGATTTTAACTTCAGTTGAAGACCTTGATGCACTACCAGACAGAGTGAGGCAAATCTTTCATTACATCTCAACTGCTTTTGAACGCATTCTACCACATATTAGCATGTGTTTTTGATTAAGTCAATTCACCAAAAGCCTTCTTTGTTCGATGTTTTTGTCAATCACGAAATTCGTAATATGTCAGATTATCTAAAAATATAAGAAAAACAAATTATCATGATATCCTAAATATAACTATCTAATAATATTAGTCGACAAGGATCAAGATTATAACGTCATACTAACTTAAAAATTCTGAAATCGTTTGTAAACATTGTTGGTTTTCATTGAAAACACCTTTTTTCTCTTCTTGTTTTTGTTTGAACTTATTAACCATAGTGTGTAGCAGTTTTCGCACGTTACTGTTTATTGTTTTTCCCATAATTAAGCAATTATTCTCGAAAAATAAATATCTGTTTACAAAACTGACAATTGCGACCATAGACTTTGACGTAACTTTTTTCGGCAAAACAATGCTGCCAATTTAATTTAAAAAAAAAAAAACTCCAGGTTACGCTTTCAGTAGACGCACTCTAACAACCTATGGCCACAGCATAAAGAAAGCCAAGTTTGGTATCTAATGCTATATTTAAAGACGTTTGTGACACTATTGTCCAACCATCTTGATTTTGAATATGTGCAGATGGCATTAAGTAAACTAGAAAATAAGTGGGTTATAAATAATGTAGTAATTGAAGTATTATAAGCTATAAAAAAATCAAAAGCCATTTTAAAATTGGAAAATTGCGTACAAAATGCATAAACTGATTTAAACGGATTTAATTTACTTTGTGTATTTTGTACGCAAATTTTCAATTTCAAAATGTTTTATTTATCGAATCCATTCTGATCAAAATAAAGTAATTTAAACAAACGATTCTATATTTACTATTATAATATTATTGAAAGTACGGACGTCAAGTCAAGCCGTCAATTTTGATTTCGTCTTTTCTAGTGTTTTTTTTGTGTAAGTTTATTTGTGTTAGTGCTTGTTAAGCTATTGCATAGCTTCTATCGCGGGCCTTGAGCGTGGAGACTGAATCCAGAAATTCCGTAACGAAAATAACCTAACACCCCCCACTCATTTGTTTTTTGAGCTTGGCAGAATTAGCAAAGATAGATCCTTAATTTCGTCACTCATTACTAAGTCCAAATAGCCGACTTAGAGACTTGTCCGATACAGATGCAAGGCGACCTGAGTTTGAATCCCCGAATCCCCAGTCCCACCAATCTTTTTGCATTTTTTAATCAAGTTTTTGGCCAATTGTTTAACTTTGGGGTACTGTGTTTGCTTTTGACTATTTGCTATGTCACTGAAAAGAACTCCTCCATATACTTCTAAGGGCAATTCCAAGATGGATACTAACCATAGTCCAGCACCAGCCACTGACACCGAAAACGAGAGCTCAAGTCAGGTTCACGCCAGAAATCGGCCTCGTAAGCGTTCTAAGACCACGAACTGACTGTAACCTTATCAGACACCAAGATAACCCTTGAAACTTTTATATTACAACAGAACTCCATACAGGAAAGTATTAATGGGATCCAGAAACAAAACAGCGAAATCGAAAATCTATAAAATTCATGGAAAAACATTATGAGGAAATGAAAGACAAACTTATTTTCATGGAAACTGAGAGACGTACACATTTAGCCTACATACAAACACTTGAGCTGAAAGTGGAAAGCCTTGAGAGGTCTCAAAAGCAAACCAGCATTGAGATTAGGAATATTCCTGTCCAAAAAAGGAAAACAAAGGAGTATTTACTGAAGATTGTGTCAAGGGTAGGACTGGCAACCAAAGTAGAGATGTCTTTCGCTTAAATGCTGACAAAGGTGGAAGTAGACCAATCATAGTGGACTTTTCATCAGTAGAACGAAAAGAACGGACTTTAACTTTAACTTCCGTGAAAAAACATAATCAGGCAAATAAAAGCAACAAATTAAATACTCATTTGGAACTCGACGGTCGCCCTCATTCAATATATCTCACTGAATGTCTTACCCAAAGGGCAAGAAGACTGTTTTACCTGGCTAGGGAGTTTGGTAAGCAGAATAGCTACCAGTTTTGCTGGACTACTCATGGGAAGATTTTCCTCCACCAGAAAGTGGGCGCCGCATTGCATCGCATAGATACTGACAGTGATTTGGACAAACTGCGATCTTAATCTAACCTCTGACTAGGAAACTTTGTATGCTTTGTTTTATCTTTTGCGTTTGTATCATTTTCTTATCTGCTGCATGCTATTAATTAATTTTTGTTCAAAGTAAACATGTTGCCATGTCATATTTCACAAATTTAAATTTCACCCATTTTGTATCTCAAGTACCCCAAGCACTAACTATCAATCTATAACGCTAAACATAATACACTATCACTGCTTAAAAAATCACAAAACTGTTCCCGCACTATACTTAGAGGATATACTTCAAACAATATTCTAGTACGATACTATTTTGTAACACATGTAATTATGAGAAACAATTATCTACTCTACTTGCACATTAACGCATAATTGCAATATACGACTTATAAATCATTAATATTAATATCTCCCCAGGTAGTAACGACCTTAACTGTAGTACTTATCTAGATCAGATGTCTTATCACGGATTTCTTCCTGCCCATGTCCTCCCTACTGGTAATACTAGGCGTCTTGATCACGTGATGTTTAGATCTGATAAACTTTCAGCTACTTATGTACTAGACTCATTCATCACTGACTGCGCTGTTGGGTGGGATAGTATTCCTAATAATATACTGAAAAGGTTTAAACACCTTCTTGCTCCTCCATTAACACATATTTTTCAGTCATGTTTGTCTAACGGAATTTTCCCCAAACCGCTTAAGAAGGCAGTAGTTACGCCAGTTTTCAAAGCGGGAGATAAAAACTGTGTTAATAACTATAGACCGATTTCAGTACTAACAGGACTCTCAAAAATTTTAGAAAAAATTATAAATAATAGATTAATAGAATATCTTGAAGTTAACAAATTGCTTTCCAATAACCAATTTGGGTTTAGACCAAAAAGATCAACTAACCAAGCAGTGCACAGACTGTCTGAATATATTAGTACCAAACTAGATAATAATGTACACCATTGGGATTTTTCTGGACCTCGCCAAAGCCCTTGACACAATTTCGTGTTCTATATTACTGCAAAAGCTCGAAAAACTTGGAATAAGAGGCGGGCAACTTCAGCTATTCTCCGATTATCTTAGAGACCGCCAGCAATGCGTTAAAATAGGGTCGTACACAAGTTCTGAGATGAAAAATAGTTGTTTCGGAACACCACAAGGAAGTATTTTGGCCCCTACGTTATTCTTAATTTACATTAATGACCTATGTAGTTTAGTCCTTCATAATGGGCTAATATTATCATACGCGGATGACACAGCTCTACTATTTTCCGCTAAATCTCAAGTTGAAGCGTATGAACTTGCCCAAAACGGTTTTAATATTGTGTCTAATTGGCTTCATCAAAATCTTCTAACACTAAATATAGATAAGACTAAATACATTTTATTTTCAATGAGAAACATTAATATACCGCTTACGAACCTAAACCTATTTGCACATAATAATTCCAAGCATACTGACATTGCTTGTAACTGCCCTACTTTAGCTAAAGCTGATCACGTAAAATACTTAGGTGTTACGATTGACACAAATCTAAACTTCCGTAAACACATGGAGTTACTATGCACAAGAGTGCGTAAATTAATGTATATTTTTAAGAACCTACGTCACATAGCCGACTATAAGTTAATTAAACAGGTTTATTTGGTTTTGTGTCAATCTGTTCTCACCTACTGTATTACTTCATGGGGTGGAACTGCAAAGACTATCTTACTTCCTCTAGAACGTGCTCAAAGAGCAATTCTAAAGGTTGCAACCTTCCGCCCTTTTAGGTTTCCCACACATCAGCTATACACTGCATGTAAAGTACTAACAGTACGCCAACTATTTATATTGCACACTGTACTTTATCAACACTCTGAGCTTCCTTTTAACCCAGTACCTTCAACCAGGAGGAGGAAAGATTTGGTTTGCACTAAACCACAGACGAAACATGCATTTGCACATAGATTTTATGTATTTTTAGGACCTTTTTTATACAACAACTTTAACAAATTATTGGATATTTATAGCGTAAATAATATTAAATGTAGTACATTGGTATTGGACTATCTACTGAATCTTAACTACACAGACACAGAGAAACTGCTGGCAGTTTTAGTATGATTGTACGTTTAGTTTGTAAGTTGTTTTTCTGTAATTTCTGTCTACGTGCCTCCGTAGTGATAGTCTTGTAAGTGATGACCCGAAACACAGGTTTTATAAACCTAGCTCGGGCAAGTCGTAATTATACCTTTTTAGTTAATAAAGTAAATTTTCCTGTAGTTTAAATATTTGATAAGTCATTATTATACTCGTAGTTATTACTTGGACACAGCATAATTGTTTAAGATTTACTTGTGGCTGTTACATGTAACTATTTTGTGTAAAAAAATGAATGAAATAAAGATTATTATTAAGATTATTATTATTATTATCACTGATCCCGCACCACTGGTTTTTAGTCTTGATTGTAAAATAAAAAGGAACACTGTCAAATCTTCTTTTCTAAAGATTGACTATTCCTCTTTGGTCCCAACACTGGCCGACACTGATTTCAGTGCAGTTTTTTCTGCCAGTGATGCCAATGTATGCGCTAACATTCTCGTAGACTTGGTTTCATCGACTATCCTTGTAACCACATAAATAATAAAGCAAACCGTGAACATAACATCTTTTCTCTACCCCTCAGTAAGTGCAAGAAAGTAATACGTCGTTGGCTACTACGAATTAACTATTCCGAAACAGAAGAGATATTAAATGGTAGAACTTCATAATAACATTTACACCCTCATGAACACGTCACACTACACACCACACCAAACTCACGGGTACTTGTACAAGTCAGTCAGTAAGTAGTTTACAAATTATTATTGTTATTGTTCAGTATTTTTATTTTGACATTTTATTAAATCAAATTGTATTAAATTGCACTAAATTAATTAAAATTGTATAAATTATAATAAATAGGGAGGAGGTCGCTGTCGGCTGTGTCACAGTTCATACTAGTACAGTCGACAACGTTATCTCTTATGCAGTTTGCCATTCAATGTAATCTGTGAAAACTTTATAAGATAAATATGTAAAATTGAAAGTGTTGATTAAATAAATTATTAAATAAATTCAATGTGTGAAAGTGTAACTTCAATTAATATCAAAGAAAAAAAACACAGACAGACGGGGAGATCGGCCATGTTGTCGTTTGTCGATGTTATTAAGGTGCGTTTGTTGTGGTAGATATTTTGTGAGTTTATTATTGCATTAGTGCGTTATAAGGTTTATTTACGATGCCAAAAGTTGTAAAAAGTGCAGGTCGAGAAATGATATTAAAGGTGAAGGAGTTCTGTGAAGCGGAACTCAAGAATCACGGTGTTTTAATACCAATAAGCAATGTTCGCAAAAGAGTCGCCGCCATGACAGGTAAATTTTGGGGCTGCCATATACAGATTTTTTCCCGATTGATTTACAGATTGGAATAAAGTTTTTTGTTTTTTTAATGCACGATTTTTATTAAGGAAAATTTGAAAAGGAATTAACACAACAAAAATTTGTAAAGTTATATTCAACAATAATGTAATTAAATACAAAAATAATCTTTGTTTGTGTTTTTTTTTATTGTTCATTTTATTGCAGGTGTTTCAGAGAAAACTGTAACGAGAGTTACAAAAGAAGGCGCAACAGCGGCGAGTACTTCTAAAGTTATCGTCACCCCAGGGAAGAGTCACCCGCATCCTAAAAAGTTCGACTTGGATGGATTTGATTTGTGCGCTATACGGCAAAAAATTCACAGTTTTTATGTTGTGAAGAAGGAATTACTTACATTGATTAAATTACGTGCAGCTTTGAGAGAAGACATAAATTATCAAGAAAGCATCACAACATTGCACCGTATATTGCATAGCATCGGTTTCAAGTATAAGCGATGCCAATCGAAACGTAAATTACTAATGGAACGTTATGATATTACTGCATGGCGTTCAAGATATTTCGAGAGAATCCGAAGAAATCGCAATGTGGAAAATATTCGTAATTTTCACATTACACCATCTTCAACCATGCTCTGCTGATACGGAGTGTCGGAGTTCTGGGCTTGATGTTTACGTTTTCATATAGTACAAGTACATTTGTATAAGAAACTGAAGAGTTCTCGGTCTCGGGTCTTTCCAGAAGTTTTTTATGATTTTTTTACTAGAACTCTAAAAATATTCGTAATTTTCACTTATCGCCATCTTCAACCATGCTCTGCTGATACTTGTGTCGGAGTTCTGGGTCTAATGTTTACGTTTTCGTATAGAACAAATAGAATTGTATCAGAAACTGAAGAGTTCCCGGTGTTGGCTACATCCAGAAGTTTTTTATAATTTTTTTATTCATCAACACTGAAAATATTCATAATTTTCACATTTCACCATCTTCAACCATGCTCTGCTTATACTTGTGTCGGAGTTCTGGGTCTGATGTTTAAGTTTTCGTATAGAACAAATATAACTGTGTCAGAAACTGAAGAGTTCCCGGCCTTGGCTACATCCAGAAGGTTTTTATCATTTTTTTATTCTTTAACACTGAAAATATTCGTAATTATCACTTACCGCCATTTTCAACCATGCTCTGCTTATACTTGTGTCGGAGTTCTGGGTTTGTTTTCTACCATTTTGTGTAAAACTAATATATTTATATAAGAAACTAAGGAGTTCCCGGTCTCAGGAACTAACAGAAGTTCCAAATGATTTTTTTTATACTTGAACACTGAAAATATTCGTAATTTTCACTTATCGACTTCTTCAACCTTGCTGTGCTGATATTTGAAGTCGAATGTATTGTGTTTTGCATTTCTTTGTTTATACAACATCTCATGTACTTATTATGGTCAGATTTATATGTGAAAACTGTTGTATTGCGTAATTATCGGTCGTTTCATGATATTTATTTGTTTTTTTTTTGGTATTACGTTGATACGTTTTTATTTTTTAGCGACCTCTAATTGACAGAACTATTACTAAAAGTAATTAGGAACTATAGAACTCATCTTTGTCCATCTAAAGCACTTTTAAAATTTTGCCACCGGAAGTTAGCAGATCATATTTTCATTTGATATTTTTTTCAGGAAAATCACCAGAACTTTTCCTGAAAAGTATCAGGAACTCCAGAACTATGCTGCATGCGACTAGAACTCTCATTTTTTTATGCTCTGCTGGAAAATGATCTGCTAAGTTCACGGCCATGGACCGAGCTCCGGCGGGATCTCATGGTGAAATGGCGTCAACGACTATCGCAACCCAGCGCTGGGCACGCCACAATCATGGCGGTAAGTCCCCTCTTTGAGGCGTGGCTGGAAAGACCTCACGGTGTCCTTACCTTCCGCATGACGCAGGTACTCACCGGACATGGTTCGTTCGGGAGATTCCTGCACTCGATTCATGCGGAAGTGACGCCCGGGTGTCGCCACTGTGCGGAACGCCCGGAGGACACGGTGGAGCACACAGTCGAGGTGTGCCCTGCTTGGGCGGAGCATCGCCGTGCCCTCGTGGGGGCGATCGGCGGCGGAGACCTCTCGCGCCTGGCCTTGGTTGAGGCCATGGTCCGGAGCGAGGAGGAGTGGCAGGCGGTCGCCGACTTCTGCGAAGCAGTAATGCTCGCAAAGGAGGAGGCCGAACGCATCAGGCAACGGCGTTATCGCCGCCGCCGTCGCCGGGATTCTGATCCCGATTTCCGGCCAACGTAGACGCGGGCTTGCGGACAGTGAGCAATGGGTAGCTCGCTGTCCGGCCGTCCGGTAACTGTCCGGACCAAGCTCAAGTCGTCGACGGCGCGCACTGTTCCCGCGCGCCTCAAGGAGTTGTCAGCAACAGCAGGGACCCAGCCGGGTCGAAGCCTACTGGGGCCAGGGTTATCCGAAAGGGCGCTCGAGCCCCGGTATGAAGGCTAGAAGGAACGGGGTGAGTCTTTTAGTCAGTAAGAGTCTGACACTATCTCCCGCTCCGCCCAAGGGCGGGGGACGTCAATGCATGATTTTTCCCACCATAAAAAAAGGCCCATTTTAAATTAAAGAAAGCTTTCGTCGTCATGCTAAAGTGACAAAAGCGTATTTGGCACTATTTGTCTGCTTTTCAACTAAAGCAGTACATCTCGAAGTGTTATTTTCTTTCTCCGCTGATTGTTTTCTCGCATGCCAGGACAGATTTGTGGCTCACAGAGGTCTGTGCGCTGTCCTCCATTCTAATTGTGGAACGAATTTTGTGAGCGCTAGCAGACATCTGTCGGAAATACAAAGGTTCTGGCGCGAAAGGCAAGATGACATTTCGGATGGTTGCGCTAAAAGGCAGGTTGAGTGGAAATTTAATGTCCCCAGTGCCCCCATATGGGTGGTCTCTGGGAAGCAGGCATTAAATCAGCCAAATATTATCTAGTACGGAATGTCGGGGAAAAGTCCTTAACGTTTGAGGAACTTGCCACCGTATTCTGTAAGGCTGAAGCTATAATGAATTCGCGCTCTTTGTGTCCGCTACCCGCGAGTGATAACCCTAACGAATTTCGTTCCGGGCTCGTGGCTCCCCTGGATGATACCCCTGGGGGTGCCACTGGAACTCGAATTCGGACCCGTGGCTCCCCCAGGTAAATTAGTGCTGTGCTTAGTACTTACTCCTAAAACAAACAATAGTACTTTGTGTTAAAACTGTGGTTACTTTTTTTTCATAAAATGACTTCTTTTGAGCAGAGAGGGAGAGGGTGGAGGTGTCTTACAATTAGTGACTAAAACCCACTCTTGTGTTTGTTCTCTGCCTTGCATTCCAGGACCTTGGGTTTCCGTTTCGGAAGCCCATCCATGGCCAAGCGTTCAGCTTAGCCGCCGGTCACGTTCGCAGCGATAGCGCCCACACCGGCTATGGACCGATTGATCTGAGAGCCTCTGCCAGGAGGCATCTGGATCTCCTAGGTTATGCAGGAACCGTTTGAGCCCAGGCAGCACACAAGTCAGGTAACTGGCCAACAATATAACCTTATGCATGGTTAAGCTTTGTTATATATGAATAGAAGCTGTGTGTATTATGAAGTTCTGTATTAAAGTTTTTTTTTGCTATAATAATGCTAGAGTCCGTCTAATGAAAGCGTGACCTGAGAAAAGGAGGTTACAACCAAAAATTTTGAATGTGGTATTATTGAAATAGTAGGAGAATAAAGTTTTGATACTAGAGTATTTTTTGTATTTATGACAATTTTAGAATAGTTGTATAAGAACTTAAATCCTAGTCAATAACATGTGTGTAGACTTAATTATTTGGTGGGTGTATGGTAAATGTCAATAACATACAAAATGTTAGATAGTATTCCAAATTATTTTATTTTATCTGATCTCTTAAAAGTCGCTTTATAATATTTAAATAATATTCTTTATTTTCCATTTAGCGTTTTGGCAAGAATACCAAGTGCACAACACCGTGATAGTCTAATAAAATAGTCAACATGATTTCAACTTCATCTCGTCTCGCCAACACTATTAATGTGTTTCAAGATTGTTGGGTTGGAATCGATTCGTTTTAGCATAGAGAAAATTCAGATCTTTTGGGATTAGTCAAGTGGGAACATGTTTTATACTCCAGTGATTGTTTCAAATGATACGGATCGACTCGCGAGACACAAAAAGTTCAGCAGCTGCTGCAGCAGCATCTCTCTCAAACTTGAATTAGGATTTTCGCGATTTTAACTTCAGTTGCAGACTTTCATGCACTACCAGACAGAGTGAGGCAAATCTTTCATTACATCTCAACTGCTTTTGAACGCATTCTACCACTCACTAGAATGTGTTTTTGATTAAGTCGATTTACCAAAAGCCTTCGTTGTTCGATGTTTTTGTCCATTATGAAATTCGCAATATGTCAGATTATCTAAAAATATAAGAAAAAAAAATATCATTACATCCTTTAATATAACTATCTAATAATATTAGTCGACAAGGATCAAGATTATAACGTCATACTTACTTAAAAATCAAAAATCGTATGTAAACAATGTTGGTTTTCATTGAAAACACCTTCTTTCTCTTCTTGTTTTTGTTTGAACTTATTAACCGTAGTGTGTAGCAGTTTTTGCACGTTACTGTTTATTGTTATTCTCACAATTAAGCAATTATTCTTGAAAAATAAATATCAGTTTCCAAAAACTGACAATTGCAACCATAGACTTTGACGTGATTTTTTTTGGCAAAACAATGTTGCCCATTTAATTTAAAAAAAAAAAACTCCAGGTTACGCTTTCAGTAGACGCACTCTATTAAAGCATGCAAAATTATAGTTTCAAGATTACAATTTATGTTCAAGAAATTTGTTTACAAAATTGATTACATAACAATGTCAAAATAGATAAAAATTAAACATGAAATAATTTTATGCATCCTTAAAAAAATTGTAACAACATGAACTTTTCTTCAAAAACTCTTTAACTGAATAAAAGCTTTCCTCTATCAACCAGTCCCGTAAAACACGACAGAATTTATTATATGGTAATTCTGAAATATGTTTGGGTAAGGAGTTGTAAATAAGTGGCGCCATATATGCACAATTACGTCTAAACAGTTCTAATTTAGGGACCGGCATTTTGAGGGGTAACCGCTTTAACAACCGCTTACTTTTATTATCGTTACCTTCGAAAAGGAATGGATGGCCCTTAACAAATTTGGCGACTTCGTAGATGTAAATACTAGGGACAGTTAGTAACTTTTTTGATTTAAAAATCGGTTTACAGGAATCAAACCATTTCATACCATAAATTGCACGAATACATTTTTTCTGCGCTATAAAAACCCGGTTTACCTCTGAAGAGTTGCCCCAGACTACAATGCCATAACGAATGAGTGAACAAACATAAGCATGATACACCATTAGAGATGTTTCTCTAGTTGTTACATCTTTAACTTTACGAAGAGCAAAAACGAATTTATTAATTTTCTTACAAATACTGTCAATATGATCCTTCCATGTGAGATGTGCGTCTAAATTTATACCGAGAAATTTAGTACTTTGTATTTGTTCCACTTTATCATGGTCAAGGCTTATATTAAACTGAAACTCTTTTCGGCTAGGCGTTTTGAAGTATATCAGTTTTGTCTTGTCAATATTTATTTTTAATTTGTTACCTTTCAACCATTCAACTATTGAATGGAGAGTTTGATTTATTTCAGATTCACAAGAATTTGAATTTTTACATTCAATAATGACAGTCGTATCATCTGCAAATAGGACACAGTTGTGCAGTATCTCTATCAATGAACTACCAGTGAAGCCACATGTGCAGAAGGTGTCAATGCTAAACAAGTGTGTTTTCAATGTATTCTTTTCTTTTCTTTTCTTAATCTTAAAATACTTTTTCTTGGCAAGAACATGCTTGATGTGAGTTTTGAATTTTCCCTCAGTGAGTTCTGTAACTGACTGTGGCAGCTTAATAAAATTGCTTTTTTTAGTTGGTCTTTATTTGTGTATTACTATTTCTAAAGCTAATTTATATTATAAAAATTGCTTTTATTTGAAAAGTCCTAAATTTTTGCGAACATGTAAATATGAAGTAAAGACAGATTCAGTATTTCTATTTTATACACTGCTATTGCTGGCTCTCTTTTGCGATATGAAAGTCAATTTTGCATCAGCTGCAGAACAATATATTATCTATTCTCGTGTCACAATGTTCGTTCCCGTACTCCTCCGAAACGGCTTGACCGATTCTCATGAAATTTTGTGAGCATATTGAGTAGGTCTGAGAATCAGCCAACATCTATTTTTCATACCCCTTAGTGATAAGGGTTGTCCACCCTTAACATTTTTAGAAATTACTTAAAAATTATTTATATGGCAAAACAACATTTGCCGGGACAGCTAGTAAACTATAATGTTGTTAAAATAAGCAATGTAAACTAACTTATCTGTGGCTATACCTACCTGTCAATTCCTTTATTTTTCTTACTGCATATTATGCAGCTGAATATCTGCTAATCTAACTTAGAGAGTTTTAATATAAACACCCTACTGCTTTTAAAAAAAAAAGTTTTAAGTATCTTAAAAGACTGTTACAGCCAAAAAATTAAGTTTTTTACTGCCAAGGATAAGAGTGAAGCCAATTTGAGGAATATTTGGTTACAGTAGACTATGCACTATCCTCAAACAATAACGGTTTTGATACAAAAAACATGATTAAATGAGAAATATTTATTAAAAACAAAAGTTGTTTTTATTGTTTTTCCAGGGACCTACGATTCCACTGGAACTAGTCTCATACCTGGGCAGCACTTGGTCCAAACCCTGGCAATATCTTTCGCAATTTCGAAGTGGCATTTGATTATATATAGTTTATATTGCTGCTAATGCTACATCATTTTTAAACCACTTACTGTTTAGATCGCGAAATCTCAACGGAAGATATACAAAATTAAAGGGGCTGGGCATTAGTGTCGCGAGCGTTTTTATATAAAGTATTAGATACCAAAATTGGTTTTCTCTACGCTCTGGCCGCATGTTGTTATACAAAACAAAGTCAAATGTGTATTGAAAATCGCCATAAATTTCAGACCAAAAAGCATAAAACTGTGATGGAATATATGTTTTCGTTAACTGATAACAAGGAGGGCTTGAATTATTTAATCCTTTCGGGTACGGTCTCATAATTTTTCTTTGACCATATAAACAATCGTTGTATCTGTAATGACTATGATTATAATAACGCTTATCAATAAGTGGAATTGTATGAGGCATTTTGTATCTTCTAGTTTTTGTTTCCGGACCAGCATATCTTTCTACCATCTCAATCCACTGACGTTTTCTGTCACATAGGTCTATTAGCAGTGTTTGTTCCTCCTCTGTAACCTTATCTATGTGAAAATCAAAACACTGATATATGTCAGTCACCGGAACTTTATTTTCTAGGTCGTCTTTTTCTACTTTATCCTTATCTGCAGTGGATGAAATGTTTGAGCGTAACGGGGGGTCATTTTCGAATTGGTTTGATGGAGCTTCTATTATTTTCAACTCTTTTGCTGCACCTATTACGAAAATAATGTCACACGTTATTTTCATGACAAGACTTGTCAATAACGTATGTATCCAAATTCGTATAACTTTCGAAACCTCTTTCTTTTTCAAAAAAGGTTTTGATATGTCTACGATAGGAATCCCAAATAACTTGCAAATAATCATTATTAAATCTCAACGTTATTGTCACCTACAACAAGAAAGGGTTACAAAAATTTGTTGCTTCTGTAACTGGAGTGAATGACGTGTCCGATGAGCACTAGCAGTTGTGGTAAATGTGTAACATGTTATTCGTTTTTTATATCCTCGAATGGCAATGCTTTGATAATATTAGTTCTTTGTTACACGATTTCAATAGTAGATGTTTATGTCGCATGTAATTTTGTAACTATTCATTGATATTGTACTTAACTTAGAGGCGGTAACAACTAGTAAAAATTCCTTCAATATTATAGTGTATCATCGGCAAAAGTATCATCATTTGTTTTGTTCATCTTCATCTCTAAATAAATAAAAGGAGAAACTGACTAACTGACATATCAATGCTCAGTCAAAACTACTGGGATTAGGGATGAGTTGTACCAACTAACTTTAATCATAACTAGTACCTGTCACATAGCTGTCGGCTGTCATATTTCTCATTAAGAGTGCCCAACCTGAGAGACATTTTCACACAGCCGCTCTTACGTGATTATGATATTATTGCACATCAGATATTTTGGAAATATAGACATCGTCACAGAGCGTATCGACTTCCTGAAGCAGAAGATCTATGCATAGCCAGGCCGTATTCGTAGGAACAGGCGGCGAGTGGAGCGATACACTCAAAATCGTACATTCCGAAGCAACGAAAGGTGGGTCTACAGGGCTTGGGAGCGACCGGATCAAGGTGTGACTAACACGCGCCTACCGGATGATGACGCCATAAGTTTATTCTGGCGCAGCATCTGGTCGGTGCCTGTCAGTCACATCGAGGGTGATTGGATTCGAGAGGTCGACCGCACGTGCGATCTTTTACCAGAAATGGGGGCAATTACTATCAGCCCCGAAGATGTAGCTCATGCAGTCCGCCCGTTGCCTAACTGGAAATCTCCAGGGCCGGACGGACTGCACAACTTCTGGATAAAATGGTTTCAAAGGTCGCACGCTCGGTTGGCATCTCAATTCCAATCTGCCTTAGAGTCAGGGTCGCTACCCGAGTTTTTTACGACCGGAATAACCCACCTGCTCCACAAATCGGGTAGTACTACGGAACCTGAAAATTATAGACCAATCACATGTTTTCCGACGGTCAATAAAGTTTTTACATCCATATTGAGAGCTAAAATTAATACTCACATTGAAACAAATTCTATAATGTCTGCGTTTCAGAATGGATGTAGGAACGGGTCGCGCGGTACTAAGGAGCTGCTACTCATCGATATCGCCATTAGCCAACAGGTTGGACGTTCCCGAAAGGATCTGTTGACATGTTGGATAGATTATAAGAAGGCCTATGACTCTGTTCCTCATACATGGCTCATGAGGGTGCTGGAACCATGGCTTGAAATACCGTTAAAAATATGGTATCGTTACCGCCTTTTGATGCAGATATCTTTATCTAATAAATAACGTTACCATATTTAACGTTATATCTGGCATATTTTACCGTTAAACATACATAACGATAAACGACTACGCTATCGTTAATTTTATCGTGAGTTAGTTTTGTTACCGTCGCTCTCGTCCAATCGCAACAGTTTACATTTTGTAGACACTATCAGAAATTGTCGTTCTAGTGAAATAGATTTAACAGGCACTGAGAAAAATTGTTAAATTTACAATATCTACGATTACAGTGTAGCATGACGTAACTGATTGGTATCGATTAAACTCACAATTTAAAGTAGGTTCTGCTCTACCTACTTTACGTCACTATCTATACGACTCATCAGCTGTCGTTACTAGCGTTGAAAAAAGCAGGGAATATTCCCGTTTCTTTTAAATACTGTTGTTTTATTTAATGTAACATTCGAAACTTTCAAGAAATTTATAAATTATAAATTTCATGTATTTTTCCAATAAAACCGAAAAAAACGGAAAAATATGAAAAGAACAGAAAACTTCATGTTTAATTTTTTCAAATGAGATCATTGTAGTGCCTAAATGGCGACACATGAGGGATGCTTATGTCCAACAGTGGGCATCAATCTTTATAGCGCCTAAATGGCGACACTTGGGGAGTCTTATGCTCAATAGTGGGTATAGGTCATTATAGCGAGGCGCAGGCTTATATCCACAAGTGGACGTGTATCGGCTGAAATGATGATGATGATGATGATGATGAACCTCCCGATCTTGTCATGTCCGGTGAAGACCATGCAGGTGCAGGTAACATGAGAAAGTCAAAAGTAACGTAAAATGTTTTTAAAGTAACTTGGGTACTGTGCACCATTGGCCGCATCCTACTTGCCTCATTCCTCACTTTTAACGTAATATCCTGAAATCTAAGTAGATAACCGGTATAGCCTGCGTGAACAAAGCCACGGGCAATAGCTAGTTATTTAAAGTGATTGTTTTAAACCTGTTTATATTTGACTGTACATTATACATTTGAGCGAGATGACTACAGCAAAAGTAGGTGAAATCGGAAGGTGCCAGCTCGCTCGGACTCGCGTGAATCGCTTAAGCGAGTTGACGAACAATTCTTCTTTTCATACTTTTCGTAATCGTCACTTTAAACACAAAAATTAAATCAGCTGTAGTAGCTAATCTAAATTGAAGTAATAATTCGCGAGCGTGTTCTGTAAGCGCATCTGTCTGCCATGGAGTTTAGAAGATGACAAACGAAATGGCAACAGCGCGTCAGAGGGGCGCGCGCCGCCGCCACCACCCGCCGTGCCGCGCTGGCCTTGGAGAAAACGGCAACGTCGCATAAAATAACCAAAATATACCGTTTACTTGTTACCGCTATTTTCACAATAACATTAAAAATACCGTTAATTTTTAACGCAATTTTTAACGTTCTTTTAAATGTTATGCTACTAAGTAACGCTACCAAATCATACTGATATGCAAGTATCTCTATGGAAATACCGTTACTTAACGTTAATGTGAATTGGTAACGTTTTCAAGCCCTGGCTGGAACTATATAAAGTGGATGCAACGCTGCGCACCTTCTTGATGTAACGTATGAGGTAGTGGAGAACAGTCCCTCACTATCCGGGATATCGAAAGATTCGGGAGAACAGCGAGCCGATAAGAATTGAGCGTGGCATATTCTAGGGCGACAGTCTGAGTCCACTGTGGTTTCGTCTAGCCTTTAACCCTCTCAGCACGTTGCTGGGGGGTTTAGGCTTAGGCTACCGATTGAGAAGAGAGGGTCAGGCCATATCTCACCTTCTTTACATGGATGATCTGAAACTCTTTTCCCCCAACAACTTCCAACTGATGGAGTTACTGAAGGTAACTGAAACCTCCAGTAGTGCCATCAGGATGGAATTTGGTGTGGACAAATTTCGTTGATTTCTTAAATCTATTTTTTGATTATTTTCTATTGATTCCTGACCTGGATGTTGAGGTTCACATAATGTATAAGCTGGTTTCAACCTATCGATTGACACTCGCGCTTTCCTATCGGCATTTTTAACAAAAAATGTTTGTCACCACGACTTATGACGCTGTAAGGGCCGTCATAGTGGGGCTGTAATGCTTTCCTAACCGTGTCGTTTCTGACGAATACTTGATCGCATGTCTTCAAGTCGTGAGTGAAGGAAAATAGATCTACTATAGCGATGCCGCGTTGGCCTTGACTTAAGGTTACTAATTACTTTCCTAAGTTGCTTAACGTATTCGTGTTTGTCATGAAAACTTTTTGTGTATCCTCGAAAAACTCACCTGGAAGTCTTCGACGCACTAATAATAGTGTCTGCACGTGGAGCTACTCGTAAACCAAGCATTACCGTACTTAATTCCTGTAAGCAATTTGTGTGATTCATTCTAGCCATTAATGCTGCTTTAACCGTTTGCGGCTGACGCGGTAGTTCCACAGACACCGCGAAATACAAAATCACGTCTTTTACCGGCATTTTTCAAATATGAGCGCCACCGCTGCGAGTACCTTACTGTAGAGTGCTCGCGCGTCCGGCAGTGAGCGCACGCGTGCATAGTGGAGGGAAGATGTCCACAAGACTACCACGTCAGCGTTAAGGTAAGTGTCCACGAGATTACCACGTCAGTCAAATGGTTATATCTTCATATTTATTTATTATACACTTTATTGTACACCATTACACATACAAAAAGGAAACTAAAACTAAAACACATACATACAATGGGCGGCCTTATCGCATTCCGCGATCTCTTCCAGGCAACCTGAAATGGACAGTAATTGCCTGGACAAGAAATGGGGCTGTCGTTGGTGTGGCAAATCAGAGTTGCACATATATATTATAATATATACACAGATATATACATATGCTGTATAAAACATACATAGATATATAAATATGCCGCATAATAGATACATAGATAGATACATATGCCGTATAATAGATACACAAATACATACATAATAATTGAAGACTATAGACAAAATTATATATACATAAATGACGACTATCGATATTCACAGTGTAGCGACATCTATGGCGCCACATAAGAACTACGAAGAAAGTACGAAATCCTGTATCGCACAATCAAAGTTCTCCGCGCGATTTAAACATATACGACAGCCCGAAATCATCTATCGGGCAGTCGCCCACTAGACCATAACATCTGTCTGGTCGGATGATCCTTCATTTTCAACGAAGGTTTGCGGGACTTTACTCTCTGTTCGGCATACCTCCAAACTGGTGACCCTCGACAAAGAACGTCAGCGCAGCCTTCGTGCAGCTACTATTTCGTGACGTCATCATCACTTCCTCAAGCTTTCGAGCAGCGAGCCATACAGCCAGCACCCACGGCTATAGAGGGTATCCTGACCACCAGCATGCCTACCTGGTCATACCTGGTCATCACCTTCAGCCTCATCAGCGACCTTGGCTTGGCACACCGCACCTTCGACCAGTCACATGAAGAGCCATGAAGAACCTCTCCTGGTCGACGCCAACAGTCAAGCCCTACGTCGCACAAGCACCGCTCCGACTCACTGGAGCCAGCAGCACTACTCCGACTCACTGGAGCCTGCAGCATCGTCCCGACTCACTGACACAGCACCACCCCGACTCACTGGGGCATCATCCCGACTCACAGGGATAGCAACACCCCGACTCACTGGGGCATCACCGCAGACAGTTCCGACTCACCGAGAACTATGCGGCATCGGTTCCGACCCACTGGAACCAACCTACGCTGGCCTGGCGCGCATCAAGAACCATCAATCTCCGATCTCCGGAGGGAAGTGATGTAGCGACATCTATGGCGCCACATAAGAACTACGAAGAAAGTATAAAATCCTGTATCGCACAATCAAAGTTCTCCGCGCGATTTGAACATATACGACAGCCCGAAATCATCTATCGGGCAGTTGCCCACCAGACCATAACACCTGTCTGGTCGGAGGATCCTCCCTTTTCAACGGAGGTATGTGTGACTTTACTCTCTGTCCGCCTACCTCCAAAACAGCGACAGGTAATGTTCCTTAACGAGTCCTTTAAAAACAGGCAACGATTGAGCGCGTTTAATTGTGTCTGGCAATCCATTCCACAGACAAGCAGCCTGGACAGTAAATGATTTGTCAAAGAACGCCGTGGTATGGGATTGGCAATTTAAGTCGCAAGTTTTCTGATGATCTTAGCAACTTTGTGTGTGAGTTGCAGAGAAACTCAAAACTTTTTTAAGGTAAAGAGGCGTGAAAGGGGAAAAGAGGATATTATACAGAAGAGAAAGAATATGAGCATTCCGGCGAAGGCGAATCATAGTGTCTCCTAAACAACCACGTCAGTCAGTAAGTTTAAATTATTTTTTATTTCTTGTCATTTTCCAATTTTAACTATTACATGTAGACTTATACTACTTACAATTAGGATAGATTTGTACTTTTGTTTGGAATCAATTAACTATATATATATATATATATATATATTATATATATATATATATATATATATATATTTATTTTTTTCTTTCCCTAATAGAATTGTTATCTCTGAGTAACACAGGCTACAGGAAACAATATATTATATACAGCACACGCGGGTTAAGTCGTGCTGGAAAACTAACAGTACTTAACTTGTTTTTAGATGGATATCTCAAGTAACACCCCTAAACCAAGAACTTCTGCTCGTAAGAGAACATCGGCTGGAACTTTTGTAAGTCATGAAGAGGAAATATTAAACTGGCTGGAAGAGGAAAGTGACGATGGCTTTAGTGGTATTGGTGATGAAGATGAAGATTTAAGTTTTGAGCCTGAAATCCAACCAAGGGAGCTGCGAATGACTATCACTAGAGTTGTAGGCAAGGATACCCCCCCTCCACCACCAGTAGTTCGATCTGTTCCACTAAATAGCAAAAAACTATGTTATATTAGTCCAACTTAAATAAAAAGACAAACTAAATACCGTTGCTGTGATTGTTCGAAGCCAATTTGCCGTCATAGACCAGGGTAGAAGCCTTCAAAAATAATAAAAAGTGAAAATAAATAATAGTAGGATGAAACCCATTAGAAAAGGAGGAGAATATTATAAAAATGAAAGGAAAAATAATTTACGGGCGATCTGAGGTCGGGAAGGGGGTGGGGGTGACCTTTTAAGGGGAAAAATCGATTTTTCTCGATTTCCGGCAAAACTAAAAGTCCTATGGAAAAAAGTCTAACGGCAATGTTGTAGGTAATAAAAAGATCTAAAACTTTTGGATTAACACTTTTTTCACAAAACCTCAAAATTTATGTGAAAAATTCAAAAAAACATGTTTTTGGTTTTTTATTTTTATCTCTTTCAAAAAGAAATATTTTATCACGAAATTTGGTGAAAACTTACCTTTTTATGTCCCAAATACGCTGTAATTTATTTGATTAGAAATATTTATTTTTTCACCTTAGTTTGAATAAATATCGAAAATTCACCCGTCAAAATATCTTTTTTTTTTTTTTCAAAAAGTTTATATGGTGTCTGTTCGTTGAAATCTCTACTTTTCGATGGTGAAAAAATATATATATGTTACCATAGTAAATCTTCTCAGCAAATGCAAAAAACCGAAAAAAACTCGAATTCGAATTTTTTTCAATTATTATATTCAATGTAGAGCTATTTATTAAAATTTACACTTTAATTACTCGAAAAACTAAAAATACATGTTACATAGATAACAAAAAAAATTTGCAAATCAAAATATACTACTATAATTAACAAACAAATAAGTTGATAAAATTAATACTTAATAAGACGTCTACAATATTTGGAGAAAGGAGTCGAATCTTCTTTAAGTTATATGCGTAGATGCCTATTTATAACTATTTTTAGATAACTTATATATACCTGAGTGACCTACGAAAAATTTTAGCCCATCAAAAGGTATTTCATAGAGAAGTGAGGAAGGGGCTAGGCGGGTCCGGGTCTTACTACATACATACCTAATATTTCGTAGCAGCTGTAACAACAGTTAGCCTAGCCAGTATTCAAAATACAGTATAGTATACAACATCGTTCATAAAAATACACATGCACGTTGAGTTTCTTGAAGATAATTGTGACAATTTTACTTAAAAAAAAACTAACAAGATTAAAAAACCTTATACATTTCAAATATATTTCAGATAGGGTAAGTGCTCCAGTGAATGAACACTTAAGCGATTTTTGAACTTCAAAAAATAATTAAACTATGTTAATTCTAAGGTATACGGTCCAAATCTATATTTTGTTAATGTAAATATATTAAATAATTGTTTTTAAGTTAGATTTACGACGTAACCTGGATACATTTTTAGATATTTAGCAATAAATTGAAAAATACCCTAAAACCCCAGTGAATGAACGAAAATTTCTAGTAAATGAACAGAGTAAATCCAGTAAATGAACACAATTTTTGTTTGTGTAATAGTTAAAAAAATCTTTGTTTTTGTAACATATTTAGCCCCAGAAAAAGTTAAAAAACGAACATATGTCCTCTGCCTCTAAATCTATTATAAACATTATTAAATAAAAACCATCAAGTCATCGGTCCACCTTGTGGAACGCCTACTGATGCTGCGTATTCCAGTATACGGTAGCCACTCGCTCTAGCCCACGAAAGGTTCCATTTCAGCTTTATCGACCATCTGTTCTACGAACAATGTGACTTGCCTTTTCTGGCTATGTCGAGAACTTCAGTTCTCTTGCGGATTCGATCACGCACAGAAATTTCGAGCATAGCCCTCTCCTTTGTCTTTTGAGTGACGTTAAAGCCTTCTGATGAAGCCGACTGTGAGTGACCACGTTTTAGAACCATGTAGGTACCTGGAACTATCTGTTCCAGGTAAATGTAATTGTCTACAATTTACGAGTTTAGAGTCTCTGATCTTGATGGGAGCGGGTTCTAAATGGTTATTTACCAAGACTTTGGTTTTGTCCATATTTATCTTAAGACCCAGTATTTTTGAAGCTCTACTCGTTTTATCAAATTTTGTTCCCTCAATAGCCTCAGCTATGACCATTAGGTATATCGTCGGTAAATTGAAGTTGAGTTATATACTCGTCATTGACATTAATGCTTATCTCTCTCCAATCTAGGTCCTTGAAGACCTCCTCTATTATGCCGTGAATAGATTCTGAAAAATGACGCCCCCCTGTCTCATAGCCCGCAGCAGAAGGATAAGTTTAGAGGTTTCTGAAGTCGGACTGACATGGTGGCATTTTCGTACAAATACTTCAGTACTTCGATGTACCGCTATAGTCAACCTAGCATCGTTGACTTAGGGAATACTGCGATACGGCCCAAGATTCGATCAAATCAAAGGCTTTCTCGTAGTCGACAAACGCTAAGCAGAGAGGCAGATTATACATCTCGATCTTCTATATAACCTGCTGCAGTGCATATATGTGGTCTACGGTGCTGAAACCTTTTCCATCCTGAGGCTAGAAGTTGCCAAACCTGCGCGCGAATCAATTCGTGGAGATTCCGGAAAACTGATTGTAGACATGGCTCAGATGTGGATGTATGAATAATCCTTAAACAAGGCATTGTCGCTCTTCTTAAAGTAGAGTACTACTACACTTCTGCTTCATTGCTGTGGCGTTTTCCCCTTGATTAAGACGTAATTGAACAGCTTCTGAAGAGCAGGTGGAAAACCGATCCTTAAGATCGGTTTTCCACCCGCGTTCAGGAGTTCGACCGTAATTCCTTCCTCACCCAATGCCTTGTGGTTTTTACGTTGCTTCAGAACCAGTCTTGTCTCGCACGATATTTTCGGTATAGTGTCGAGTCAAGCCAGTTTTTGGGTCGTTTCCTAGATTCGCAGTGGATAAATTAGTAATATAATTAAAATCAGTCAATGCAGCGCAGTAGGAACAATTAAATCAGTATCTTGCGTTAAAATAAGCAATACGGAAGGTGACAGAATTAAGAGCTTCTTTTAAATTTTCTTGGGTAGGTATATCAAAACCTTTCGCATTTATTTTTATGTAAATTTATGGTGATATAAAGGTACAATAAAGGGAAAAATTTATGTAACAATAAATAGATCTTAAAAGGATGATTTCTAACTGATTATATTGTGTTCATTTAATGGTTACATTATCACGACGAAAGCTAATAGTTGAACATGGTGAAAAATGTTAGTTCATTCAATGGATTTTATGAACCAATAAATGAACACACTTGTCCCAATACTGGCCTAAAGACCAGAAATAGATTGTTTATACGGCTCCCAAAATATGAACATTGTGGCATAAAAATAAATTACATTTTTCAATAAAAATATGAAATTTGCATTTGTCCAGTGAATGAACGGGCGTTCATTCACTGGACAAATGCAAATTTCAAACGTTTTGTATTTCCAATGCTGGGACGTCGAATAATTTACATTAAACTGGCTAGAATGGCATTGTAATAGATTTCAGACATATATTAAAACTATCTATTATTCAAATAAACAAAAAACTTATAGTGCATATTTAAATTACGGCCACAATTTGATACCAAAAATTTTATGTCTACCCCGAGTCCTAAATTCTTGCCCGAACAAAAATATTTTTACACTACATTGCTAACTTTCAACGCTTGCTGTTTTGAAACGAACATTTGAAGTGAAGATTGTCATTATAATAGAAAATAGAGCTGTGTTTACGAAAAAAAATACGTCATTGGGTAGAAATATTTCAATTTCTTATTTTTTTGAAAAAACGTTGTTTTGTTCATTTACTGGGGTGTGTTCATTCACTGGAGCACTTACCCTATATTCAATTTTTTTTTATTTTATTTTTAGCTATGTTTTTTATGTCTTTTAAGATATATTTTGAATGTATCTAAAATATATTTAAAATATATGAAAATAGGCCAAAAGTTAGTTATTAAAAATATATTTACGATATGTATTTTATATATTTATATATTTTATGGGAGTAACTAAGTTTGTTTGTGCAAAATAAAGGAGATTTTTTTTTTAATCTTGTTAGTTTTTTTTTTAAGTAAACTTGTCACAATTATCTTCAAGAAACTCAACGTGCACGTGTATTTTTATAAACGATGTTGTATACTATACTGTATTTCGAATACTGGCTAGGCTAACGGTTGTTACAGCTGCTACGAAATATTAGGTATGTATGTAGTAAGACCCGGACCCGCCTAGCCCCTTCCCCACTTCTCTATGAAATACTTTTTGATGGGCTAAAATTTTTCGTAGGTCACTCAGGTATATATAAGTTATCTAAAAATAGTTATAAATAGGCATCTACGCATATAACTTAAAGAAGATTCGACTCCTTTCTCCAAATATTGTAGACGTCTTATTAAGTATTAATTTTATCAACTTATTTGTTTGTTAATTATAGTAGTATATTTTGATTTGCAATTTTTTTTTTGTTATCTATGTAACATGTAATTTTACGTTTTTCGAGTAATTAAAGTGTAAATTTTAATAAATAGCTCTACATTGAATATAATAATTGAAAAAAAATTTCGAATTCAAGTTTTTTTCGGTTTTTTGCATTTGCTGAGAAGATTTACTATGGTAACATATATATATTTTTTCACCATCGGAAAGTAGAGATTTCAACGAACAGACACCATATTAACTTTTTGAAAAAAAAAAGATATTTTGACGGGTGAATTTTCGATTGAAAATTAGGGTGATTTTTCGATATTTATTCAAAATAAGGTGAAAAAATAAATATTTCTAATAAAATAAATTACAGCGTATTTGGGATATAAAAAGGTAAGTTTTCACCAAATTTCGTGATAAAATATTTTTTTTTGAAAGAGATAAAAATAAAAAACCAAAAACATGGTTTTTTGAATTTTTCACATAAATTTTGAGGTTATGTGAAAAAAGTGTTAATACAAAAGTTTTAGATCTTTTTACTACCTACAACTTTGCCATTTGACTTTTAGTTTTGCCGGAAATCGAGAAAAACCGTTTTTTCCCCTTAAAAGGTCACCCCCACCCCCTTCCCGACCTCAGATCGCCCGTAAATTATTTTTCCTTTCATTTTTATAATATTCTCCTCCTTTTCTAATGGGTTTCATCCTACTATTAGTTTTTTTGGTTTTAAAAATTATCGACACTGGTCTATCAGTGCTCTACGCCACTGTGTGATAATTGACAAACAAAGCTGTGATTTTGAAACTCTCTAGTTTTTAAGATGACCAACGAATGTATCTCATTTTTCCTAGACTGATTAATGTTATTGTGAACTTTTAAAATGTATTTATTCATTTATTTATTTAACCTTCATGCAACACAAAGATACAAAGGCGGACTTAATGCCTTAGGCATTCTCTACCAGTCAACCTAAGGTAGTGCAGAGACAAAATGGCAGGTGCAAAAAAATAAAGAAAATATTATTTAAAACAATTATAGAATGTATAATGTGAAATTTGAAAAAGTTTTTTTTATTTTATGTCATAAATGTTTAAGGAGAAATTTATAGACTGATTCGTAAACCTTGTTTAATTTTGAAAATACATATTGTTTTTCTTTATTTCTGTAATGTAGGGTATTCTTAAGTTGTGTCTACTATAAATATGGTTGTACACCCGCCGCGTACTTTTAGTCAATAAACAGCTACCGACGAACTTCTATAGTTTTACTTACTGATACTACGATACTACAGTGGCGACGAGGATGGCTAAATTCGGTGAATTTGACATGAAGACTGGAAGCTGGCAAACCTATTGTGAAAGGCTGGAGATGTATTTCTTGGTGAACGCAGTAAAGGAAGACCTAAAACTACCGACGCTTATAGCATTCATGGGGGAACCGGCATACGAATTATTAGTGAACTTGTGTAGTCCAAAGAAACCGGCGAACATGACCTTGACCGAGGTTGTGAAGGTCATGCAAGAACATTTGCAACCAAATCCATCGATTTTGGCAGAACGATTTAAATTTCGACAAAGAAGACAACAGGCGGGTGAAAGTATTTCGGATTATGTTGCAGAATTAAAAAAAATTACGCGGTATTGCGAGTTCGGCACAAGTTTGGACGATAATTTGCGAGACCAATTCGTGTGCGGTATCATGAGTGACCTTATTAGACAACGATTGTTTGCGGAAGGAAACATAAAATTCGTCAAAGCAGTGTCGGTGGCGAGCGCTTTGGAGGCGGCGGAGCGGGATGCAGCCGCTGTAGACGGGCGAGGCAATGCCAGTGGGCCAGCCGCGGCCGACGCGAACGCTGTTGCGACGGGACTGGAAGGTTCGAGAACTGTTACGGTTTCGCGGCGTAGTTCAGTGGCATTTGATCAAGCGGGAGATTTACATCGCATGCAAGTGGGAGGATGCGCTGCATGCGGGGATTACCGACACACTAAGATGGAATGCAAATTTTCAAAGTACCAGTGTAGTAAATGCAAGGAGGTTGGTCATTTGCGTCGGATGTGCCAGGAGAATGGTACACATGGCACACGTGTCATCGGGGACCATCGAGACCGCGGACGATCGTGGGGCGGTAGCAGCGGAGCAGGCAGGGCGGCGCGCAGTGGCGGCGCGGGCGCTGGAGCGGACCACGCGGCTCGCCGGGGCCACGAGCGGGCAGGGAAGGCGCGGCCGGGTGCCCACGGGCGGCCCGCTATGCACACGTTCGAGGCACATTGGGAGGAAGACACGGAAGATGAGGTGGAGGAAGAGGAACCAATTTATCAAATGTCGTTAAGCCAATATAGGCCGGTGAGCATGAACATTTTAGTAAACGAGGTTATGTTAACAATGGAAATTGATACCGGGTCTCCTTTATCTTGTATCTCAAGTAAAACTTATAAAGAATATTTTTCTAGTATACCGTTATTACCATGTAAACTATCAGTCAAGTTTTATAATGGGAGTAAAGTTCAACCAATGGGCTATCTAGAAGTGACCGTTACCTACAAAAACCATAAAAAGAATTTAGATTTATATGTATTTAAAACGGGGAGTACTACACTTTTAGGAAGGCAATGGTTATCGGAATTAAATATCAATATACCCCCTATAACAATAAATAACGCGAGGTTAACAAAAGAGGATTTAACGGTTCAACAAAAAACTAATATTGTAAATAACATCTATTCTAGGTACCATGAATTATTTGATGGCGGATTGGGGCGTTTCACGGGCGGTCGGGCGACATTGCATTTACGTGAGGGGGCCGTGCCGATATTCTGCCGCGCGCGACCGCTGCCGTACGCACTGCGCGCGCGCGTGGATTACGAGCTCGAGGCGATGCTGCGCGCCGGCATCATCGAGCCTGTTCACACCTCCGACTGGGCCACACCACTGGTAATAGTACATAAGCCGGATGGCGCCTTACGTTTATGTGCTGACTATAAAGTTACTGTGAATCGTATGTTAAGAGTGGATAAGTATCCTGTGCCAAAGATAGACGATTTATTTTCTAAATTAAGCGGTAGTAGGTATTTCACAAAACTAGATTTATCTCAAGCATACAATCAAATATTACTAGATGAATCCAAGGATTTTACAGTTATTAATACACATAAGGGTCTTTTCAGATACAATAGATTAGTGTACGGACTCGCGTCGAGTCCGGGAATTTTTAAAGAATAATGACTCAATTGTTTGATAAAATACCAAATGTGACAATATTTTTAGACGACATACTGATCACGGGAGATACGATTGAAGTACACATAGATACAATAAACAAGGTTCTTAAAATATTGCAAGAAAATGGCCTAAAAATAAAAAAGGAAAAGTGTGATTTTTTGAGCAAAGAGGCAAAATATTTAGGATTTATTATTAGTAAGGAGGGTGTTCGAGTAGATCCAGATAAGATTAAACCCATAATTAAACTGTCTTTTCCGACTAACGTATCCGAACTGAAATCATTTTTAGGTATGGTCAATTTTTACGGAAAATTTATAAAAAAATTAAGTTTCTATTTATCACCATTTTACGAATTATTGAAAAAGGGTAAACATTGGGTATGGGGTCATACACATTCTCAGGCATTTAATAAAATAAAAAAGTTACTAATTAGTTCAGAAATATTATCGCACTATGATGAGTCACGGCCCGTTATAGTGACGTGTGATGCGAGCTCACGGGGCATCGGCGCTGTGCTTGCGCAGCGAGCGACCGACGGCCGCGAGTATCCAATAGCGTATGCGTCAAGGACACTCACCGCCGCGGAATATCACTATAGTCAAATACATAAAGAGGCTTTAGCTATTGTATTCGCCGTGAAGAAATTACATCAATATCTTTATGGCAGACCATTCGTGTTAAAAACAGATCATAAACCATTAGTTAGCATTTTTGGATCGGAATTAGGAATTCCAAGCATGACTGCTAGTAGGTTACAGAGATGGGCGTTAATATTATCAGCCTATGATTTTAAAATTGAATATGTGAACACAAATTCAAACACGGCAGACGCTTTGTCTCGATTAGTAGAAAGTTATAAAGCTATTAGCGAAACAGGTAGTGAGGAAGTTCCCGAACAAACATACCTTCATTTCGCCTCGGGTGCCTTGTTACTTAAATATGAGGATACTAGAAAAGAGACAAAAAGAGATCCGATGTTAATGCGTATATTGAGCTATGTTAGGGATGGTTGGCCTAAAGAAATAGAAATAAAAGAACTTAAGCCTTATTTTAATAGGCGCAGTGAAATATATACTGAGTTGGGTTGTCTTATGTGGGGTCATAGGCCAAGAATAGTGCCAAGAATTTGTCAAGACAAGGTTTTGAGGGAGCTACATGATACTCATATGGGGATAATTAAGACAAAATGTATAGCTCGAAGTTACGTATGGTGGCCAGGAATAGATGAAATGTTGGAAAACCTGTGTCGGAACTGTACAATTTGTGCAGAAATGGCCGAGGCACCAGTTCACCATGCACCGCAGCCGTGGAGCTGGCCTTTTCCGCCATGGACTAGGTTACACGTAGATTTTTTGGACCCTATTCAGGGACACAAGTATTTAATAATGGTCGATGCAACTTCGAAATGGATCGAAGCATGCCCGGTCACTTCGACTACGGCTAAAGTAATAATAAGTAAAATTAGAGAAATCTGGTCACGTTTCGGTATACCAAAACAATTAGTATCGGATAACGGGCCTCCCTTTAGTAGTGAAGAATTTAATTCATTTTTAGAAAATAACGGAGTAGAACATGTATTTTCCGCACCATATCACCCCGCTTCCAATGGTTTGGCGGAAAATGCAGTAAGACAGTGCAAAAGAGTGATTAAAAAAGCGATTATTCAAAATATAGACGTAGAACTTGCCCTGCAACTGTTTTTACTGGTGTATAGGACCACGGAACATAGCACCACAAAGGAAAGTCCGTCACAAATATTACAAGGCAGGATATTAAGAACTCGATTAGACTGACTTAAACCATCGCGCGAGAAGCAAGTGGCTGACGCGCAGCTCCGGCAAAAAAATTGGGCAGGAGGGACGCACCGCGCTCTCGAGGCGGGGGACGTGGTTTGGTGCCGGGTGTTCCAAGGATTAAAGAGGTGGGTAAGTGGTACGGTCATTCAGCGCTTGAGTACCACAGATTATCAGAAAAGATTATTAGATGGCACAGAGATACATAGGCATATTGATCAGTTAAAGTTAAAAGGTATGGAAAATCAATCTCAACAGACCGATGACGTAATAGTCAGCACAAAAGTAACGCCAAATGCTAACCGGTCTATAGGCAATGCATTGGTCTTTCCTACAGTACCGGTTCCAAAGATTTCCACCGAGGTGTGCTTAGGTGGAGGTGTGGGAGGTTCGGGATGCGATAGGTATGGGCAGGCACAGTTAGATCCTGGGTTAATCATCGATTCATCTAAAGAGGTGTATGATGATTCCAACAGTGTAACCTCGACCGCCGGTGAAACGCGTCCCGTTAGAAATAGGAGACCTCCCCAAAGATACGGTCAGCCCTAATGATAATTATAGTTTAAATTATGTTTGGTAAATAGATTATAAGTAATTATGTGTGTTAATTTTAAGTTAGTGAATAAGTAATTATTGTGTTAATTTTAAGTTAGTAAATAAGTAATTAGTGTGTTAGTTTAAAGTTAGTAAATAAGGGTGGAGGTGTAATGTAGGGTATTCTTAAGTTGTGTCTACTATAAATATGGTTGTACACCCGCCGCGTACTTTTAGTCAATAAACAGCTACCGACGAACTTCTATAGTTTTACTTACTGATACTACGATACTAAAATTTCAAGTAAATATAACATATAAAATAGGCAAGAAATCTAATAAATATAATTAAATTAGCTGCATACTTTAATTCTACAAAAATATTTGCCTCAGTTGAATTGTAAAAATTTAACCACATCAGTTGCAGAGGGTTAAGTGACCTATGCCATCTTTAAAATTATCCGTTATTTTGAGGGTGAAAACTAGTAGTTCTGATTTTATTTATACCTAATAGTTTCATCATTTGTTGGAATAGATTACTTTCGAACTGAGTTTCCTGATCACTTGTTAATCTAGTCGGACATCCAAATCGGACTATCCATTCGTCATAAATTGCTTTTGCCACGGTTTCTGCGTGAATTCCTTTAATTGGAAAAGCTTCTGGCCACCGTTTTCCGATCTATTATCGTTACTAAATACCCCTCAGGTGTGGTCGGTAACTTCTCTACAATGTCTACGTGAATATGTTGGAAACGATCACATAATGGAAAAGTACCTAACTCTGATTTGCAATGACGATGTACTTTTGCGCGTTGGCACTTAATACAAGCTTTAGCCCACTGTCCTAGCTCTTTATTCATACCTGGCCAATAATATTTGTTTACGATCATTTTCCTGGTTGTACACTCACTTGCAAAAGTCCATAGGAATTCTTAAAACGTATTCGTTTGACGTTTAGTTTGACTTACGACCTTTTATTTTCAAGTTTCGCCAACAAATGATTGAAATCCACAATTTCATCAACTTAGCACAAGTCAAGATGGCCCAGTGGTATAGGCACACAGATTGAAGCACTAATCAGTGTGCCGCAAGTTCAAATCCCACGCATGTAACAATTCAAACACTCCAGGATAAATTGTATAAATATTTTATTCACTTTGATAAACACAATTTCATACTTACGTTCTATTAACAATAATTTACAAATACACAGATTAGTCGGACATGTTTTCTGTTCAACAACTCAAAGCAGCCCGACCCTGTCCCAAAAAGATCGTTACAAAAACCCCCGTGTTTTGCTACTACCCACTTTCACAAACACTCGGTCGACTGACCGACCAATCAGCGCAAAGTAAAGAGTACGTATCATCAATTGACTATCTAATATACATTAGAGTTTATCTAATAATTAACTGCAAGTAAATATTTCATTTTAACAGATATGATATATTATACAAAACAAATCCATAAAGTGTAATATTATAAATTATTACTTAATATCTACAATGAATGTCTAAAGTTCATGTAACTACTAGCGCCATCTATCGCGTATCATTGGAAGTTGAATGATTTATGAATATTTTCTTTAAAAATCATAACACGCAATTATTGACTTTTTGTAAGTTCTTACCCGATTGGAAGTTATGTATTTGCATTACATATATTAAATTATTCTTTAACTTGTTCACACATTTCTTAGAGTTAGAAAGGTAGATCACAAAAAAAACCGGCCAAGTGCGATTCGGACTCGCCCATGAAGGGTTCCGTAGCAGCAACTAACATAATAAAAAGTTCTTGTAATGTGTTGTAACTTTGATCGATGTTTTAGTAATAGTGTATTTTTTTCGGTTTATGACGCATTAAAAAAAAACTACTTACTGGATTTCGTTCAAACCAATTTTCGTTGGTAGTTTTTATAGTAATGTACATCATATATTTTTTTTAGTTTTATCATTCTCTTATCTTAGAAGTTAGAGGGGGGGGACACACATTTTACCACTTTGGAAGTGTCTCTTGCGCAAACTATTCAGTTTAAAAAAAAATGATATTAGAAACCTCAGTATCATTTTTGAAGACCTATCCATAGATACCCCACACGCATGGGTTTGATGAAAAAAAAAATTTTGAGTTTCAGTTCTATGTATGGGGACCCCCAAAATTTATTGCTTTTTTTCTATTTTTATGTGAAAATCTTAATGCGGTTCACAGAATACATCTTTTTACAAAGTTTCAACAGTATAGCTCTTATAGTTTCGGAAAAAAGTGGCTGTGACATACGGACGGACGGACAGACAGACAGACAGACAGACAGACAGACAGACAGACAGACAGACAGACAGATAGACAGACAGACAGACATGACGAATCTATAAGGGTTCCGTTTTTTGCCATTTGGCTACGGATCCCTAAAAACTAAATAAAGAATTAGATTTCTGCGAGGTAGACATGAGTTTTAACTTGACCGAAATGAACTGTCGTTTGGTTGTAGTTGTTGGTTAGTGACGTGTGGTTGACAGTATTGTAATATTCGCAAAATGCAGGCTAATATTAGTATTGAAGTGAGGGCGACTATCATTGGGCTGCATAAAAGTGGTCTTAAAAAAACACAAATATCTGAAGAAACCGGACTGAATGTGAGTATAATAGCTATTAATGAATTGTAACTTTATTACAAATTAATCTTCTAATTAAAACGTATGCCATTTATGAATCCATTCATCGTATCTTTATGAGGTTTAAAAGAGAAATACGTAAATCGTTGGGTTTATTGGATTGGTTATTGGATTAATAAATGCAGTTTTATTTTAAAATTATATTCAATAATTATGATTATTAACATTTTATATAATGAAAATGAAGTGAAGTAGGTATAGCTGCCTAATATAATTTTTTTTTATTTTAGAAAAATACTGTAAATCTTTGGCTAAAAAGATATGAGGAAGAAGGTAGCCTTGCTAGTCGAAAGAGAAGTGGGAGACCGAAGCTTATTAGCGAGGCGCAGCGACGACATATGGTGGACGTATACGAAACGAATGGTTTCGCACCAAAGAGACATTTTGCGGAATTATATGACACCTCGATGGATACTGTTCGCCGTGCACTTCATGCTGAAGGCGTGCATCACAGAAAACCTGCTAAAAAGCCGTACTTGACAGAGAGGCACAAACAAGAACGATTACGTTTCGCACTAAATGTTTAATGTTAACTAAACTAAATGGCCTACCATTTTATTTTAACATATCTGTGATTATTCGTTAACAAACACTGTATTATATTGTGTTTACTTTCGTTTAAAACAGCTATATCTTTTAACTTGTGCCATCGCCTCATCTTAAGAATGCAGTGAACTCGCTATCAATTTTGTTGACAATAATCATGAGTCTATTTCGTTTTTTATTCTTCTAACCGCACTGTTTTAACATAATACTATAGTTAAATTTATTTTTCTCATCTAATTGACGATTATCTTGTGAGAACTAAAGTTCTTTTAACAGAAATTGAGGTTTAGTTTCAATCTTCTTTTCGTCAAGAAAATGAACAATTAAGCTATGACCTCAATACATTCATTGTGACGTTACACAAAAATAAAATGTTTACAAAGTCTAAATCATATATCACTTTTCAATAAATAACTGGATATAAACAATTACCTATATTTTATTTTACTAAAATTTGAATATCCGTTCATTGTTACGTTATTCATATTATGAATGGTCTAAGTGGGTATACTTCCAACAAAAAATCTTACGCGTAACATAGATAACGGTTACAAGATAACTTTTTGTCTAGGTAACAATTCGACGTCACAATTCTCATAAATGTTTAATTTGTAAATATAAAGAATAAACATTTTTATTAAACACGTCTTTTTATTTCCACCTTATAACATCGAAAAGATGTAACAACTAAATAATTGCAAATTACGAATGTGATTCTTCTTGTGGTTAATAGATCACATTCGTAATTTGCAACTATTAAGTGCAAAAAATGCAATAGTATTTTTCATAGAAATATAAAAAAACAACTATATCAATATAGAGTCCGTCTAACGAAAGCGTGACCTGAGAAAAGGAGGTTAAAACCAAAAATTTTGAATGTGGTATTATTGAAATAGTAGGAGAAAAAAGTTTTGATACTTGAGTATTTTTTGTATTTATGACAATTGTATAATAGTTGTATAGGAACTTAAATTTTAGTCAAAAACGTGTGTAGATTTAAGCTAGAACTACACTACACCGACGCACACGTGTGAGACGTCTCAGCCGTGTGCGGTAGGTGTGCACACTACACCGACGCAACGCGTAACACGTGTGATGCGCATTACAACCTTTGATTTCATCGGAGGATTAAAAACGGATCAAGCTCGCTTTTTCATTTACTATCGAAGACACTTCCGCCTGCCCATCGCGGTGCCGCCGCGGTGATCGGCGCCCACCTTCCTCTAAAATTTCTGGGACCGACGTGTCGGAGTCGCGGACGTAGCGTCGCATGGCGTGGCGTGGATCAAGTGTAGCTCTAACAGTCTATTTTCTATATGAAATGTATGGAGACCGAAGCTTCCAGATCGGCTTGTTTTAATACCAAAATTTTCTTTTTGTGTGCCTACCATATTGTCTCTTCACTACCCTAGGTTGACTGGTAGAGAATGCCTAAGGCATTAAGTCCACCTATGTACTTTGTGTTGCGTGAAGATTAAATAAATCGGCGTGTGTAGCATACGTGTGAGCAGTGTAATTCTACCTTTAATTATTGGTGGGTGTATGGTAAAGGTCAATAACACACAAAATATTAGTTATTATTCCGAAATATTTTATTATATGTGTTCTCTCAAATGTCGCTACATAATATTCAAATAATACTCTTTATTTACCATTTGGCCTTCTGGCAAGAATACCAAGTGTACAACACCGCAATAGTCAACATGATTTCAATTTCATCACGTCTCGCCAACACTATTATTGTGTTTCAAGATTGTTGGGTTGGAATCGATTCGTTTTAGCATAAATAAAATTCTGATCTTTTGAGATTAGTCAAGTGGGAACACGTTTTATACTCCAGTGATTGTTTCAAATGATACGGATTGACTCGTGAGGCACAAAAAGTTCAGCAACTATCTCTCTCAAACTTGAACTAGGATTTCAGTCACTATTTCCTTCACTTTCGCGATTTTAACTGCAGTTGAAGACTTTGATGCACTACTAGACAGAGTGAGGCAAATCTTTTATTACATCCAACCGCGTTGGAACGCATTCTACCACTCATTAGCATGTGTTTTTGATTAAGTCGATTCACCAAAAGCCTTCTTTGTTCAATGTTTTTGTCAAATATGAAATTCGCAATATGCCAGATTATCTATAAATATAAGACAAAAAAAACCATTACGTCATAAATATAACTATCTAATAATATTTGTCAACAAGGATCAAGATTATAACGTCATACTAACTTAAAATACAGAAATCGTATATAAACATTGTTGGTTTTCATTGAAAACACCCTTTTTCTCTTCTTGTTTTTGTTTGAATTTATTAACCATAGTGTGTAGCAGTTTTCGCACTTTACTGTTTATTGTTTTTCTCATAATTAAGCAATTATTTTCTAAAAATAAATATCTGTTTCCAAAAACTGACAATTGCAACCATAGACTTTGACGTGATTTTTTCGGCAAAACAATGTTGCCAATTTAATTTAAAAAAAAAAACTCCAGGTTACGCTTTCAGTAGACGCACTTTATATCAATATAGATTGGGAATTTTCAAAGTAAGAAATAACTGCAACGGACCGACCATGATTTGAACTCGGGTTACGTGATTTGCGAATCCAACACTTAGTTCACACGGCTACCAGCACATGACGTATTTGTGCGAATTTTATCAATGCTATGGTAAGAACAGAAAAATAATAATGTTTTTAAGCTCAGTGCGACGACAGTTCCTTAGTGTGTGTTATCTGTGGAATGTGGATACTCATACATGCGCACACATACGCACGGAAGTATCGCGCTCGCTCGGTTCGTAGCAATGTAATCCTTAGCGTTCCTATGGACTTTTGCGGCCTTACTGTACGTATGCCGGCCGGCGTTATGTATCAGATGAAATGCTATTTTTCTAAACTTTTCTGTCAATAAGGTCGAGCTTTACCTCCTATAATATTACATACAATAGACTTTTCACAGGTCAGTACTAAAATTTCCCTAAATTGTGTTTCGTCTTTACGTATTTCCTGCAATATATCTTTACTCTGTTTTTCCAATAATTCTCTGTTATCGATTAATCCTTGACAATTCATACTTTCTATTCGCGATAAACAATCTGCGACTACATTTTGCTCGCCTGATACATGTCGTATGTCGGTTGTAAATTCACTAATGTATAATAATTGACGAGTTCTTCTAGCTATTTCTTTTTCACTTTTTTTCTTACTAAAAGCATGAGTCAATGGTTTGTGATCAGTAAATATATCTAGCTCTCTACCTTCTATAAACATTTTAAAAATGTTGTATTGCCATATATGTATATACGGCTAATAATTCACGATCATAGGTGCTATATTTTCTCTGGGCATCCGATAACTTTTTAGAAAAATAACCTAGTGGTTGCCATTTATTAACATTAAATTGTTGCAAAACAGCGCCCACACGTGTCTGAAGCGTCAGTAAAAACTGCAAGCTGACACTCTGGCAACGGATGTGACAAGGTTACAGCCTGTTGTAATTGACGCTTGCATTCTACAAATGCTTTCTCTGCTAATTCTGTCCACACAATCTTATTTTTGTCACGTTTCTTAGAATCATTTATATATGAATTTATTACTGACTGATTATGTGCTGCTTTTGGTATGTGTGCTCTGTAAAAGTTAATCATCCCTAAAAATATTCTTTATTGCTCTACTGTTTCCGGTTATCGAAAATTTTTGATTACTTTGACCTTGTCGTCCAACTTCAGTAGTTACTTTATATCCTAAAAATTCTATTTCTGTTTTGCAAAAATCACATTTACTTAAGTTTATAGTAATACCATATTTGCTGAATCGTTGGAAAATTATTTCTAGATGTTTCTTATGCTCTATTGCGTTGCTACTAGCTACTATGACGTCATCAATATATGAAAATAGGAAGTCTAAACCTTGTAATACTGTCGTATTCATAAACGCTGAAAGGTTTGGGCTGCATTGCGTAAACCGAAACTCATACGCGGGAATTCGAATAGCTCGAAAGGCGTAATAATCGCAGTTTTCTCCACGTTGTCCGGGGCGACCTCTATACAATGATATGCGCAGTTAATGTCAATTTTACTAAAGATATTCTTACCTCCTAGCACGAAGGTGAAGTCTTGTAAACGGGGAACGGGGTACCTGTCAGGTTTGGTGATGGCGTTGAGTCGACGATAGTCGTCAACTGGCCTCAACTCGCTGTTCTTCTTAGGTACGACGTGTAACGGACTTGTCCAAGGACTCTTCGATGGTTTGCATATGCCCATATCCTGCATGATCTGAAATTCTCCCTTAAATTTTTTATACCTAACCGGTGGTAATGGCCTAGACCGCACATATACCGGAGGACCTGTCGTCTCTAAATGATGGTTTACCATCATATAGAGACAGCATGAGAAGAAGTTTTAGTAAATGAAACTGGTTTCGTAATATCTCTGGGTATTTTTTTAACAAGTCGTACATAGGATGTGTGTCAGCGATAGTGAATATAGATGGTTCATTATATTCTACGATTGACCCTACAACATTCAGCGGGCCTATTACGACCGTTTTAAAATCCAGTCAGTTTCCAGGCAAGTCAGTTTACGGCCTTAAACTGCCTTGTTCTTTTTCGTATTATGACGTACGTCATTCTGACTGGAATCATCCTGGACAGTTGTCTGTGGCTGGTTTGCACTGCTTTGAAAGATGGCGTTCGAAAACATAAAAACAAAGGTTACCGGTATTTACGGTTTTTAAATTTTTGTATAAAATATTGTTTATTGATGAATTAATGTAATTTTATAACAGAAATCTAAATTAACAACGAGTTTAAAAACGAATTATGTGTCATTTCCGTAAATACAATGTCATTAAGTGGAAAATAGAGCATTGTCTCATATACTTCATTTCTGAACGTACTAGGATAACTCCTAACCCGACAAAAACAAAATTAACCCCGTGTTCCGAATTGCGTCAAAAGCGATTATATTGTGAATCCGACCAAAACACGCAAGTCACAAATAGTACTTGATAGTCCTTGTATTTTGTGACTATTACATTTGGTCGGATTTGCGATATAATCGCTTTAGACGTAATTCGGAACTAAGGGTAAGCGTGTGTACGTACTTGAACAAAACTTTTTAACAAAAATATGTTAGCTTGGCGATTGCTGTGCTGTGTAAGGGTGATATCATCGGATTGGTATCCCGGCCTTCGGCTACCGAGCCTTCGGGACAGTTCAACCCGATTTTTGGCGTAGGTACGTTGCTTGTTGCGCTGCTGGTCTCGTACGCCACCACGCACCCCTGAATGCGTACGTTTTCGACTAAGGGGGAACGTAGCAGCACCTCACAACGGCTATCGAAGAGGATCAATAAAACACGTATTCGACGAAAAGGTTCCTAGGGGTTCGGCTAAGTTTTTGGCCAATTGTTTAACTTTGGGGTACTGTGTTTGCTTTTGACTATTTGCTATGTCACTGAAAAGAACTCCTCCATATACTTCTAAGGGCAATTCCAAGATGGATACTAACCATAGTCCAGCACCAGCCACTGACACCGAAAACGAGAGCTCAAGTCAGGTTCACGCCAGAAATCGGCCTCGTAAGCGTTCTAAGACCACGAACTGACTGTAACCTTATCAGACACCAAGATAACCCTTGAAACTTTTATATTACAACAGAACTCCATACAGGAAAGTATTAATGGGATCCAGAAACAAAACAGCGAAATCGAAAATCTATAAAATTCATGGAAAAACATTATGAGGAAATGAAAGACAAACTTATTTTCATGGAAACTGAGAGACGTACACATTTAGCCTACATACAAACACTTGAGCTGAAAGTGGAAAGCCTTGAGAGGTCTCAAAAGCAAACCAGCATTGAGATTAGGAATATTCCTGTCCAAAAAAGGAAAAAAAAGGAGTATTTACTGAAGATTGTGTCAAGGGTAGGACTGGCAACCAAAGTAGAGATGTCTTTCGCTTAAATGCTGACAAAGGTGGAAGTAGACCAATCATAGTGGACTTTTCATCAGTAGAACGAAAAGAACGGACTTTAACTTTAACTTCCGTGAAAAAACATAATCAGGCAAATAAAAGCAACAAATTAAATACTCATTTGGAACTCGACGGTCGCCCTCATTCAATATATCTCACTGAATGTCTTACCCAAAGGGCAAGAAGACTGTTTTACCTGGCTAGGGAGTTTGGTAAGCAGAATAGCTACCAGTTTTGCTGGACTACTCATGGGAAGATTTTCCTCCACCAGAAAGTGGGCGCCGCATTGCATCGCATAGATACTGACAGTGATTTGGACAAACTGCGATCTTAATCTAACCTCTGACTAGGAAACTTTGTATGCTTTGTTTTATCTTTTGCGTTTGTATCATTTTCTTATCTGCTGCATGCTATTAATTAATTTTTGTTCAAAGTAAACATGTTGCCATGTCATATTTCACAAATTTAAATTTCACCCATTTTGTATCTCAAGTACCCCAAGCACTAACTATCAATCTATAACGCTAAACATAATACACTATCACTGCTTAAAAAATCACAAAACTGTTCCCGCACTATACTTAGAGGATATACTTCAAACAATATTCTAGTACGATACTATTTTGTAACACATGTAATTATGAGAAACAATTATCTACTCTACTTGCACATTAACGCATAATTGCAATATACGACTTATAAATCATTAATATTAATATCTCCCCAGGTAGTAACGACCTTAACTGTAGTACTTATCTAGATCAGATGTCTTATCACGGATTTCTTCCTGCCCATGTCCTCCCTACTGGTAATACTAGGCGTCTTGATCACGTGATGTTTAGATCTGATAAACTTTCAGCTACTTATGTACTAGACTCATTCATCACTGACTGCGCTGTTGGGTGGGATAGTATTCCTAATAATATACTGAAAAGGTTTAAACACCTTCTTGCTCCTCCATTAACACATATTTTTCAGTCATGTTTGTCTAACGGAATTTTCCCCAAACCGCTTAAGAAGGCAGTAGTTACGCCAGTTTTCAAAGCGGGAGATAAAAACTGTGTTAATAACTATAGACCGATTTCAGTACTAACAGGACTCTCAAAAATTTTAGAAAAAATTATAAATAATAGATTAATAGAATATCTTGAAGTTAACAAATTGCTTTCCAATAACCAATTTGGGTTTAGACCAAAAAGATCAACTAACCAAGCAGTGCACAGACTGTCTGAATATATTAGTACCAAACTAGATAATAATGTACACCATTGGGATTTTTCTGGACCTCGCCAAAGCCCTTGACACAATTTCGTGTTCTATATTACTGCAAAAGCTCGAAAAACTTGGAATAAGAGGCGGGCAACTTCAGCTATTCTCCGATTATCTTAGAGACCGCCAGCAATGCGTTAAAATAGGGTCGTACACAAGTTCCGAGATGAAAAATAGTTGTTTCGGAACACCACAAGGAAGTATTTTGGCCCCTACGTTATTCTTAATTTACATTAATGACCTATGTAGTTTAGTCCTTCATAATGGGCTAATATTATCATACGCGGATGACACAGCTCTACTATTTTCCGCTAAATCTCAAGTTGAAGCGTATGAACTTGCCCAAAACGGTTTTAATATTGTGTCTAATTGGCTTCATCAAAATCTTCTAACACTAAATATAGATAAGACTAAATACATTTTATTTTCAATGAGAAACATTAATATACCGCTTACGAACCTAAACCTATTTGCACATAATAATTCCAAGCATACTGACATTGCTTGTAACTGCCCTACTTTAGCTAAAGCTGATCACGTAAAATACTTAGGTGTTACGATTGACACAAATCTAAACTTCCGTAAACACATGGAGTTACTATGCACAAGATTGCGTAAATTAATGTATATTTTTAAGAACCTACGTCACATAGCCGACTATAAGTTAATTAAACAGGTTTATTTGGTTTTGTGTCAATCTGTTCTCACCTACTGTATTACTTCATGGGGTGGAACTGCAAAGACTATCTTACTTCCTCTAGAACGTGCTCAAAGAGCAATTCTAAAGGTTGCAACCTTCCGCCCTTTTAGGTTTCCCACACATCAGCTATACACTGCATGTAAAGTACTAACAGTACGCCAACTATTTATATTGCACACTGTACTTTATCAACACTCTGAGCTTCCTTTTAACCCAGTACCTTCAACCAGGAGGAGGAAAGATTTGGTTTGCACTAAACCACAGACGAAACATGCATTTGCACATAGATTTTATGTATTTTTAGGACCTTTTTTATACAACAACTTTAACAAATTATTGGATATTTATAGCGTAAATAATATTAAATGTAGTACATTGGTATTGGACTATCTACTGAATCTTAACTACACAGACACAGAGAAACTGCTGGCAGTTTTAGTATGATTGTACGTTTAGTTTGTAAGTTGTTTTTCTGTAATTTCTGTCTACGTGCCTCCGTAGTGATAGTCTTGTAAGTGATGACCCGAAACACAGGTTTTATAAACCTAGCTCGGGCAAGTCGTAATTATACCTTTTTAGTTAATAAAGTAAATTTTCCTGTAGTTTAAATATTTGATAAGTCATTATTATACTCGTAGTTATTACTTGGACACAGCATAATTGTTTAAGATTTACTTGTGGCTGTTACATGTAACTATTTTGTGTAAAAAAATGAATGAAATAAAGATTATTATTAAGATTATTATTATTATTATCACTGATCCCGCACCACTGGTTTTTAGTCTTGATTGTAAAATAAAAAGGAACACTGTCAAATCTTCTTTTCTAAAGATTGACTATTCCTCTTTGGTCCCAACACTGGCCGACACTGATTTCAGTGCAGTTTTTTCTGCCAGTGATGCCAATGTATGCGCTAACATTCTCGTAGACTTGGTTTCATCGACTATCCTTGTAACCACATAAATAATAAAGCAAACCGTGAACATAACATCTTTTCTCTACCCCTCAGTAAGTGCAAGAAAGTAATACGTCGTTGGCTACTACGAATTAACTATTCCGAAACAGAAGAGATATTAAATGGTAGAACTTCATAATAACATTTACACCCTCATGAACACGTCACACTACACACCACACCAAACTCACGGGTACTTGTACAAGTCAGTCAGTAAGTAGTTTACAAATTATTATTGTTATTGTTCAGTATTTTTATTTTGACATTTTATTAAATCAAATTGTATTAAATTGCACTAAATTAATTAAAATTGTATAAATTATAATAAATAGGGAGGAGGTCGCTGTCGGCTGTGTCACAGTTCATACTAGTACAGTCGACAACGTTATCTCTTATGCAGTTTGCCATTCAATGTAATCTGTGAAAACTTTATAAGATAAATATGTAAAATTGAAAGTGTTGATTAAATAAATTATTAAATAAATTCAATGTGTGAAAGTGTAACTTCAATTAATATCAAAGAAAAAAAACACAGACAGACGGGGAGATCGGCCATGTTGTCGTTTGTCGATGTTATCAAGGTGCGTTTGTTGTGGTAGATATTTTGTGAGTTTATTATTGCATTAGTGCGTTATAAGGTTTATTTACGATGCCAAAAGTTGTAAAAAGTGCAGGTCGAGAAATGATATTAAAGGTGAAGGAGTTCTGTGAAGCGGAACTCAAGAATCACGGTGTTTTAATACCAATAAGCAATGTTCGCAAAAGAGTCGCCGCCATGACAGGTAAATTTTGGGGCTGCCATATACAGATTTTTTCCCGATTGATTTACAGATTGGAATAAAGTTTTTTGTTTTTTTAATGCACGATTTTTATTAAGGAAAATTTGAAAAGGAATTAACACAACAAAAATTTGTAAAGTTATATTCAACAATAATGTAATTAAATACAAAAATAATCTTTGTTTGTGTTTTTTTTTATTGTTCATTTTATTGCAGGTGTTTCAGAGAAAACTGTAACGAGAGTTACAAAAGAAGGCGCAACAGCGGCGAGTACTTCTAAAGTTATCGTCACCCCAGGGAAGAGTCGCCCGCATCCTAAAAAGTTCGACTTGGATGGATTTGATTTGTGCGCTATACGGCAAAAAATTCACAGTTTTTATGTTGTGAAGAAGGAATTACTTACATTGATTAAATTACGTGCAGCTTTGAGAGAAGACATAAATTATCAAGAAAGCATCACAACATTGCACCGTATATTGCATAGCATCGGTTTCAAGTATAAGCGATGCCAATCGAAACGTAAATTACTAATGGAACGTTATGATATTACTGCATGGCGTTCAAGATATTTCGAGAGAATCCGAAGAAATCGCAATGTGGAAAATATTCGTAATTTTCACATTACACCATCTTCAACCATGCTCTGCTGATACGGAGTGTCGGAGTTCTGGGCTTGATGTTTACGTTTTCATATAGTACAAGTACATTTGTATAAGAAACTGAAGAGTTCTCGGTCTCGGGTCTTTCCAGAAGTTTTTTATGATTTTTTTACTAGAACTCTAAAAATATTCGTAATTTTCACTTATCGCCATCTTCAACCATGCTCTGCTGATACTTGTGTCGGAGTTCTGGGTCTAATGTTTACGTTTTCGTATAGAACAAATAGAATTGTATCAGAAACTGAAGAGTTCCCGGTGTTGGCTACATCCAGAAGTTTTTTATAATTTTTTTATTCATCAACACTGAAAATATTCATAATTTTCACATTTCACCATCTTCAACCATGCTCTGCTTATACTTGTGTCGGAGTTCTGGGTCTGATGTTTAAGTTTTCGTATAGAACAAATATAACTGTGTCAGAAACTGAAGAGTTCCCGGCCTTGGCTACATCCAGAAGGTTTTTATCATTTTTTTATTCTTTAACACTGAAAATATTCGTAATTATCACTTACCGCCATTTTCAACCATGCTCTGCTTATACTTGTGTCGGAGTTCTGGGTTTGTTTTCTACCATTTTGTGTAAAACTAATATATTTATATAAGAAACTAAGGAGTTCCCGGTCTCAGGAACTAACAGAAGTTCCAAATGATTTTTTTTATACTTGAACACTGAAAATATTCGTAATTTTCACTTATCGACTTCTTCAACCTTGCTGTGCTGATATTTGAAGTCGAATGTATTGTGTTTTGCATTTCTTTGTTTATACAACATCTCATGTACTTATTATGGTCAGATTTATATGTGAAAACTGTTGTATTGCGTAATTATCGGTCGTTTCATGATATTTATTTGTTTTTTTTTTGGTATTACGTTGATACGTTTTTATTTTTTAGCGACCTCTAATTGACAGAACTATTACTAAAAGTAATTAGGAACTATAGAACTCATCTTTGTCCATCTAAAGCACTTTTAAAATTTTGCCACCGGAAGTTAGCAGATCATATTTTCATTTGATATTTTTTTCAGGAAAATCACCAGAACTTTTCCTGAAAAGTATCAGGAACTCCAGAACTATGCTGCATGCGACTAGAACTCTCATTTTTTTATGCTCTGCTGGAAAATGATCTGCTAAGTTCACGGCCATGGACCGAGCTCCGGCGGGATCTCATGGTGAAATGGCGTCAACGACTATCGCAACCCAGCGCTGGGCACGCCACAATCATGGCGGTAAGTCCCCTCTTTGAGGCGTGGCTGGAAAGACCTCACGGTGTCCTTACCTTCCGCATGACGCAGGTACTCACCGGACATGGTTCGTTCGGGAGATTCCTGCACTCGATTCATGCGGAAGTGACGCCCGGGTGTCGCCACTGTGCGGAACGCCCGGAGGACACGGTGGAGCACACAGTCGAGGTGTGCCCTGCTTGGGCGGAGCATCGCCGTGCCCTCGTGGGGGCGATCGGCGGCGGAGACCTCTCGCGCCTGGCCTTGGTTGAGGCCATGGTCCGGAGCGAGGAGGAGTGGCAGGCGGTCGCCGACTTCTGCGAAGCAGTAATGCTCGCAAAGGAGGAGGCCGAACGCATCAGGCAACGGCGTTATCGCCGCCGCCGTCGCCGGGATTCTGATCCCGATTTCCGGCCAACGTAGACGCGGGCTTGCGGACAGTGAGCAATGGGTAGCTCGCTGTCCGGCCGTCCGGTAACTGTCCGGACCAAGCTCAAGTCGTCGACGGCGCGCACTGTTCCCGCGCGCCTCAAGGAGTTGTCAGCAACAGCAGGGACCCAGCCGGGTCGAAGCCTACTGGGGCCAGGGTTATCCGAAAGGGCGCTCGAGCCCCGGTATGAAGGCTAGAAGGAACGGGGTGAGTCTTTTAGTCAGTAAGAGTCTGACACTATCTCCCGCTCCGCCCAAGGGCGGGGGACGTCAATGCATGATTTTTCCCACCATAAAAAAAGGCCCATTTTAAATTAAAGAAAGCTTTCGTCGTCATGCTAAAGTGACAAAAGCGTATTTGGCACTATTTGTCTGCTTTTCAACTAAAGCAGTACATCTCGAAGTGTTATTTTCTTTCTCCGCTGATTGTTTTCTCGCATGCCAGGACAGATTTGTGGCTCACAGAGGTCTGTGCGCTGTCCTCCATTCTAATTGTGGAACGAATTTTGTGAGCGCTAGCAGACATCTGTCGGAAATACAAAGGTTCTGGCGCGAAAGGCAAGATGACATTTCGGATGGTTGCGCTAAAAGGCAGGTTGAGTGGAAATTTAATGTCCCCAGTGCCCCCATATGGGTGGTCTCTGGGAAGCAGGCATTAAATCAGCCAAATATTATCTAGTACGGAATGTCGGGGAAAAGTCCTTAACGTTTGAGGAACTTGCCACCGTATTCTGTAAGGCTGAAGCTATAATGAATTCGCGCTCTTTGTGTCCGCTACCCGCGAGTGATAACCCTAACGAATTTCGTTCCGGGCTCGTGGCTCCCCTGGATGATACCCCTGGGGGTGCCACTGGAACTCGAATTCGGACCCGTGGCTCCCCCAGGTAAATTAGTGCTGTGCTTAGTACTTACTCCTAAAACAAACAATAGTACTTTGTGTTAAAACTGTGGTTACTTTTTTTTCATAAAATGACTTCTTTTGAGCAGAGAGGGAGAGGGTGGAGGTGTCTTACAATTAGTGACTAAAACCCACTCTTGTGTTTGTTCTCTGCCTTGCATTCCAGGACCTTGGGTTTCCGTTTCGGAAGCCCATCCATGGCCAAGCGTTCAGCTTAGCCGCCGGTCACGTTCGCAGCGATAGCGCCCACACCGGCTATGGACCGATTGATCTGAGAGCCTCTGCCAGGAGGCATCTGGATCTCCTAGGTTATGCAGGAACCGTTTGAGCCCAGGCAGCACACAAGTCAGGTAACTGGCCAACAATATAACCTTATGCATGGTTAAGCTTTGTTATATATGAATAGAAGCTGTGTGTATTATGAAGTTCTGTATTAAAGTTTTTTTTTGCTATAATAATGCTAGAGTCCGTCTAATGAAAGCGTGACCTGAGAAAAGGAGGTTACAACCAAAAATTTTGAATGTGGTATTATTGAAATAGTAGGAGAATAAAGTTTTGATACTAGAGTATTTTTTGTATTTATGACAATTTTAGAATAGTTGTATAAGAACTTAAATCCTAGTCAATAACATGTGTGTAGACTTAATTATTTGGTGGGTGTATGGTAAATGTCAATAACATACAAAATGTTAGATAGTATTCCAAATTATTTTATTTTATCTGATCTCTTAAAAGTCGCTTTATAATATTTAAATAATATTCTTTATTTTCCATTTAGCGTTTTGGCAAGAATACCAAGTGCACAACACCGTGATAGTCTAATAAAATAGTCAACATGATTTCAACTTCATCTCGTCTCGCCAACACTATTAATGTGTTTCAAGATTGTTGGGTTGGAATCGATTCGTTTTAGCATAGAGAAAATTCAGATCTTTTGGGATTAGTCAAGTGGGAACATGTTTTATACTCCAGTGATTGTTTCAAATGATACGGATCGACTCGCGAGACACAAAAAGTTCAGCAGCTGCTGCAGCAGCATCTCTCTCAAACTTGAATTAGGATTTTCGCGATTTTAACTTCAGTTGCAGACTTTCATGCACTACCAGACAGAGTGAGGCAAATCTTTCATTACATCTCAACTGCTTTTGAACGCATTCTACCACTCACTAGAATGTGTTTTTGATTAAGTCGATTTACCAAAAGCCTTCGTTGTTCGATGTTTTTGTCCATTATGAAATTCGCAATATGTCAGATTATCTAAAAATATAAGAAAAAAAAATATCATTACATCCTTTAATATAACTATCTAATAATATTAGTCGACAAGGATCAAGATTATAACGTCATACTTACTTAAAAATCAAAAATCGTATGTAAACAATGTTGGTTTTCATTGAAAACACCTTCTTTCTCTTCTTGTTTTTGTTTGAACTTATTAACCGTAGTGTGTAGCAGTTTTTGCACGTTACTGTTTATTGTTATTCTCACAATTAAGCAATTATTCTTGAAAAATAAATATCAGTTTCCAAAAACTGACAATTGCAACCATAGACTTTGACGTGATTTTTTTTGGCAAAACAATGTTGCCCATTTAATTTAAAAAAAAAAAACTCCAGGTTACGCTTTCAGTAGACGCACTCTATTAAAGCATGCAAAATTATAGTTTCAAGATTACAATTTATGTTCAAGAAATTTGTTTACAAAATTGATTACATAACAATGTCAAAATAGATAAAAATTAAACATGAAATAATTTTATGCATCCTTAAAAAAATTGTAACAACATGAACTTTTCTTCAAAAACTCTTTAACTGAATAAAAGCTTTCCTCTATCAACCAGTCCCGTAAAACACGACAGAATTTATTATATGGTAATTCTGAAATATGTTTGGGTAAGGAGTTGTAAATAAGTGGCGCCATATATGCACAATTACGTCTAAACAGTTCTAATTTAGGGACCGGCATTTTGAGGGGTAACCGCTTTAACAACCGCTTACTTTTATTATCGTTACCTTCGAAAAGGAATGGATGGCCCTTAACAAATTTGGCGACTTCGTAGATGTAAATACTAGGGACAGTTAGTAACTTTTTTGATTTAAAAATCGGTTTACAGGAATCAAACCATTTCATACCATAAATTGCACGAATACATTTTTTCTGCGCTATAAAAACCCGGTTTACCTCTGAAGAGTTGCCCCAGACTACAATGCCATAACGAATGAGTGAACAAACATAAGCATGATACACCATTAGAGATGTTTCTCTAGTTGTTACATCTTTAACTTTACGAAGAGCAAAAACGAATTTATTAATTTTCTTACAAATACTGTCAATATGATCCTTCCATGTGAGATGTGCGTCTAAATTTATACCGAGAAATTTAGTACTTTGTATTTGTTCCACTTTATCATGGTCAAGGCTTATATTAAACTGAAACTCTTTTCGGCTAGGCGTTTTGAAGTATATCAGTTTTGTCTTGTCAATATTTATTTTTAATTTGTTACCTTTCAACCATTCAACTATTGAATGGAGAGTTTGATTTATTTCAGATTCACAAGAATTTGAATTTTTACATTCAATAATGACAGTCGTATCATCTGCAAATAGGACACAGTTGTGCAGTATCTCTATCAATGAACTACCAGTGAAGCCACATGTGCAGAAGGTGTCAATGCTAAACAAGTGTGTTTTCAATGTATTCTTTTCTTTTCTTTTCTTAATCTTAAAATACTTTTTCTTGGCAAGAACATGCTTGATGTGAGTTTTGAATTTTCCCTCAGTGAGTTCTGTAACTGACTGTGGCAGCTTAATAAAATTGCTTTTTTTAGTTGGTCTTTATTTGTGTATTACTATTTCTAAAGCTAATTTATATTATAAAAATTGCTTTTATTTGAAAAGTCCTAAATTTTTGCGAACATGTAAATATGAAGTAAAGACAGATTCAGTATTTCTATTTTATACACTGCTATTGCTGGCTCTCTTTTGCGATATGAAAGTCAATTTTGCATCAGCTGCAGAACAATATATTATCTATTCTCGTGTCACAATGTTCGTTCCCGTACTCCTCCGAAACGGCTTGACCGATTCTCATGAAATTTTGTGAGCATATTGAGTAGGTCTGAGAATCAGCCAACATCTATTTTTCATACCCCTTAGTGATAAGGGTTGTCCACCCTTAACATTTTTAGAAATTACTTAAAAATTATTTATATGGCAAAACAACGTTTGCCGGGACAGCTAGTAAACTATAATGTTGTTAAAATAAGCAATGTAAACTAACTTATCTGTGGCTATACCTACCTGTCAATTCCTTTATTTTTCTTACTGCATATTATGCAGCTGAATATCTGCTAATCTAACTTAGAGAGTTTTAATATAAACACCCTACTGCTTTTAAAAAAAAAAGTTTTAAGTATCTTAAAAGACTGTTACAGCCAAAAAATTAAGTTTTTTACTGCCAAGGATAAGAGTGAAGCCAATTTGAGGAATATTTGGTTACAGTAGACTATGCACTATCCTCAAACAATAACGGTTTTGATACAAAAAACATGATTAAATGAGAAATATTTATTAAAAACAAAAGTTGTTTTTATTGTTTTTCCAGGGACCTACGATTCCACTGGAACTAGTCTCATACCTGGGCAGCACTTGGTCCAAACCCTGGCAATATCTTTCGCAATTTCGAAGTGGCATTTGATTATATATAGTTTATATTGCTGCTAATGCTACATCATTTTTAAACCACTTACTGTTTAGATCGCGAAATCTCAACGGAAGATATACAAAATTAAAGGGGCTGGGCATTAGTGTCGCGAGCGTTTTTATATAAAGTATTAGATACCAAAATTGGTTTTCTCTACGCTCTGGCCGCATGTTGTTATACAAAACAAAGTCAAATGTGTATTGAAAATCGCCATAAATTTCAGACCAAAAAGCATAAAACTGTGATGGAATATATGTTTTCGTTAACTGATAACAAGGAGGGCTTGAATTATTTAATCCTTTCGGGTACGGTCTCATAATTTTTCTTTGACCATATAAACAATCGTTGTATCTGTAATGACTATGATTATAATAACGCTTATCAATAAGTGGAATTGTATGAGGCATTTTGTATCTTCTAGTTTTTGTTTCCGGACCAGCATATCTTTCTACCATCTCAATCCACTGACGTTTTCTGTCACATAGGTCTATTAGCAGTGTTTGTTCCTCCTCTGTAACCTTATCTATGTGAAAATCAAAACACTGATATATGTCAGTCACCGGAACTTTATTTTCTAGGTCGTCTTTTTCTACTTTATCCTTATCTGCAGTGGATGAAATGTTTGAGCGTAACGGGGGGTCATTTTCGAATTGGTTTGATGGAGCTTCTATTATTTTCAACTCTTTTGCTGCACCTATTACGAAAATAATGTCACACGTTATTTTCATGACAAGACTTGTCAATAACGTATGTATCCAAATTCGTATAACTTTCGAAACCTCTTTCTTTTTCAAAAAAGGTTTTGATATGTCTACGATAGGAATCCCAAATAACTTGCAAATAATCATTATTAAATCTCAACGTTATTGTCACCTACAACAAGAAAGGGTTACAAAAATTTGTTGCTTCTGTAACTGGAGTGAATGACGTGTCCGATGAGCACTAGCAGTTGTGGTAAATGTGTAACATGTTATTCGTTTTTTATATCCTCGAATGGCAATGCTTTGATAATATTAGTTCTTTGTTACACGATTTCAATAGTAGATGTTTATGTCGCATGTAATTTTGTAACTATTCATTGATATTGTACTTAACTTAGAGGCGGTAACAACTAGTAAAAATTCCTTCAATATTATAGTGTATCATCGGCAAAAGTATCATCATTTGTTTTGTTCATCTTCATCTCTAAATAAATAAAAGGAGAAACTGACTAACTGACATATCAATGCTCAGTCAAAACTACTGGGATTAGGGATGAGTTGTACCAACTAACTTTAATCATAACTAGTACCTGTCACATAGCTGTCGGCTGTCATATTTCTCATTAAGAGTGCCCAACCTGAGAGACATTTTCACACAGCCGCTCTTACGTGATTATGATATTATTGCACATCAGATATTTTGGAAATATAGACATCGTCACAGAGCGTATCGACTTCCTGAAGCAGAAGATCTATGCATAGCCAGGCCGTATTCGTAGGAACAGGCGGCGAGTGGAGCGATACACTCAAAATCGTACATTCCGAAGCAACGAAAGGTGGGTCTACAGGGCTTGGGAGCGACCGGATCAAGGTGTGACTAACACGCGCCTACCGGATGATGACGCCATAAGTTTATTCTGGCGCAGCATCTGGTCGGTGCCTGTCAGTCACATCGAGGGTGATTGGATTCGAGAGGTCGACCGCACGTGCGATCTTTTACCAGAAATGGGGGCAATTACTATCAGCCCCGAAGATGTAGCTCATGCAGTCCGCCCGTTGCCTAACTGGAAATCTCCAGGGCCGGACGGACTGCACAACTTCTGGATAAAATGGTTTCAAAGGTCGCACGCTCGGTTGGCATCTCAATTCCAATCTGCCTTAGAGTCAGGGTCGCTACCCGAGTTTTTTACGACCGGAATAACCCACCTGCTCCACAAATCGGGTAGTACTACGGAACCTGAAAATTATAGACCAATCACATGTTTTCCGACGGTCAATAAAGTTTTTACATCCATATTGAGAGCTAAAATTAATACTCACATTGAAACAAATTCTATAATGTCTGCGTTTCAGAATGGATGTAGGAACGGGTCGCGCGGTACTAAGGAGCTGCTACTCATCGATATCGCCATTAGCCAACAGGTTGGACGTTCCCGAAAGGATCTGTTGACATGTTGGATAGATTATAAGAAGGCCTATGACTCTGTTCCTCATACATGGCTCATGAGGGTGCTGGAACCATGGCTTGAAATACCGTTAAAAATATGGTATCGTTACCGCCTTTTGATGCAGATATCTTTATCTAATAAATAACGTTACCATATTTAACGTTATATCTGGCATATTTTACCGTTAAACATACATAACGATAAACGACTACGCTATCGTTAATTTTATCGTGAGTTAGTTTTGTTACCGTCGCTCTCGTCCAATCGCAACAGTTTACATTTTGTAGACACTATCAGAAATTGTCGTTCTAGTGAAATAGATTTAACAGGCACTGAGAAAAATTGTTAAATTTACAATATCTACGATTACAGTGTAGCATGACGTAACTGATTGGTATCGATTAAACTCACAATTTAAAGTAGGTTCTGCTCTACCTACTTTACGTCACTATCTATACGACTCATCAGCTGTCGTTACTAGCGTTGAAAAAAGCAGGGAATATTCCCGTTTCTTTTAAATACTGTTGTTTTATTTAATGTAACATTCGAAACTTTCAAGAAATTTATAAATTATAAATTTCATGTATTTTTCCAATAAAACCGAAAAAAACGGAAAAATATGAAAAGAACAGAAAACTTCATGTTTAATTTTTTCAAATGAGATCATTGTAGTGCCTAAATGGCGACACATGAGGGATGCTTATGTCCAACAGTGGGCATCAATCTTTATAGCGCCTAAATGGCGACACTTGGGGAGTCTTATGCTCAATAGTGGGTATAGGTCATTATAGCGAGGCGCAGGCTTATATCCACAAGTGGACGTGTATCGGCTGAAATGATGATGATGATGATGATGATGAACCTCCCGATCTTGTCATGTCCGGTGAAGACCATGCAGGTGCAGGTAACATGAGAAAGTCAAAAGTAACGTAAAATGTTTTTAAAGTAACTTGGGTACTGTGCACCATTGGCCGCATCCTACTTGCCTCATTCCTCACTTTTAACGTAATATCCTGAAATCTAAGTAGATAACCGGTATAGCCTGCGTGAACAAAGCCACGGGCAATAGCTAGTTATTTAAAGTGATTGTTTTAAACCTGTTTATATTTGACTGTACATTATACATTTGAGCGAGATGACTACAGCAAAAGTAGGTGAAATCGGAAGGTGCCAGCTCGCTCGGACTCGCGTGAATCGCTTAAGCGAGTTGACGAACAATTCTTCTTTTCATACTTTTCGTAATCGTCACTTTAAACACAAAAATTAAATCAGCTGTAGTAGCTAATCTAAATTGAAGTAATAATTCGCGAGCGTGTTCTGTAAGCGCATCTGTCTGCCATGGAGTTTAGAAGATGACAAACGAAATGGCAACAGCGCGTCAGAGGGGCGCGCGCCGCCGCCACCACCCGCCGTGCCGCGCTGGCCTTGGAGAAAACGGCAACGTCGCATAAAATAACCAAAATATACCGTTTACTTGTTACCGCTATTTTCACAATAACATTAAAAATACCGTTAATTTTTAACGCAATTTTTAACGTTCTTTTAAATGTTATGCTACTAAGTAACGCTACCAAATCATACTGATATGCAAGTATCTCTATGGAAATACCGTTACTTAACGTTAATGTGAATTGGTAACGTTTTCAAGCCCTGGCTGGAACTATATAAAGTGGATGCAACGCTGCGCACCTTCTTGATGTAACGTATGAGGTAGTGGAGAACAGTCCCTCACTATCCGGGATATCGAAAGATTCGGGAGAACAGCGAGCCGATAAGAATTGAGCGTGGCATATTCTAGGGCGACAGTCTGAGTCCACTGTGGTTTCGTCTAGCCTTTAACCCTCTCAGCACGTTGCTGGGGGGTTTAGGCTTAGGCTACCGATTGAGAAGAGAGGGTCAGGCCATATCTCACCTTCTTTACATGGATGATCTGAAACTCTTTTCCCCCAACAACTTCCAACTGATGGAGTTACTGAAGGTAACTGAAACCTCCAGTAGTGCCATCAGGATGGAATTTGGTGTGGACAAATTTCGTTGATTTCTTAAATCTATTTTTTGATTATTTTCTATTGATTCCTGACCTGGATGTTGAGGTTCACATAATGTATAAGCTGGTTTCAACCTATCGATTGACACTCGCGCTTTCCTATCGGCATTTTTAACAAAAAATGTTTGTCACCACGACTTATGACGCTGTAAGGGCCGTCATAGTGGGGCTGTAATGCTTTCCTAACCGTGTCGTTTCTGACGAATACTTGATCGCATGTCTTCAAGTCGTGAGTGAAGGAAAATAGATCTACTATAGCGATGCCGCGTTGGCCTTGACTTAAGGTTACTAATTACTTTCCTAAGTTGCTTAACGTATTCGTGTTTGTCATGAAAACTTTTTGTGTATCCTCGAAAAACTCACCTGGAAGTCTTCGACGCACTAATAATAGTGTCTGCACGTGGAGCTACTCGTAAACCAAGCATTACCGTACTTAATTCCTGTAAGCAATTTGTGTGATTCATTCTAGCCATTAATGCTGCTTTAACCGTTTGCGGCTGACGCGGTAGTTCCACAGACACCGCGAAATACAAAATCACGTCTTTTACCGGCATTTTTCAAATATGAGCGCCACCGCTGCGAGTACCTTACTGTAGAGTGCTCGCGCGTCCGGCAGTGAGCGCACGCGTGCATAGTGGAGGGAAGATGTCCACAAGACTACCACGTCAGCGTTAAGGTAAGTGTCCACGAGATTACCACGTCAGTCAAATGGTTATATCTTCATATTTATTTATTATACACTTTATTGTACACCATTACACATACAAAAAGGAAACTAAAACTAAAACACATACATACAATGGGCGGCCTTATCGCATTCCGCGATCTCTTCCAGGCAACCTGAAATGGACAGTAATTGCCTGGACAAGAAATGGGGCTGTCGTTGGTGTGGCAAATCAGAGTTGCACATATATATTATAATATATACACAGATATATACATATGCTGTATAAAACATACATAGATATATAAATATGCCGCATAATAGATACATAGATAGATACATATGCCGTATAATAGATACACAAATACATACATAATAATTGAAGACTATAGACAAAATTATATATACATAAATGACGACTATCGATATTCACAGTGTAGCGACATCTATGGCGCCACATAAGAACTACGAAGAAAGTACGAAATCCTGTATCGCACAATCAAAGTTCTCCGCGCGATTTAAACATATACGACAGCCCGAAATCATCTATCGGGCAGTCGCCCACTAGACCATAACATCTGTCTGGTCGGATGATCCTTCATTTTCAACGAAGGTTTGCGGGACTTTACTCTCTGTTCGGCATACCTCCAAACTGGTGACCCTCGACAAAGAACGTCAGCGCAGCCTTCGTGCAGCTACTATTTCGTGACGTCATCATCACTTCCTCAAGCTTTCGAGCAGCGAGCCATACAGCCAGCACCCACGGCTATAGAGGGTATCCTGACCACCAGCATGCCTACCTGGTCATACCTGGTCATCACCTTCAGCCTCATCAGCGACCTTGGCTTGGCACACCGCACCTTCGACCAGTCACATGAAGAGCCATGAAGAACCTCTCCTGGTCGACGCCAACAGTCAAGCCCTACGTCGCACAAGCACCGCTCCGACTCACTGGAGCCAGCAGCACTACTCCGACTCACTGGAGCCTGCAGCATCGTCCCGACTCACTGACACAGCACCACCCCGACTCACTGGGGCATCATCCCGACTCACAGGGATAGCAACACCCCGACTCACTGGGGCATCACCGCAGACAGTTCCGACTCACCGAGAACTATGCGGCATCGGTTCCGACCCACTGGAACCAACCTACGCTGGCCTGGCGCGCATCAAGAACCATCAATCTCCGATCTCCGGAGGGAAGTGATGTAGCGACATCTATGGCGCCACATAAGAACTACGAAGAAAGTATAAAATCCTGTATCGCACAATCAAAGTTCTCCGCGCGATTTGAACATATACGACAGCCCGAAATCATCTATCGGGCAGTTGCCCACCAGACCATAACACCTGTCTGGTCGGAGGATCCTCCCTTTTCAACGGAGGTATGTGTGACTTTACTCTCTGTCCGCCTACCTCCAAAACAGCGACAGGTAATGTTCCTTAACGAGTCCTTTAAAAACAGGCAACGATTGAGCGCGTTTAATTGTGTCTGGCAATCCATTCCACAGACAAGCAGCCTGGACAGTAAATGATTTGTCAAAGAACGCCGTGGTATGGGATTGGCAATTTAAGTCGCAAGTTTTCTGATGATCTTAGCAACTTTGTGTGTGAGTTGCAGAGAAACTCAAAACTTTTTTAAGGTAAAGAGGCGTGAAAGGGGAAAAGAGGATATTATACAGAAGAGAAAGAATATGAGCATTCCGGCGAAGGCGAATCATAGTGTCTCCTAAACAACCACGTCAGTCAGTAAGTTTAAATTATTTTTTATTTCTTGTCATTTTCCAATTTTAACTATTACATGTAGACTTATACTACTTACAATTAGGATAGATTTGTACTTTTGTTTGGAATCAATTAACTATATATATATATATATATATATATTATATATATATATATATATATATATATATTTATTTTTTTCTTTCCCTAATAGAATTGTTATCTCTGAGTAACACAGGCTACAGGAAACAATATATTATATACAGCACACGCGGGTTAAGTCGTGCTGGAAAACTAACAGTACTTAACTTGTTTTTAGATGGATATCTCAAGTAACACCCCTAAACCAAGAACTTCTGCTCGTAAGAGAACATCGGCTGGAACTTTTGTAAGTCATGAAGAGGAAATATTAAACTGGCTGGAAGAGGAAAGTGACGATGGCTTTAGTGGTATTGGTGATGAAGATGAAGATTTAAGTTTTGAGCCTGAAATCCAACCAAGGGAGCTGCGAATGACTATCACTAGAGTTGTAGGCAAGGATACCCCCCCTCCACCACCAGTAGTTCGATCTGTTCCACTAAATAGCAAAAAACTATGTTATATTAGTCCAACTTAAATAAAAAGACAAACTAAATACCGTTGCTGTGATTGTTCGAAGCCAATTTGCCGTCATAGACCAGGGTAGAAGCCTTCAAAAATAATAAAAAGTGAAAATAAATAATAGTAGGATGAAACCCATTAGAAAAGGAGGAGAATATTATAAAAATGAAAGGAAAAATAATTTACGGGCGATCTGAGGTCGGGAAGGGGGTGGGGGTGACCTTTTAAGGGGAAAAATCGATTTTTCTCGATTTCCGGCAAAACTAAAAGTCCTATGGAAAAAAGTCTAACGGCAATGTTGTAGGTAATAAAAAGATCTAAAACTTTTGGATTAACACTTTTTTCACAAAACCTCAAAATTTATGTGAAAAATTCAAAAAAACATGTTTTTGGTTTTTTATTTTTATCTCTTTCAAAAAGAAATATTTTATCACGAAATTTGGTGAAAACTTACCTTTTTATGTCCCAAATACGCTGTAATTTATTTGATTAGAAATATTTATTTTTTCACCTTAGTTTGAATAAATATCGAAAATTCACCCGTCAAAATATCTTTTTTTTTTTTTTCAAAAAGTTTATATGGTGTCTGTTCGTTGAAATCTCTACTTTTCGATGGTGAAAAAATATATATATGTTACCATAGTAAATCTTCTCAGCAAATGCAAAAAACCGAAAAAAACTCGAATTCGAATTTTTTTCAATTATTATATTCAATGTAGAGCTATTTATTAAAATTTACACTTTAATTACTCGAAAAACTAAAAATACATGTTACATAGATAACAAAAAAAATTTGCAAATCAAAATATACTACTATAATTAACAAACAAATAAGTTGATAAAATTAATACTTAATAAGACGTCTACAATATTTGGAGAAAGGAGTCGAATCTTCTTTAAGTTATATGCGTAGATGCCTATTTATAACTATTTTTAGATAACTTATATATACCTGAGTGACCTACGAAAAATTTTAGCCCATCAAAAGGTATTTCATAGAGAAGTGAGGAAGGGGCTAGGCGGGTCCGGGTCTTACTACATACATACCTAATATTTCGTAGCAGCTGTAACAACAGTTAGCCTAGCCAGTATTCAAAATACAGTATAGTATACAACATCGTTCATAAAAATACACATGCACGTTGAGTTTCTTGAAGATAATTGTGACAATTTTACTTAAAAAAAAACTAACAAGATTAAAAAACCTTATACATTTCAAATATATTTCAGATAGGGTAAGTGCTCCAGTGAATGAACACTTAAGCGATTTTTGAACTTCAAAAAATAATTAAACTATGTTAATTCTAAGGTATACGGTCCAAATCTATATTTTGTTAATGTAAATATATTAAATAATTGTTTTTAAGTTAGATTTACGACGTAACCTGGATACATTTTTAGATATTTAGCAATAAATTGAAAAATACCCTAAAACCCCAGTGAATGAACGAAAATTTCTAGTAAATGAACAGAGTAAATCCAGTAAATGAACACAATTTTTGTTTGTGTAATAGTTAAAAAAATCTTTGTTTTTGTAACATATTTAGCCCCAGAAAAAGTTAAAAAACGAACATATGTCCTCTGCCTCTAAATCTATTATAAACATTATTAAATAAAAACCATCAAGTCATCGGTCCACCTTGTGGAACGCCTACTGATGCTGCGTATTCCAGTATACGGTAGCCACTCGCTCTAGCCCACGAAAGGTTCCATTTCAGCTTTATCGACCATCTGTTCTACGAACAATGTGACTTGCCTTTTCTGGCTATGTCGAGAACTTCAGTTCTCTTGCGGATTCGATCACGCACAGAAATTTCGAGCATAGCCCTCTCCTTTGTCTTTTGAGTGACGTTAAAGCCTTCTGATGAAGCCGACTGTGAGTGACCACGTTTTAGAACCATGTAGGTACCTGGAACTATCTGTTCCAGGTAAATGTAATTGTCTACAATTTACGAGTTTAGAGTCTCTGATCTTGATGGGAGCGGGTTCTAAATGGTTATTTACCAAGACTTTGGTTTTGTCCATATTTATCTTAAGACCCAGTATTTTTGAAGCTCTACTCGTTTTATCAAATTTTGTTCCCTCAATAGCCTCAGCTATGACCATTAGGTATATCGTCGGTAAATTGAAGTTGAGTTATATACTCGTCATTGACATTAATGCTTATCTCTCTCCAATCTAGGTCCTTGAAGACCTCCTCTATTATGCCGTGAATAGATTCTGAAAAATGACGCCCCCCTGTCTCATAGCCCGCAGCAGAAGGATAAGTTTAGAGGTTTCTGAAGTCGGACTGACATGGTGGCATTTTCGTACAAATACTTCAGTACTTCGATGTACCGCTATAGTCAACCTAGCATCGTTGACTTAGGGAATACTGCGATACGGCCCAAGATTCGATCAAATCAAAGGCTTTCTCGTAGTCGACAAACGCTAAGCAGAGAGGCAGATTATACATCTCGATCTTCTATATAACCTGCTGCAGTGCATATATGTGGTCTACGGTGCTGAAACCTTTTCCATCCTGAGGCTAGAAGTTGCCAAACCTGCGCGCGAATCAATTCGTGGAGATTCCGGAAAACTGATTGTAGACATGGCTCAGATGTGGATGTATGAATAATCCTTAAACAAGGCATTGTCGCTCTTCTTAAAGTAGAGTACTACTACACTTCTGCTTCATTGCTGTGGCGTTTTCCCCTTGATTAAGACGTAATTGAACAGCTTCTGAAGAGCAGGTGGAAAACCGATCCTTAAGATCGGTTTTCCACCCGCGTTCAGGAGTTCGACCGTAATTCCTTCCTCACCCAATGCCTTGTGGTTTTTACGTTGCTTCAGAACCAGTCTTGTCTCGCACGATATTTTCGGTATAGTGTCGAGTCAAGCCAGTTTTTGGGTCGTTTCCTAGATTCGCAGTGGATAAATTAGTAATATAATTAAAATCAGTCAATGCAGCGCAGTAGGAACAATTAAATCAGTATCTTGCGTTAAAATAAGCAATACGGAAGGTGACAGAATTAAGAGCTTCTTTTAAATTTTCTTGGGTAGGTATATCAAAACCTTTCGCATTTATTTTTATGTAAATTTATGGTGATATAAAGGTACAATAAAGGGAAAAATTTATGTAACAATAAATAGATCTTAAAAGGATGATTTCTAACTGATTATATTGTGTTCATTTAATGGTTACATTATCACGACGAAAGCTAATAGTTGAACATGGTGAAAAATGTTAGTTCATTCAATGGATTTTATGAACCAATAAATGAACACACTTGTCCCAATACTGGCCTAAAGATCAGAAATAGATTGTTTATACGGCTCCCAAAATATGAACATTGTGGCATAAAAATAAATTACATATTTCAATAAAAATATGAAATTTGCATTTGTCCAGTGAATGAACGGGCGTTCATTCACTGGACAAATGCAAATTTCAAACGTTTTGTATTTCCAATGCTGGGACGTCGAATAATTTACATTAAACTGGCTAGAATGGCATTGTAATAGATTTCAGACATATATTAAAACTATCTATTATTCAAATAAACAAAAAACTTATAGTGCATATTTAAATTACGGCCACAATTTGATACCAAAAATTTTATGTCTACCCCGAGTCCTAAATTCTTGCCCGAACAAAAATATTTTTACACTACATTGCTAACTTTCAACGCTTGCTGTTTTGAAACGAACATTTGAAGTGAAGATTGTCATTATAATAGAAAATAGAGCTGTGTTTACGAAAAAAAATACGTCATTGGGTAGAAATATTTCAATTTCTTATTTTTTTGAAAAAACGTTGTTTTGTTCATTTACTGGGGTGTGTTCATTCACTGGAGCACTTACCCTATATTCAATTTTTTTTTATTTTATTTTTAGCTATGTTTTTTATGTCTTTTAAGATATATTTTGAATGTATCTAAAATATATTTAAAATATATGAAAATAGGCCAAAAGTTAGTTATTAAAAATATATTTACGATATGTATTTTATATATTTATATATTTTATGGGAGTAACTAAGTTTGTTTGTGCAAAATAAAGGAGATTTTTTTTTTAATCTTGTTAGTTTTTTTTTTAAGTAAACTTGTCACAATTATCTTCAAGAAACTCAACGTGCACGTGTATTTTTATAAACGATGTTGTATACTATACTGTATTTCGAATACTGGCTAGGCTAACGGTTGTTACAGCTGCTACGAAATATTAGGTATGTATGTAGTAAGACCCGGACCCGCCTAGCCCCTTCCCCACTTCTCTATGAAATACTTTTTGATGGGCTAAAATTTTTCGTAGGTCACTCAGGTATATATAAGTTATCTAAAAATAGTTATAAATAGGCATCTACGCATATAACTTAAAGAAGATTCGACTCCTTTCTCCAAATATTGTAGACGTCTTATTAAGTATTAATTTTATCAACTTATTTGTTTGTTAATTATAGTAGTATATTTTGATTTGCAATTTTTTTTTTGTTATCTATGTAACATGTAATTTTACGTTTTTCGAGTAATTAAAGTGTAAATTTTAATAAATAGCTCTACATTGAATATAATAATTGAAAAAAAATTTCGAATTCAAGTTTTTTTCGGTTTTTTGCATTTGCTGAGAAGATTTACTATGGTAACATATATATATTTTTTCACCATCGGAAAGTAGAGATTTCAACGAACAGACACCATATTAACTTTTTGAAAAAAAAAAGATATTTTGACGGGTGAATTTTCGATTGAAAATTAGGGTGATTTTTCGATATTTATTCAAAATAAGGTGAAAAAATAAATATTTCTAATAAAATAAATTACAGCGTATTTGGGATATAAAAAGGTAAGTTTTCACCAAATTTCGTGATAAAATATTTTTTTTTGAAAGAGATAAAAATAAAAAACCAAAAACATGGTTTTTTGAATTTTTCACATAAATTTTGAGGTTATGTGAAAAAAGTGTTAATACAAAAGTTTTAGATCTTTTTACTACCTACAACTTTGCCATTTGACTTTTAGTTTTGCCGGAAATCGAGAAAAACCGTTTTTTCCCCTTAAAAGGTCACCCCCACCCCCTTCCCGACCTCAGATCGCCCGTAAATTATTTTTCCTTTCATTTTTATAATATTCTCCTCCTTTTCTAATGGGTTTCATCCTACTATTAGTTTTTTTGGTTTTAAAAATTATCGACACTGGTCTATCAGTGCTCTACGCCACTGTGTGATAATTGACAAACAAAGCTGTGATTTTGAAACTCTCTAGTTTTTAAGATGACCAACGAATGTATCTCATTTTTCCTAGACTGATTAATGTTATTGTGAACTTTTAAAATGTATTTATTCATTTATTTATTTAACCTTCATGCAACACAAAGATACAAAGGCGGACTTAATGCCTTAGGCATTCTCTACCAGTCAACCTAAGGTAGTGCAGAGACAAAATGGCAGGTGCAAAAAAATAAAGAAAATATTATTTAAAACAATTATAGAATGTATAATGTGAAATTTGAAAAAGTTTTTTTTATTTTATGTCATAAATGTTTAAGGAGAAATTTATAGACTGATTCGTAAACCTTGTTTAATTTTGAAAATACATATTGTTTTTCTTTATTTCTGTAATGTAGGGTATTCTTAAGTTGTGTCTACTATAAATATGGTTGTACACCCGCCGCGTACTTTTAGTCAATAAACAGCTACCGACGAACTTCTATAGTTTTACTTACTGATACTACGATACTACAGTGGCGACGAGGATGGCTAAATTCGGTGAATTTGACATGAAGACTGGAAGCTGGCAAACCTATTGTGAAAGGCTGGAGATGTATTTCTTGGTGAACGCAGTAAAGGAAGACCTAAAACTACCGACGCTTATAGCATTCATGGGGGAACCGGCATACGAATTATTAGTGAACTTGTGTAGTCCAAAGAAACCGGCGAACATGACCTTGACCGAGGTTGTGAAGGTCATGCAAGAACATTTGCAACCAAATCCATCGATTTTGGCAGAACGATTTAAATTTCGACAAAGAAGACAACAGGCGGGTGAAAGTATTTCGGATTATGTTGCAGAATTAAAAAAAATTACGCGGTATTGCGAGTTCGGCACAAGTTTGGACGATAATTTGCGAGACCAATTCGTGTGCGGTATCATGAGTGACCTTATTAGACAACGATTGTTTGCGGAAGGAAACATAAAATTCGTCAAAGCAGTGTCGGTGGCGAGCGCTTTGGAGGCGGCGGAGCGGGATGCAGCCGCTGTAGACGGGCGAGGCAATGCCAGTGGGCCAGCCGCGGCCGACGCGAACGCTGTTGCGACGGGACTGGAAGGTTCGAGAACTGTTACGGTTTCGCGGCGTAGTTCAGTGGCATTTGATCAAGCGGGAGATTTACATCGCATGCAAGTGGGAGGATGCGCTGCATGCGGGGATTACCGACACACTAAGATGGAATGCAAATTTTCAAAGTACCAGTGTAGTAAATGCAAGGAGGTTGGTCATTTGCGTCGGATGTGCCAGGAGAATGGTACACATGGCACACGTGTCATCGGGGACCATCGAGACCGCGGACGATCGTGGGGCGGTAGCAGCGGAGCAGGCAGGGCGGCGCGCAGTGGCGGCGCGGGCGCTGGAGCGGACCACGCGGCTCGCCGGGGCCACGAGCGGGCAGGGAAGGCGCGGCCGGGTGCCCACGGGCGGCCCGCTATGCACACGTTCGAGGCACATTGGGAGGAAGACACGGAAGATGAGGTGGAGGAAGAGGAACCAATTTATCAAATGTCGTTAAGCCAATATAGGCCGGTGAGCATGAACATTTTAGTAAACGAGGTTATGTTAACAATGGAAATTGATACCGGGTCTCCTTTATCTTGTATCTCAAGTAAAACTTATAAAGAATATTTTTCTAGTATACCGTTATTACCATGTAAACTATCAGTCAAGTTTTATAATGGGAGTAAAGTTCAACCAATGGGCTATCTAGAAGTGACCGTTACCTACAAAAACCATAAAAAGAATTTAGATTTATATGTATTTAAAACGGGGAGTACTACACTTTTAGGAAGGCAATGGTTATCGGAATTAAATATCAATATACCCCCTATAACAATAAATAACGCGAGGTTAACAAAAGAGGATTTAACGGTTCAACAAAAAACTAATATTGTAAATAACATCTATTCTAGGTACCATGAATTATTTGATGGCGGATTGGGGCGTTTCACGGGCGGTCGGGCGACATTGCATTTACGTGAGGGGGCCGTGCCGATATTCTGCCGCGCGCGACCGCTGCCGTACGCACTGCGCGCGCGCGTGGATTACGAGCTCGAGGCGATGCTGCGCGCCGGCATCATCGAGCCTGTTCACACCTCCGACTGGGCCACACCACTGGTAATAGTACATAAGCCGGATGGCGCCTTACGTTTATGTGCTGACTATAAAGTTACTGTGAATCGTATGTTAAGAGTGGATAAGTATCCTGTGCCAAAGATAGACGATTTATTTTCTAAATTAAGCGGTAGTAGGTATTTCACAAAACTAGATTTATCTCAAGCATACAATCAAATATTACTAGATGAATCCAAGGATTTTACAGTTATTAATACACATAAGGGTCTTTTCAGATACAATAGATTAGTGTACGGACTCGCGTCGAGTCCGGGAATTTTTAAAGAATAATGACTCAATTGTTTGATAAAATACCAAATGTGACAATATTTTTAGACGACATACTGATCACGGGAGATACGATTAAAGTACACATAGATACAATAAACAAGGTTCTTAAAATATTGCAAGAAAATGGCCTAAAAATAAAAAAGGAAAAGTGTGATTTTTTGAGCAAAGAGGCAAAATATTTAGGATTTATTATTAGTAAGGAGGGTGTTCGAGTAGATCCAGATAAGATTAAACCCATAATTAAACTGTCTTTTCCGACTAACGTATCCGAACTGAAATCATTTTTAGGTATGGTCAATTTTTACGGAAAATTTATAAAAAAATTAAGTTTCTATTTATCACCATTTTACGAATTATTGAAAAAGGGTAAACATTGGGTATGGGGTCATACACATTCTCAGGCATTTAATAAAATAAAAAAGTTACTAATTAGTTCAGAAATATTATCGCACTATGATGAGTCACGGCCCGTTATAGTGACGTGTGATGCGAGCTCACGGGGCATCGGCGCTGTGCTTGCGCAGCGAGCGACCGACGGCCGCGAGTATCCAATAGCGTATGCGTCAAGGACACTCACCGCCGCGGAATATCACTATAGTCAAATACATAAAGAGGCTTTAGCTATTGTATTCGCCGTGAAGAAATTACATCAATATCTTTATGGCAGACCATTCGTGTTAAAAACAGATCATAAACCATTAGTTAGCATTTTTGGATCGGAATTAGGAATTCCAAGCATGACTGCTAGTAGGTTACAGAGATGGGCGTTAATATTATCAGCCTATGATTTTAAAATTGAATATGTGAACACAAATTCAAACACGGCAGACGCTTTGTCTCGATTAGTAGAAAGTTATAAAGCTATTAGCGAAACAGGTAGTGAGGAAGTTCCCGAACAAACATACCTTCATTTCGCCTCGGGTGCCTTGTTACTTAAATATGAGGATACTAGAAAAGAGACAAAAAGAGATCCGATGTTAATGCGTATATTGAGCTATGTTAGGGATGGTTGGCCTAAAGAAATAGAAATAAAAGAACTTAAGCCTTATTTTAATAGGCGCAGTGAAATATATACTGAGTTGGGTTGTCTTATGTGGGGTCATAGGCCAAGAATAGTGCCAAGAATTTGTCAAGACAAGGTTTTGAGGGAGCTACATGATACTCATATGGGGATAATTAAGACAAAATGTATAGCTCGAAGTTACGTATGGTGGCCAGGAATAGATGAAATGTTGGAAAACCTGTGTCGGAACTGTACAATTTGTGCAGAAATGGCCGAGGCACCAGTTCACCATGCACCGCAGCCGTGGAGCTGGCCTTTTCCGCCATGGACTAGGTTACACGTAGATTTTTTGGACCCTATTCAGGGACACAAGTATTTAATAATGGTCGATGCAACTTCGAAATGGATCGAAGCATGCCCGGTCACTTCGACTACGGCTAAAGTAATAATAAGTAAAATTAGAGAAATCTGGTCACGTTTCGGTATACCAAAACAATTAGTATCGGATAACGGGCCTCCCTTTAGTAGTGAAGAATTTAATTCATTTTTAGAAAATAACGGAGTAGAACATGTATTTTCCGCACCATATCACCCCGCTTCCAATGGTTTGGCGGAAAATGCAGTAAGACAGTGCAAAAGAGTGATTAAAAAAGCGATTATTCAAAATATAGACGTAGAACTTGCCCTGCAACTGTTTTTACTGGTGTATAGGACCACGGAACATAGCACCACAAAGGAAAGTCCGTCACAAATATTACAAGGCAGGATATTAAGAACTCGATTAGACTGACTTAAACCATCGCGCGAGAAGCAAGTGGCTGACGCGCAGCTCCGGCAAAAAAATTGGGCAGGAGGGACGCACCGCGCTCTCGAGGCGGGGGACGTGGTTTGGTGCCGGGTGTTCCAAGGATTAAAGAGGTGGGTAAGTGGTACGGTCATTCAGCGCTTGAGTACCACAGATTATCAGAAAAGATTATTAGATGGCACAGAGATACATAGGCATATTGATCAGTTAAAGTTAAAAGGTATGGAAAATCAATCTCAACAGACCGATGACGTAATAGTCAGCACAAAAGTAACGCCAAATGCTAACCGGTCTATAGGCAATGCATTGGTCTTTCCTACAGTACCGGTTCCAAAGATTTCCACCGAGGTGTGCTTAGGTGGAGGTGTGGGAGGTTCGGGATGCGATAGGTATGGGCAGGCACAGTTAGATCCTGGGTTAATCATCGATTCATCTAAAGAGGTGTATGATGATTCCAACAGTGTAACCTCGACCGCCGGTGAAACGCGTCCCGTTAGAAATAGGAGACCTCCCCAAAGATACGGTCAGCCCTAATGATAATTATAGTTTAAATTATGTTTGGTAAATAGATTATAAGTAATTATGTGTGTTAATTTTAAGTTAGTGAATAAGTAATTATTGTGTTAATTTTAAGTTAGTAAATAAGTAATTAGTGTGTTAGTTTAAAGTTAGTAAATAAGGGTGGAGGTGTAATGTAGGGTATTCTTAAGTTGTGTCTACTATAAATATGGTTGTACACCCGCCGCGTACTTTTAGTCAATAAACAGCTACCGACGAACTTCTATAGTTTTACTTACTGATACTACGATACTAAAATTTCAAGTAAATATAACATATAAAATAGGCAAGAAATCTAATAAATATAATTAAATTAGCTGCATACTTTAATTCTACAAAAATATTTGCCTCAGTTGAATTGTAAAAATTTAACCACATCAGTTGCAGAGGGTTAAGTGACCTATGCCATCTTTAAAATTATCCGTTATTTTGAGGGTGAAAACTAGTAGTTCTGATTTTATTTATACCTAATAGTTTCATCATTTGTTGGAATAGATTACTTTCGAACTGAGTTTCCTGATCACTTGTTAATCTAGTCGGACATCCAAATCGGACTATCCATTCGTCATAAATTGCTTTTGCCACGGTTTCTGCGTGAATTCCTTTAATTGGAAAAGCTTCTGGCCACCGTTTTCCGATCTATTATCGTTACTAAATACCCCTCAGGTGTGGTCGGTAACTTCTCTACAATGTCTACGTGAATATGTTGGAAACGATCACATAATGGAAAAGTACCTAACTCTGATTTGCAATGACGATGTACTTTTGCGCGTTGGCACTTAATACAAGCTTTAGCCCACTGTCCTAGCTCTTTATTCATACCTGGCCAATAATATTTGTTTACGATCATTTTCCTGGTTGTACACTCACTTGCAAAAGTCCATAGGAATTCTTAAAACGTATTCGTTTGACGTTTAGTTTGACTTACGACCTTTTATTTTCAAGTTTCGCCAACAAATGATTGAAATCCACAATTTCATCAACTTAGCACAAGTCAAGATGGCCCAGTGGTATAGGCACACAGATTGAAGCACTAATCAGTGTGCCGCAAGTTCAAATCCCACGCATGTAACAATTCAAACACTCCAGGATAAATTGTATAAATATTTTATTCACTTTGATAAACACAATTTCATACTTACGTTCTATTAACAATAATTTACAAATACACAGATTAGTCGGACATGTTTTCTGTTCAACAACTCAAAGCAGCCCGACCCTGTCCCAAAAAGATCGTTACAAAAACCCCCGTGTTTTGCTACTACCCACTTTCACAAACACTCGGTCGACTGACCGACCAATCAGCGCAAAGTAAAGAGTACGTATCATCAATTGACTATCTAATATACATTAGAGTTTATCTAATAATTAACTGCAAGTAAATATTTCATTTTAACAGATATGATATATTATACAAAACAAATCCATAAAGTGTAATATTATAAATTATTACTTAATATCTACAATGAATGTCTAAAGTTCATGTAACTACTAGCGCCATCTATCGCGTATCATTGGAAGTTGAATGATTTATGAATATTTTCTTTAAAAATCATAACACGCAATTATTGACTTTTTGTAAGTTCTTACCCGATTGGAAGTTATGTATTTGCATTACATATATTAAATTATTCTTTAACTTGTTCACACATTTCTTAGAGTTAGAAAGGTAGATCACAAAAAAAACCGGCCAAGTGCGATTCGGACTCGCCCATGAAGGGTTCCGTAGCAGCAACTAACATAATAAAAAGTTCTTGTAATGTGTTGTAACTTTGATCGATGTTTTAGTAATAGTGTATTTTTTTCGGTTTATGACGCATTAAAAAAAAACTACTTACTGGATTTCGTTCAAACCAATTTTCGTTGGTAGTTTTTATAGTAATGTACATCATATATTTTTTTTAGTTTTATCATTCTCTTATCTTAGAAGTTAGAGGGGGGGGACACACATTTTACCACTTTGGAAGTGTCTCTTGCGCAAACTATTCAGTTTAAAAAAAAATGATATTAGAAACCTCAGTATCATTTTTGAAGACCTATCCATAGATACCCCACACGCATGGGTTTGATGAAAAAAAAAATTTTGAGTTTCAGTTCTATGTATGGGGACCCCCAAAATTTATTGCTTTTTTTCTATTTTTATGTGAAAATCTTAATGCGGTTCACAGAATACATCTTTTTACAAAGTTTCAACAGTATAGCTCTTATAGTTTCGGAAAAAAGTGGCTGTGACATACGGACGGACGGACAGACAGACAGACAGACAGACAGACAGACAGACAGACAGACAGACAGACAGACAGATAGACAGACAGACAGACATGACGAATCTATAAGGGTTCCGTTTTTTGCCATTTGGCTACGGATCCCTAAAAACTAAATAAAGAATTAGATTTCTGCGAGGTAGACATGAGTTTTAACTTGACCGAAATGAACTGTCGTTTGGTTGTAGTTGTTGGTTAGTGACGTGTGGTTGACAGTATTGTAATATTCGCAAAATGCAGGCTAATATTAGTATTGAAGTGAGGGCGACTATCATTGGGCTGCATAAAAGTGGTCTTAAAAAAACACAAATATCTGAAGAAACCGGACTGAATGTGAGTATAATAGCTATTAATGAATTGTAACTTTATTACAAATTAATCTTCTAATTAAAACGTATGCCATTTATGAATCCATTCATCGTATCTTTATGAGGTTTAAAAGAGAAATACGTAAATCGTTGGGTTTATTGGATTGGTTATTGGATTAATAAATGCAGTTTTATTTTAAAATTATATTCAATAATTATGATTATTAACATTTTATATAATGAAAATGAAGTGAAGTAGGTATAGCTGCCTAATATAATTTTTTTTTATTTTAGAAAAATACTGTAAATCTTTGGCTAAAAAGATATGAGGAAGAAGGTAGCCTTGCTAGTCGAAAGAGAAGTGGGAGACCGAAGCTTATTAGCGAGGCGCAGCGACGACATATGGTGGACGTATACGAAACGAATGGTTTCGCACCAAAGAGACATTTTGCGGAATTATATGACACCTCGATGGATACTGTTCGCCGTGCACTTCATGCTGAAGGCGTGCATCACAGAAAACCTGCTAAAAAGCCGTACTTGACAGAGAGGCACAAACAAGAACGATTACGTTTCGCACTAAATGTTTAATGTTAACTAAACTAAATGGCCTACCATTTTATTTTAACATATCTGTGATTATTCGTTAACAAACACTGTATTATATTGTGTTTACTTTCGTTTAAAACAGCTATATCTTTTAACTTGTGCCATCGCCTCATCTTAAGAATGCAGTGAACTCGCTATCAATTTTGTTGACAATAATCATGAGTCTATTTCGTTTTTTATTCTTCTAACCGCACTGTTTTAACATAATACTATAGTTAAATTTATTTTTCTCATCTAATTGACGATTATCTTGTGAGAACTAAAGTTCTTTTAACAGAAATTGAGGTTTAGTTTCAATCTTCTTTTCGTCAAGAAAATGAACAATTAAGCTATGACCTCAATACATTCATTGTGACGTTACACAAAAATAAAATGTTTACAAAGTCTAAATCATATATCACTTTTCAATAAATAACTGGATATAAACAATTACCTATATTTTATTTTACTAAAATTTGAATATCCGTTCATTGTTACGTTATTCATATTATGAATGGTCTAAGTGGGTATACTTCCAACAAAAAATCTTACGCGTAACATAGATAACGGTTACAAGATAACTTTTTGTCTAGGTAACAATTCGACGTCACAATTCTCATAAATGTTTAATTTGTAAATATAAAGAATAAACATTTTTATTAAACACGTCTTTTTATTTCCACCTTATAACATCGAAAAGATGTAACAACTAAATAATTGCAAATTACGAATGTGATTCTTCTTGTGGTTAATAGATCACATTCGTAATTTGCAACTATTAAGTGCAAAAAATGCAATAGTATTTTTCATAGAAATATAAAAAAACAACTATATCAATATAGAGTCCGTCTAACGAAAGCGTGACCTGAGAAAAGGAGGTTAAAACCAAAAATTTTGAATGTGGTATTATTGAAATAGTAGGAGAAAAAAGTTTTGATACTTGAGTATTTTTTGTATTTATGACAATTGTATAATAGTTGTATAGGAACTTAAATTTTAGTCAAAAACGTGTGTAGATTTAAGCTAGAACTACACTACACCGACGCACACGTGTGAGACGTCTCAGCCGTGTGCGGTAGGTGTGCACACTACACCGACGCAACGCGTAACACGTGTGATGCGCATTACAACCTTTGATTTCATCGGAGGATTAAAAACGGATCAAGCTCGCTTTTTCATTTACTATCGAAGACACTTCCGCCTGCCCATCGCGGTGCCGCCGCGGTGATCGGCGCCCACCTTCCTCTAAAATTTCTGGGACCGACGTGTCGGAGTCGCGGACGTAGCGTCGCATGGCGTGGCGTGGATCAAGTGTAGCTCTAACAGTCTATTTTCTATATGAAATGTATGGAGACCGAAGCTTCCAGATCGGCTTGTTTTAATACCAAAATTTTCTTTTTGTGTGCCTACCATATTGTCTCTTCACTACCCTAGGTTGACTGGTAGAGAATGCCTAAGGCATTAAGTCCACCTATGTACTTTGTGTTGCGTGAAGATTAAATAAATCGGCGTGTGTAGCATACGTGTGAGCAGTGTAATTCTACCTTTAATTATTGGTGGGTGTATGGTAAAGGTCAATAACACACAAAATATTAGTTATTATTCCGAAATATTTTATTATATGTGTTCTCTCAAATGTCGCTACATAATATTCAAATAATACTCTTTATTTACCATTTGGCCTTCTGGCAAGAATACCAAGTGTACAACACCGCAATAGTCAACATGATTTCAATTTCATCACGTCTCGCCAACACTATTATTGTGTTTCAAGATTGTTGGGTTGGAATCGATTCGTTTTAGCATAAATAAAATTCTGATCTTTTGAGATTAGTCAAGTGGGAACACGTTTTATACTCCAGTGATTGTTTCAAATGATACGGATTGACTCGTGAGGCACAAAAAGTTCAGCAACTATCTCTCTCAAACTTGAACTAGGATTTCAGTCACTATTTCCTTCACTTTCGCGATTTTAACTGCAGTTGAAGACTTTGATGCACTACTAGACAGAGTGAGGCAAATCTTTTATTACATCCAACCGCGTTGGAACGCATTCTACCACTCATTAGCATGTGTTTTTGATTAAGTCGATTCACCAAAAGCCTTCTTTGTTCAATGTTTTTGTCAAATATGAAATTCGCAATATGCCAGATTATCTATAAATATAAGACAAAAAAAACCATTACGTCATAAATATAACTATCTAATAATATTTGTCAACAAGGATCAAGATTATAACGTCATACTAACTTAAAATACAGAAATCGTATATAAACATTGTTGGTTTTCATTGAAAACACCCTTTTTCTCTTCTTGTTTTTGTTTGAATTTATTAACCATAGTGTGTAGCAGTTTTCGCACTTTACTGTTTATTGTTTTTCTCATAATTAAGCAATTATTTTCTAAAAATAAATATCTGTTTCCAAAAACTGACAATTGCAACCATAGACTTTGACGTGATTTTTTCGGCAAAACAATGTTGCCAATTTAATTTAAAAAAAAAAACTCCAGGTTACGCTTTCAGTAGACGCACTTTATATCAATATAGATTGGGAATTTTCAAAGTAAGAAATAACTGCAACGGACCGACCATGATTTGAACTCGGGTTACGTGATTTGCGAATCCAACACTTAGTTCACACGGCTACCAGCACATGACGTATTTGTGCGAATTTTATCAATGCTATGGTAAGAACAGAAAAATAATAATGTTTTTAAGCTCAGTGCGACGACAGTTCCTTAGTGTGTGTTATCTGTGGAATGTGGATACTCATACATGCGCACACATACGCACGGAAGTATCGCGCTCGCTCGGTTCGTAGCAATGTAATCCTTAGCGTTCCTATGGACTTTTGCGGCCTTACTGTACGTATGCCGGCCGGCGTTATGTATCAGATGAAATGCTATTTTTCTAAACTTTTCTGTCAATAAGGTCGAGCTTTACCTCCTATAATATTACATACAATAGACTTTTCACAGGTCAGTACTAAAATTTCCCTAAATTGTGTTTCGTCTTTACGTATTTCCTGCAATATATCTTTACTCTGTTTTTCCAATAATTCTCTGTTATCGATTAATCCTTGACAATTCATACTTTCTATTCGCGATAAACAATCTGCGACTACATTTTGCTCGCCTGATACATGTCGTATGTCGGTTGTAAATTCACTAATGTATAATAATTGACGAGTTCTTCTAGCTATTTCTTTTTCACTTTTTTTCTTACTAAAAGCATGAGTCAATGGTTTGTGATCAGTAAATATATCTAGCTCTCTACCTTCTATAAACATTTTAAAAATGTTGTATTGCCATATATGTATATACGGCTAATAATTCACGATCATAGGTGCTATATTTTCTCTGGGCATCCGATAACTTTTTAGAAAAATAACCTAGTGGTTGCCATTTATTAACATTAAATTGTTGCAAAACAGCGCCCACACGTGTCTGAAGCGTCAGTAAAAACTGCAAGCTGACACTCTGGCAACGGATGTGACAAGGTTACAGCCTGTTGTAATTGACGCTTGCATTCTACAAATGCTTTCTCTGCTAATTCTGTCCACACAATCTTATTTTTGTCACGTTTCTTAGAATCATTTATATATGAATTTATTACTGACTGATTATGTGCTGCTTTTGGTATGTGTGCTCTGTAAAAGTTAATCATCCCTAAAAATATTCTTTATTGCTCTACTGTTTCCGGTTATCGAAAATTTTTGATTACTTTGACCTTGTCGTCCAACTTCAGTAGTTACTTTATATCCTAAAAATTCTATTTCTGTTTTGCAAAAATCACATTTACTTAAGTTTATAGTAATACCATATTTGCTGAATCGTTGGAAAATTATTTCTAGATGTTTCTTATGCTCTATTGCGTTGCTACTAGCTACTATGACGTCATCAATATATGAAAATAGGAAGTCTAAACCTTGTAATACTGTCGTATTCATAAACGCTGAAAGGTTTGGGCTGCATTGCGTAAACCGAAACTCATACGCGGGAATTCGAATAGCTCGAAAGGCGTAATAATCGCAGTTTTCTCCACGTTGTCCGGGGCGACCTCTATACAATGATATGCGCAGTTAATGTCAATTTTACTAAAGATATTCTTACCTCCTAGCACGAAGGTGAAGTCTTGTAAACGGGGAACGGGGTACCTGTCAGGTTTGGTGATGGCGTTGAGTCGACGATAGTCGTCAACTGGCCTCAACTCGCTGTTCTTCTTAGGTACGACGTGTAACGGACTTGTCCAAGGACTCTTCGATGGTTTGCATATGCCCATATCCTGCATGATCTGAAATTCTCCCTTAAATTTTTTATACCTAACCGGTGGTAATGGCCTAGACCGCACATATACCGGAGGACCTGTCGTCTCTAAATGATGGTTTACCATCATATAGAGACAGCATGAGAAGAAGTTTTAGTAAATGAAACTGGTTTCGTAATATCTCTGGGTATTTTTTTAACAAGTCGTACATAGGATGTGTGTCAGCGATAGTGAATATAGATGGTTCATTATATTCTACGATTGACCCTACAACATTCAGCGGGCCTATTACGACCGTTTTAAAATCCAGTCAGTTTCCAGGCAAGTCAGTTTACGGCCTTAAACTGCCTTGTTCTTTTTCGTATTATGACGTACGTCATTCTGACTGGAATCATCCTGGACAGTTGTCTGTGGCTGGTTTGCACTGCTTTGAAAGATGGCGTTCGAAAACATAAAAACAAAGGTTACCGGTATTTACGGTTTTTAAATTTTTGTATAAAATATTGTTTATTGATGAATTAATGTAATTTTATAACAGAAATCTAAATTAACAACGAGTTTAAAAACGAATTATGTGTCATTTCCGTAAATACAATGTCATTAAGTGGAAAATAGAGCATTGTCTCATATACTTCATTTCTGAACGTACTAGGATAACTCCTAACCCGACAAAAACAAAATTAACCCCGTGTTCCGAATTGCGTCAAAAGCGATTATATTGTGAATCCGACCAAAACACGCAAGTCACAAATAGTACTTGATAGTCCTTGTATTTTGTGACTATTACATTTGGTCGGATTTGCGATATAATCGCTTTAGACGTAATTCGGAACTAAGGGTAAGCGTGTGTACGTACTTGAACAAAACTTTTTAACAAAAATATGTTAGCTTGGCGATTGCTGTGCTGTGTAAGGGTGATATCATCGGATTGGTATCCCGGCCTTCGGCTACCGAGCCTTCGGGACAGTTCAACCCGATTTTTGGCGTAGGTACGTTGCTTGTTGCGCTGCTGGTCTCGTACGCCACCACGCACCCCTGAATGCGTACGTTTTCGACTAAGGGGGAACGTAGCAGCACCTCACAACGGCTATCGAAGAGGATCAATAAAACACGTATTCGACGAAAAGGTTCTTATGGGTTCGGCTATATACCCCGAAACTTTACGTCCGCGGGAACCATGATTTTTAGACGTATTTTACTTTAGTTTCGCTTCAGCCGAGCCCTTTCGGATGCCATATTTATTTATTCTTTCACATAATATATACAATATGCACATCAAAATACTCGTTATGACGTCTACTTTCATTAGGTACGTATACATTTCGCATAACTTAACACATAAAGTTTCTAGAACAAAAACTGCAAAAGATACAATGTCGGTCATATTCTGAAACACAAATCTTTCAATTTCTCACCCAATATTATACCAATTGTCAATCTAACTGCTATATTATCATTTTTTAGGTAAGTTTTAACTAAAAATACAGTAATGGTGAGATTTGAACACAAAACAAAAAAACCGGCCAAGTGCGAGTCGGACTCGCCCATGAAGGGTTCCATAGCAGCAAGTAACATAATATAAAAGTTCTTGTAATGTATTGTAACTTTGATCGATGTTTTAATAATAGTGTATTTTTTTCGGTTTATGACGCATTAAAAAAAAACTACTTACTGGATTTCGTTCAAACCAATTTTCGTTAGTAGTTTTTATAGTAATGTACATCATATATTTTTTTTAGTTTTATCATTCTCTTATCTTAGAAGTTAGAGGGGGGGGGGACACACATTTTACCACTTTGGAAGTGTCTCTCGCGAAAACTATTCAGTTTAGAAAAAAATGATATTAGAAACTTCAGTATCATTTTTGAAGACCTATCCATAGATACCCCACACGCATGGGTTTGATGAAAAAAAAAATTTTGAGTTTCAGTTCTATGTATGGGGACCCCCAAAATTTATTGCTTTTTTTCTATTTTTGTGTAAAAATCTTAATGCGGTTCACAGAATACATCTACTTACAAAGTTTCAACAGTATAGCTCTTATAGTTTCGGAAAAAAGTGGCTGTGACATACGGACGGACAGACAGACAGACAGACAGACAGACAGACAGACAGACAGACATGACGAATCTATAAGGGTTCCGTTTTTTGCCATTTGGCTACGGAACCCTAAAAAGGTAAACATCCGTTTACAATTACGTAATCGGGATCGCGAACATTACAAACTTCGATCATTTCTAAAACTTTAAACGCATCACTTTCGAGAAATTCGAAGATTATCAACTAATCAGCGGGCCTATTACGACCTCTTAATTCCAGTCAATTTACGCCGTAAAATGAACTGACTTGCTTATCCGTATTATGACATCTTATTGCCAGCCAGTCAGTAGTCACGTGACACTTGACCGTCTTCTGCACGGATATTGGCTGGGAATTCCGTATTATGAGCACCAAACTGACATTTTGTAGCTTGCTAAAGTGTCAAAAATTGCGTCAAACTAGCCAGTCAGTTTACGCCAGTTTCTAGTAACTTATAGTGAATTGTTTTGACTTTTTATTATATTTGAATCTATTTGATAGTTAAATAAAACATTAAATATGTCTGCGGGCCTATTACGACCGTTTTAAAATCCAGTCAGTTTCCAGGCAAGTCAGTTTACGGCCGTAAACTGCCTTGTTCTTTTTCGTATTATGACGTACGTCATTCTGACTGGAATCATCCTGGACAGTTGTCTGTGGCTGGTTTGCACTGCTTTGAAAGATGGCGTTCTAAAACATAAAAACAAAGGTTACCGGTATTTACGGTTTTTTAATTTTTGTATAAAATATTGTTTATTGATGAATTAATGTAATTTTATAACAGAAATCTAAATTAACAACGAGTTTAAAAACGAATTATGTGTTATTTCCGTAAATACAATGTCATAAAGTGGAAAATAGAGCATTGTCTCATATACTTCATTTCTGAACGTACTAGGATAACTCCTGTTGTCGCTTCGAAGATGGACATCCATTTTAGAGATAGTTATAATTATTTTAATATTAGTGGAATTATGATTTTGTAATTAGTTGATTTATTAGTTTAAAAGCCCTCTCTAAAAACCCTCTGGATTTTAAATATACTATTTATTTAGGTTGGCAACACTGGTGTCGCGCTACTATTGGTCCGTTGTAAAACTTCCGGAGCAATGGTGGGGCGACACTAGCCTAGGGCTAATAAACTGTAGAGATCGTTCACTTGGTTGGCGAATACAGTGTGAGCAACATCTCCTCAGTTGTCATTTTATAAGTTTATAAATGTTGTGATTATATTTGAGGTTAGAATAACGAACACGTGTTACTTGAATTTATGTAAAGTGTTTGATTAAATTTATATTGGCAGTTATTCAGTGTTTCTCTGTACATATTTCCTTACATCAGAAGTGTTACGAAAACGCGCCCAAATATGCCGCGACGCCGTAAGCGCACTCGAGGGAAAAAAGTATCGAGTACGAGTGGTACGAGTAGCTCATCTTCGAGATCTAGCTCACCCTCGTCGAGCAGCTCTGATGGACACAGGCGAAAGAAAAGGAGACGCACCAGGCGTGCGTCTCCAGCAGTAAGTCAGAATGTTATTTTATCATCTGTGATCCCCGAGTTCGACCCATTAGTGGACGATATTGGAATGTGGAGTAATGTAGTGGAAGCTAACGCTCGTGCTTTCCGTTGGTCTGATCGTGTTTTACAATATCAAGCGTTGCAAAAATTACGTAATACGGCTAAAACCTGGTACGATTCTCTTCAAAAAAACAAAACGCAGTGGACGACCTGGAAATGGAGGGATTGGCGAAATACATTGTTAGATACCTTCCAAATAAAACGCAATATGTATAGTTTGTTAAAAGACTTGATTCAAAAGAAACCTGTGGACGGTCAGTCATTATATGAATTCTATTTTGTACAAAAAGGTAAAATAGATAAAATGAGGTTATCGTTTTCTGAACAAGATATTATTTCGGTTATTGTAGGATCAATTGGCGATAAAAATATAAGCACTGCGGCAGATGCTGGTAATTTTAAATACTGTGATGAACTGGCCTCATTCTTACACGGGAAAATTCATGTAGACTCTGAACATAAGTCCGCTCAGAAGCACAGCAGCCTAAACAGTAAAAATTCAGTTCGCTCAGGTTATGCTATTGTAGATAAAAAGGCAGAAAGCTCTTCAAGCTTTAATGCTGTACCAATACATAGTTCTGTTTCCAGTGCTAGCACAAATATTACATGTTTTCGCTGTGGTGAACGTGGGCATAAAAAGCCCACCTGTAGTCAAAAAGACAATGTCAAATGTAATTCGTGCAATCGATTTGGTCATTTGGAGCTTGCTTGTAGATCTAAACCTAAAGTGAAACCTGAAATGGAAAGTGAAGTTAAGCTTATTGTTGAACCTAGTTCTAAGGATAAATTTTATAAGGATGTTATTATTAATGGATACAAACGACAGGCTTTCATTGATATGGGTAGCAGTTGTTCTCTAATAACGTCCTTTTTAGCACGCGAGTTAAACCTTAATATTTTTCAATTAAAAAAGTCGGTTTTACTAACTGGATTTAAAACGAATTCCTGCTCCAATGTCACTCTTGGGGTACAGGTTGACATTATGGTTGACACAGCTGAGCTTAATGTGATACTATATATTTGTGATGAATTAGCTGGCTGTCCTATTTTAGTTGGTAGAAACTTTACGGAGGATAAAAGAATTATGTATGCACGTGTAGGAAATAGCCTTTCTTTTTGCCCTATAAACAATGAACACGTGGCCTTAATAGAGCCATCTATGTTCAACTCTGATTCTATTGAACACGTCTCATTATTAAATGATATCTTTGCTAAATATCCTCGAGTTGTTTCAAAAGATTTACAATCATTGGGACAGACTTCTTGTGTCGAATTAGAAATTGAGTTAACAACTAACAAACCCGTGTACCAACAACTAGGGAAATTATTGATGAATTATTGAAAAATGGCATAATTCGTGAGAGTAATTCCGCTTATGCCAGTCCGGTTTTATTAGTCGATAAACCTTCAGGTGAAAAACGTATGTGCATTGATTACAGGGCTCTAAATAAAATAACTATAAAAGAGAAGTATCCAATGCCCATCGTGGAAGACCTTATAGACAAACTTCGAGGATGTAAATGCTACACATCAATTGATTTAAAAAGTGGCTACTATCAAATCAATGTAAATGAAAATTCCATTTACAAAACTGCTTTTATCACCCCTGACGGTCATTTCGAGTTCAAAAGAATGCCGTTTGGGTTATTTATTTATTTATTTATTTATTAGTAATAAGCATACCAACAGCACAATCACTTACAGTACAAATAAAACTTACATCTAAAAAATTACATTTCAGTAACCACGCAAATAACAGGTATGCATGACATTGAAAAATGAGAAATTAGAGACAAAGAATAACAAATAGTGTGTCCAGTACAACTAGATCCAGATCACTAAAGACAAAACACACCGAAAATATAAAAAACGTACACTATTCACACTGTTTATACAGGTGGCGTCTGTATGAAGCAAAACTCATCGAGAAGATATCGATAGGGTAATCCAACAAGTTGGACCTTTCATTATAAAGCCTTGCCATACGTGTAAGAGGACTATTAGAAGTGATGTTTAAAGTGGATGTAGGCAATTGAAAAATACGATGATGTCGCTTGCTGCGTTGGCTAGCCCTAAAGTTAAAATAATTAATCAACTCCGCATCAATGGAACCATTTATAATTTTGTGTAGTATAAGTAAGTCAGAATGGATCCGCCTTTCTTTTAAGCTAACCATCTTATAGTGCCTTAACCTATCGTAGTAATCAGGTATAGCTTTTCGGATCCCATTCTTCATACAGAGGTACCTAACGAAACGGGCCTGAACAGATTCCACATTATTGGAATAGGTAGAGTAATAGGGAGACCAAATAGAAGAACAATACTCCAAGGAGCTCCTTACCAGGGCGTTATAGAGAAGAATAATGCTGTTATTGTGAATTATGTAATGCACCATCTGTATTTCAAAGGTTAATGAATACGGTCTTGGGTAAACTACGCTTTGATAAAGTTATTTGTTATATGGATGACCTATTAATAGCTACAGAATCAATAGATGAGAATATAAAACAATTAGATGAAGTATTAGAAATATTGCAAAATAATGGTTTGACAATAAATTTAGAGAAATGTCACTTTTTCAAGAGCTCTGTTAACTTTCTCGGATATGACATATCCGAAGACGGTATACGTCCAGGCAAAAAGAAATTAAAGGCAGTAGAGAATTATCCTGAACCTAAAAATGTGCACCAAGTGAGACAATTTCTAGGCCTCATTAATTATTTTAGAAAATTTATAAAGAACTGCGCTCTTATAGCGAAACCGTTGACAAAGCTCTTGAAGAAAGACATCACATGGGTATGGGGATCTGAACAAGTATTAGCCGTAAATAAATTAAAGAGAGAGTTGTTGCAGAATGCTATGTTGAACATTTATGACCCCAAATTACCTACTATTCTCTATACAGACGCTAGTCGTGATGGCGTAGGATGCATTCTGGTTCAGTTAACTGATAAAGGTGAAAAACCGATCCATTTTTATAGTCGACAGACTTCTAATGAAGAAAAAAAGTATCACTCCTTTGAATTAGAATTTTTAGCTATAGTTATTGCGCTTCAAAAATTCCGTCACTATTTATTAGGATCTATATTCAAAATTTATACAGATTGCAATGCTGTTAAATATACGATTAATAAACAAGAAATTAATTCTAGAATTGGTAGGTGGGTGTTACTTACCCAGGAATTTACGTTTGAGATAATGCACAAACCAGGAGCTCAAATGCAACATGTTGATGCGTTGAGCCGGAATTCAGTTGATACAGACTCTACCCCCATATGCAATGAAAGTGTGTTGGTTATTACTGAAGCAGATTGGTTGTTATCAGTTCAGTTACAAGACCCAAGTATTTGTGCGATTAGAGAAATATTAGAGTCAGGTCAGGCCGAGCTTAATAAGAAAGTGTATAACGACTATGAGCTGTTAGGTAATAAGGTGTACCGCCGGACTGACTATGGTAGACGATGGCTAGTTCCTAAACAATGTATTTGGCAGATTATTAAAGCCAATCATGATGATCTTGGCCATTTTGCCGTGGACAAAACAATTGAGAGAATAAAGTCGTGTTATTGGTTTCCTAAGATGAAGAAAATAGTGTCCAAATATATTAAGAATTGCATTAACTGTATTTACTATAAAAATGTCCACGGCAAAAAGGAAGGAAAACTGTATCCTATACCTAAGTATGCAAAGCCTTTTCACACATTGCACATAGACCATCTGGGTCCGTTTGTAAAGACTACACATAAAAATACCTACCTATTGGTGACCGTCGATTCATTTACCAAATTTGTATTTATATCACCTGTTCGTAACACTAAAAGTAAAGCTGTTATTAGCGAATTGGATAAAATATTTAAAGTTTTTGGTAATCCGAAGCGTCTGATATGCGATGCTGGAAGTTCTTTTGCGTCCAAATTATTTGTTAAGTACTGCCAGGACAAAAATATTCGACAACACGTAATAGCTACTGCTGTCCCACGCTCTAACGGTCAGGTGGAGCGATTTAATCGCACCATCCTGGACGCGTTAAGAAGTATGGGTGCTAACACTAGCTATGATAAATGGGATATGCATATTACCAGTATCCAACAAGGGATTAACAGTACCATTAATAAAACTACTTCAGCCATACCCAGTGAAGTATTCTTTGGGTACCGACTCCAAACTGATGCTGACATGTCGACACAAGATCAGTCTGTTGATGTCACTTTATTAAGGAATAATGTTAACAGTCGCATTCAGGCCAGTGCAGACAAACAAAAGCAGGCTTTCGATTCCAAACGAAAAGAGGCCCATCAGTACAATGTTAAAGATTTGGTAGTGATAAAAATCCCCAGTCAATCGAATGAAGGGCAAAGTACTAAATTATTACCGCTGTTCAAAGGACCTTTCCAGGTGACTGAAGTACTAGGACATGATCGATACAAAGTAAAGGATATGCGTGGAGCTGAAAGGACAACCAAGTGTTATGAGGGGACAACGTGTGCTGAAAATATGAAACTTTGGATCAAATTGGCCGACCTAGATCCTGAAGGTTTAGAAATGGCCTAAGATGTTGTCAGGTATTTATTTGATCTAAGTAATATTTTATTTCTCCACATTATCTATTTTTTTTACGACTTTTACTATTATACACTTATGATAAGATGTCTAGTGCATTTGCTTCAAACATGTATTGGTATTTTAGCCAACAGTGTTTATTCGTGTAAAATAGATCTGTTGCTAATGGGTTTGGGTTTTGTGGTAAAATAACTAGGGTTGGCCAAAGGCATCGCCTAGGGTGAACTGCAAAATCTAGACATTTCAATAGCTGACCGCTGATGGAACAGTTATAGATTACATCCGAATACCAATATATGTCATGCCAACAAATCTTTTGATTTGGGGTCTTTCTTCTGCTGGCCGTTGATGGAATAGCGGAGTAGACGCCTAACTCAAATAACTATAGTAAATTAAATTTTACTTGATAAAATGTGACTTAATACATGTATATACTTTGTTCTCAGCAATTGCACCAGACTGGGACGCTATCCGGGGACGGATGCGTGCGCAGGACGGCCGGATGTTGTCGCTTCGAAGATGGACATCCATTTTAGAGATAGTTATAATTATTTTAATATTAGTGGAATTATGATTTTGTAATTAGTTGATTTATTAGTTTAAAAGCCCTCTCTAAAAACCCTCTGGATTTTAAATATACTATTTATTTAGGTTGGCAACACTGGTGTCGCGCTACTATTGGTCCGTTGTAAAACTTCCGGAGCAATGGTGGGGCGACACTAGCCTAGGGCTAATAAACTGTAGAGATCGTTCACTTGGTTGGCGAATACAGTGTGAGCAACATCTCCTCAGTTGTCATTTTATAAGTTTATAAATGTTGTGATTATATTTGAGGTTAGAATAACGAACACGTGTTACTTGAATTTATGTAAAGTGTTTGATTAAATTTATATTGGCAGTTATTCAGTGTTTCTCTGTACATATTTCCTTACACTCCTAACCCGACAAAAACAAAATTAACCCCGTGTTCCGAATTGCGTCAAAAGCGATTATATTGCGAATCCGACCAACGCGCAAAGTCACAAATAGTACTTGATAGTCCTTATATTTTGTGACTATTACATTTGGTCGGATTTGCGATATAATCGCTTTAGACGTAATTCGGAACTAAGGGTAAGCGTGTGTACGTACCTACTTGAACAAAACTTTTTAACAAAAATATGTTAGCTTGGCGATCGCTGTGCTGCGTAAGGGTGATATCATCAGATTGGCCCGGTTAGCGATGGCGTTGGAGTGCTGGGTGACGTCACGGGATCGCTATGGTGGTCGCCGCGGTGACGGTGTTGAAGTGCTGCGCCACCCTGAGCCCAGACGTAAATATCCGATAACCTACGGTGTGGTGGACTGGCCCCTGTTAGGAGGCGGTGACGGTAGCAGGCACCCTTCGGCTACCGAGCCCTCGGGACTGTTCAACCCGATTTTTGGCGTGCGTTGCTTGTTGCACTGGTCTCGTACGCCACCACGCACCCCTGAATGCGTACGTTTTCGACTAAGGGGGAACGTATCAGCACCTCACAAAGGGTATTGAAGAGGATCAATATAACACGTTTCGGCTATATACCCCGAAACTTTACGTCCGCGGGAACCATGTTTTTAGACTTATTTTACTTTTAGTTTCGCTTCAGCCGAGCCCTTTCGGATGCGATATTTAATTATTCTTTCACATAATATATACAATATGCACATCAAAATACTCGTTACGTCTACTTTCATATAAAACAATAATCTTTTGCATAACTTAACACATAAAAAAGTTTCTAAAACAAAAACTGCAAAAGATACAATGTCGGTCATATTCTGAAACACAAATCTTTCAATTTCTCACCCAATATTATACCAATTGTCAATCTAACTGCTATATTATCATTTTTTAGGTAAGTTTTAACTAAAAATACAGTAATGGTGAGAATTGAACACAAAACAAAAAAGGTAAACATCCGTTTACAATTACGTAATCGGGATCGCGAACATTACAAACTTCGATCATTTCTAAAACTATAAACGCATCACTTTCGAGAAATTCGAAGAATATCAACTCATCACACATAGGTATTTAAAGTTTTATTTAACTATCAAATAGATTCAAATATAATAAAAAGTCAAAACAATTCACTATAAGTTACTAAAAAGTGGCGTAAACTGACTGGCTAGTTTGACACAATTTTTGATACTTTAGCAAGCTACAAAATGTCAGTTTGGTGCTCATAATACGGAATTCCCAGCCAATATCCGTGCAGAAGACGGTCAAGTGTCACGTGACTACTGACTGGCTGGCAATAAGATGTCATAATACGGATAAGCAAGTCAGTTCATTTTACGGCGTAAATTGACTGGAATTAAGAGGTCGTAATAGGCCCGCTGCACGGATATTGGCTGGGAATTCCGTATTATGAGCACAATACTGACATTTTGTAGCTTGCTAAAGTGTCAAAAATTGTGACAAACTAGCCAGTCAGTTTACGCTTGTGTTTAGTAACTTATAGTGAATTGTTTTGACTTTTTATTATATTTGAATCTATTTGATAGTTAAATAAAACTTTAAATATGTGTGATGAGTTGATAATCTTCGAATTTCTCGAAAGTGATGCGTTTATAGTTTTAGAAATGATCGAAGTTTGTACTAATGTTCGCGATCCCGATTACGTAATTGTAAACTGATGTTTACCTTTTTTGTTTTGTGTTCAATTCTCACCATTACTGTATTTTTAGTTAAAACGTACCTAAAAAATGATAATATAGCAGTTAGATTGATAATTGGTATAATATTGGGTGAAAAATTGAAAGATTTGTGTTTCAGAATATGACCGACATTGTATCTTTTGCAGTTTTTGTTCTAGAAACTTTTTTATGTGTTAAGTTATGCAAAAGATTATTATTTTATATGAAAGTAGACGTCATAACGAGTATTTTGATGTGCATATTGTATATATTATGTGAAAGAATAATTAAATATCGCATCCGAAAGGGCTCGGCTGAAGCGAAACTAAAAGTAAAATAAGTCTAAAAACATGGTTCCCGCGGACGTAAAGTTTCGGGGTATATAGCCGAAACGTGTTATATTGATCCTCTTCAATACCCTTTGTGAGGTGCTGATACGTTCCCCCTTAGTCGAAAACGTACGCATTCAGGGGTGCGTGGTGGCGTACGAGACCAGTGCAACAAGCAACGCACGCCAAAAATCGGGTTGAACTGTCCCGAGGGCTCGGTAGCCGAAGGGTGCCTGCTACCGTCACCGCCTCCTAACAGGGGCCAGTCCACCACACCGTAGGTTATCGGACGTCTGGGCTCAGGGTGGCGCAGCACTTCAACACCGTCACCGCGGCGACCACCATAGCGATCCCGTGATGTCACCTAGTTCTCCAACGCCATCGCTAACCGGGATGCCAATCCGATGACATCACCCTTGCACAGCACAGCGATCGACAAGCTAACATATTTTTGTTAAAAAGTTTTGTTCAAGTACGTACACACGCTTACCCTTAGTTCCGAATTACGTCTAAAGCGATTATATCGCAAATCCGACCAAAAGTAATAGTCACAAAATATAAGGACTATCAAGTACTATTTGTGACTCTGCGCCTTGGTCGGATTCGCAATATAATCGCTTTTGACGCAATTCGGAACACGGGGTTAATTTTGTTTTTGCCGGGTTAGGAGTTATCCTAGTACGTTCAGAAATGAAGCATATGAGAAAATGATCTATTTTCCACTTTATGACATTGTATTTACGGAAATAACACATAATTCGTTTTTAAACTCGTTGTTAATATGGATTTCTATAATAAAATTACATTAATTCATCAATAAACAATATTTTATACAAAAATTTAAAAACCGTAAATACCGGTAACCTTTGTTTTTATGTTTTCGAACGCCATCTTTCAAAGCAGTGCAAACCAGCCACAGACAACTGTCCAGGATGATTCCAGTCAGAATGACGTACGTCATAATACGAAAAAGAACAAGGCAGTTTACGGCCGTAAACTGACTTGCCTGGAAACTGACTGGATTTTAAAACGGTCGTAATAGGCCCGCAGACATATTTAATGTTTTATTTAACTATCAAATAGATTCAAATATAATAAAAAGTCAAAACAATTCACTATAAGTTACTAGAAACTGGCGTAAACTGACTGGCTAGTTTGACACAATTTTTGACACTTTAGCAAGCTACAAAATGTCAGTTTGGTGCTCATAATACGGAATTCCCAGCCAATATCCGTGCAGAAGACGGTCAAGTGTCACGTGACTACTGACTGGCTGGCAATAAGATGTCATAATACGGATAAGCAAGTCAGTTCATTTTACGGCGTAAATTGACTGGAATTAACCTTTCAATTGTGATAATTACAGACACAATTGAAAGACAATAGGTGCGCGAACGCCGGCGTTCGCTTGGGGTTTAATGAATTAAGAGGTCGTAATAGGCCCGCTGTTCCTTTAATCTACTAGTAAATTAATATTTTATGGTTTATGGACATGACAACGACATAAATAATATAAAAAATGATAATAATAAAAAATATTTTAAAATAATAATAATAATAATAATAATAATAAATCTTTATTTTTTGCCAAAAAAATATACACAAACATAACATTTTTAGGAACATGGCTAAGTGTGCCAGAGCAAAAAGACCCTGACTTCTAAACTAGGAATAACCTGTTTCTTAGAAGTCAGTGTGCCTTCGACATTATGTGCGCATATGCCAATACTATAAAAGAAAATTACCTGAATAGGACACAAAGCTTAGAAAAAAACAAAAAAAAAGTAATTATTACAAAAGTATGCATGCTGTTTCAGGGCAAAATATATTTGATACAGAAAATATAATAAAGAGCCAAAATAATAAGATAATAGTATATAAAACAACTGTTAATTTGTAATGTGAGATAGGTGTATGAGTGTGATTGATGGTGAAAGTGTGAGAGTATGTGTGGTTTAAATGTAAGTGTTTATGTATTTGTATGTAGGAATGAGTGTGAGCGAAATATTTGATAATTTTAGGTATTTAAATTTTATCTGTCCATATGGAATTCAACTGATTAGATTGACATAGTTTCCCATTATAAGAGACTCCGTCTTGGTATAGTCGAGTTTGAAGAGAAATTCTTGTAAGGCAGATTTACATTGATATGAGGTTGTATGAAATATTTTTATTAATTTATTCAACTGATTATAAATTCTCGAACTTTTGATATAGTAGTGTCTTTTAGCGAAAGATGTTTTACACGATTGCAGGGGAAAGACTGTGTGTTTGATTCTACCAATTGGCTCTGATAGTGGACGCGTAGAATGCTTACGGAGCATAGTCTGGAGAATATACAACTGTCTTACAGTCAGCACTTTTGATTCCGCATATAACTGTCTTACAGTCAGCACTTTTGATTCCGCATATAACTGTACTGTGGGATATCTCCGCGGTCGACAGAGAAGAACTTTCAGTACAGCTCTTTGCGCTCGTTCCAGTCGTAAGAAAACGTTTTCAGTGGCTCCACCCCAGGCTGGAATACAGTACGCTAAGATCGATTGACATAATGCAAAGTACACAATTTTTAAAGTGTCCTTATCAGCAGAATTTCGTATTTTTTTAAAAACGTATATCAGTTTGCGAATTCTAGTCACAAGTGTGTCGAGATGTTTATGCCAGTTTAGATGTTGATCGATATGTACGCCTAGATATTTAACGGTTGGTGATTTAGCGATGGTGGGGCAGTCACAGGATGTCGAAGACATACAAGAGTGAAGTTTCAAACTATAAGATGTTGGTGGACAAAAATTAGATCTGATGGCGAACGGCACGCAAAACGTTTTACTTACGTTCACTGTTAGTAAATTATTACTCAGCCATTGCATAACACGTGTTAGTGCCATCTCTGCGTTATGGTAACATTGGGCCCAGTCCTCTCCGTCTACTAGTAGAGAAGTGTCATCTGCATATGAAATTATTCTACAGCTATGGATCGGTAACTGACATAACTCGTTAATATATATCAGGAAAAGAGTGGGGCCCAAAATGCTACCTTGTGGTACACCATACGTTATCGGACGCTCATCACTATCATTTTGCCCGACTCTAACAATTTGCGTACGTCCCCTCAAGTAACTCCGAAACATTTCCAGTACTACACCCCGGATACCAATGCTCTCCATTTTTTTCAATAATTCGGGCGCAGAGACGGTGTCAAATGCCTTAGATAAATCAATAAAGATACCCAGACACTTATGTTTGTTATCAAGTACCTTAACGGCGTGCCCGGTCAATGCCAGAACGGCATCTTCGGTACTCATTCCTTTACGAAAACCAAATTGGTTGGGTGATAATATATTATTAACGTTAAGAAAGGAGAGGAGACTCTTGTTTAAGACCCGTTCTAATATCTTTGACATGGCGGAAAGGACCGAGATAGGTCTGTAGTTATTAACATCGTCTCTGCGTCCCGATTTATGTATTGGGTGAACCACTGCCCGCTTAAAGGCGGCCGGGAAAACACCTGATGAAATGGCCAGATTGCAAACATACGTAATGATGGGGACCAATACTGTACTGGTGGCCCTAATTATGTTTATAGGGATGCCGTCCCACCCTGTAGCGGAATCGGGCTTGAGGGTCATGATTATGCCTTTGACGTCCATTTCTGTGGTTTCTAGGAGAACCATAGATCCACTTGATTTTGAAGACGCAACAGAAGGAGTAGGGGAAATAGGCTTTATTTTGGATGCGAGAGTATTACCGATACCAGCAAAGTAGTTATTAACTATGTTAAGTGAGGAGCGTGGAAAATCGGAAAGATGTAACAATTCGACTGGAGGAGTAGTACTCGAACCAATATCAGCCACCTTTTTGATTACGTCCCAAGTCGCCCTTATATTATTTTTAGCTTTAGTGAATTCTTCTTTCTCATATGCCTGTTTGAGTTTTCTTAATAAAGAATTGCAGTGATTGCGATAACGCTTATAAGTGATTCGCAAAATTTCGTTATCACTACATTTTTTTAATTTGACGTGCATGCAGTCACGATTTCGAATACACTTTAATAAACCGGGTGTAATCCAGGGTTTAAGGGTTCTTTGTTTTCTGGGTATTTTATATTCGTAAGTATTAAAATATAAAGTTTGCTCTCTGTGCAGTGTTCCCATGCTTTTCCACACATACTGCACTTGAATGTTAATGCACTTCGAAATCCATCACGTCTTTCACTGACAAATTCAATTTGTGAAGATTCACAGATATTTCGGTGTCTTTCCATAAGGAAGGCCCACTCAATAACATGTCTAAGGTCCACAATACGATACCCAGATATTCCAGATAAACATGTATTTGGAACAGTTTCCACAGTCAACTGAAAAGACTCGATTTCAGGATCTGCTTGTGGCCAATTTATGTCTACCACAGGTTCAAATTCAGTCGTCACTGTGCTAGTACTAGGGACACTGTAGGTGGCCTCTAAGTGAACTTTTGGTTTCACACGCGCATATGTTCTCGGTGGTGTATTCTGGGCACTGAAAGAAATAAATAAATTATTATGTAATGCCACAACACGAGTCAGCGATCACAATAAATTATGATTATTTGATACATACACTATAGAATTATCAGGGATAATTTGTTCATTCGCTAACTTTTTCTTTATTTCTTCAGATCTCCAAATTTTCACGCGGCTGTAATACGATACAGATATAAATTTTAGTGAACAGTGTGGTTGTAAGTACCATAGTAATGACGCCGCGACGGCCATTTTTGCTTGTGGAGATTGAGAATTTTACAATGAAGCTGGACATAATTCGAGTTATAAATTACATGTATACTAACTTGTCGTCACCATATAGTCGTATCAATGCGCTTTTCGATTGTTTGGACGATTTACGGACGCCTGAATATCGGTGGCGTTGGTAGGCTAATTTTCTATTGGCGCCAGACATAGCTTCTAGACGTAAACCGAATCTGAAATACACAAAAACAAATGATATACAAGACAATAGTTACTTTTATAAACTCTGAATTAGAATAAAATTGAATGTAATCATAAAACAACCAGATAGATCGCTTCGAAATGCAGTTGCAGTTGGTTGCAGTTATGCAAAATAATGCAAGTCCAAATATCCACAGATAATACAGAATATTACAAACTGACGTTCCAAATTACGGTCGAGATTACATTCGCATTTTTAGAAAAGTATAGCTGTAAAATTTTACTTACCCAAATAATTTTGATATCATATTGATTGACAATCAAAAAAATTATATCTAGTCAACAAATCCCTGCCGGTCATTTTGCAGGGATTAATCTATATATAAAATAGAATTTCATAAATAATAAATCATATTACATAATTATACATTTTGATGTAAAAGTAACGGAATGCACGCAACCATTCAAATGAAACGAGATTGCAGTAAACTAATGTTTGTTTGTTCGTCTAATATTAATTGTCCATCGATAACTATTTGTATTACTAATGTGAAAAAGTAATATGACAGGAAATACAATACATATATATATATATTTAAAGCGACTTAAAATTTTTGTTTACAAATGATACATAATAATTTTATTATTGTGTAAATGAAATTTTGTTTAGTTGATATTATTATAACTGAACAATATCAATCGGTGATTTTTATCTATTATGAGAAGATTTTAGTTTGTAATAGCCAGCTAAACTCACGGGCCGTCTTGCTAACACCACCGAAAGACTACTTTTATTTTAAAATAAAATTGCTAAGCAATCGATACTACAATACCTTGCAATTATTATATTAAATTGTAATGAAATACATACAAGAAAATAATAATATTTCAAATCAATGAAAATGCATACAATTTAAAATATACAAGCAATTCCGCGCGTAAAACCTATCACTGCATTAGCTAGCCTAGTTTCAAAAATCATGTCAATCGAATGATCAAATTGAAATAAGTCTGGCAACGCGTTTTCTTAGAAATTCCGACGTAACATCTAAGGTCAAAGGGTCACGTAAGAAGAACGGCAACATCGCGCGTCGCGTTTTACGTATGATGAATATAACACGTTGCCAGGAACAATAATCATAACTAATGCTAACAATTTTTTGATAACAACAATGTTTTATGTTTTCGTCTAGGATAGTTAGTTTTACGTTATTATAATGTTTTTTTTTTATGAAATCCATTATTATAAATAGTAGCGAATCCGACCAACGCGCAACGTCACAAATAGTACTGAATAGTCCTTAAATTTTGTGACTATTAAATTTGGTCGGATGCGCGATATAATCGCTTTTGACGTAATTCGGAACTAAGGCTTGGTTGTCAAGTCGCACTCACACTAGTAAACACAATGTCAAATTTTGCCCGGTTTTCATGACTGTTTTTCTCAATATATAACGCAAATTATTTACCAAAAAGTCGTTTGCGCCACTGTTTTATTGTAGAAAAGTGATAAAGTGATTCGTTTTGAGAAAAAAGTGTCCATGTACGGAGTATCTCGCAACGATAAAATGTATGAACAGGCCAGCGGAACAATCACCTTAAGAGAAACCAGTCTCTACTGTATTTGCCTTGAATATTTTAGAAGTGGTGGTATTTACGGCATAGTTCATAGTTGGTAATTTTTAATGAATGAAATAAAATGGAGACGAAACTACTTCATAGTTCATGATCATGTATTTTGATTTATTGTATCGTTTGGAGTTTCAATAAAGACTAATTAGAGCCGAAAGAGTAAATTAAATATTAAATATGTACCCTTGCGTTTTAGTCGGGGCAGTGATTATAAGTCATTGTTGGGCATTCATTGAACGAATTTCAATTTAGATGTCACAAACATAGGTGAAAAGTAATCATTGATGTCATTGTTTGTGACATTCACTTGAAACTTATCATGTACCTAGCTTGAGTGGCCGGGTATTGACCGAAAATTGTACAGAATAATCGCCTGTTCAGGACAATTAAGGAGCCTGTTCAGGACAAACCAGAAACATATTGGCTTTAGCAGGCAATTGTTTATTTACTAATGTTTATTTTTCATTACAGACAGGACATTTGAGGGGCCTGTTTGTTTTTTATTAGAGATAGGTCAATTGAGGGGCCTGTATGTTTTTAATTAGAGACAGGACAATTGAGGGGCCTGTATGTTTTTAATTAGAGACAGGACAATTGAGGGGCCTGTATTTTTTTAATTAGAGACAGGACAATTGAGGGGCCTGTATGTTTTTAATTAGAGACAGGACAATTGAGGGGCCTGTATGTTTTTAATTAGAGACAGGACAATTGAGGGGCCTGTATGCTTTTAATTAGAGACAGGACATTTGAGGGGCCTGTATGCTTTTAATTAGAGACAGGACATTTGAGGGGCCTGTATGTTTTAATTTAGAGACAGGACATTTTAAGGGCCTGTGTGTTACTAATGTTTATTTTTCATTACAGACAGGACAATTGAGGGGCCTGTATGCTTTTAATTAGAGGCATTAGAGGCAGGACATTAGAAGGCCTGTATGTTTTTGATTAGAGGCAGGACATTAGAAGGCCTGTATGTTTTTGATTAGAGACAGGACATTAGAAGGCCTGTATGTTTTTGATTAGAGACAGGACATTAGAAGGCCTGTATGTTTTTGATTAGAGACAGGACATTTTAGGGGTCTGTTTTTGAAAGATTGTATAATAAATAAGATAACGATTTGTAAGAATGAGCTGTCACTGATACACCTGCACTTTCAAGTGCCATTGTTTATATTTTGTGAAACATGTTAAACAAATCATAATTGGCAGATTGACAATTGTTTAGTTTTGTCTTTTGTGTAACAATTGCATACAACTATATAAGTTTTTGTATTAATGTACGATTGCTGTTTTGTTTGCTACATTCATTTTAATACCAATGTTTAGCTATGGGTAAAAATGTCTAAGCTAATATAAACGTTATTTCTTTCTCAGGTGCCATTGCTCATATTTGTAAGAGACATGTTGATGGAAAAATCGTAATTGACAGAATGACAATTCTTTAGTTTTGTTGCTACATGTAACAATTTGTGTACAATTAATAAAGTTTTGTTCCCAGATATAACCAGCGATGCACGATTGATCTAAGGTTTTAATTTCTACATTCGTTTTAATATGATAATGTTTATTTTCCAGGTGCCATTACAATGTATTTCTTTTTAAAGTTTTGTATAAATGATAAATTGGCAATTGTTCAGTTTTGTTTCTACATGACGTGTACAATTAATATAAGTTTAGTGTCGTTCCTAGGTACAGCGAACATCGTATGAATAATCTAAATCTTTATTCACTTCTGTAATAGATATCTATGTCCAAGTACCTGTAGATAATATGTTAAATGTAATGTTATATTCTTTCTTCACTCATTATTTTGTATGTAAAACAAATTTCTTATTTATTTTATCACATACGAGGTCGTATTTGTTATATAATGGATGGCCGACTGTTAGCGATTCTTATGATAATGTTCATACACTAGATTATTTTCTGTATTAGCAACATTAAATGTATTTTTTGCACTGACAACTCGAACGGACTGCGACATGGCAGCGCGATGCTTTTGACAGTTACAAGAGTTTATAAAAAGGAATGGCGCGCTGTCATGTCTCTCTTTTTGTACCGGTTTTCGGAGCAAGCAACATCTCAGTAAGTGCTAGTATATAATTTATTTATTCCTACTATATTGTACTGTTATAGTTATTGTATACTTGTATTATGTGTATGCTGTCAAGGCAAAAGTACAAAGGGTGTGGTACCCGTTTTGGTCGTTTTATTTAAATAACCTGATAACAAACCCCGTAGGTACACTAAATAACTTTCTTAGTCAATCTTTCTCTAAAGATAACACATACAGATAACACGTGTAACGTGCTAGCATCGTAATATTTGTGTTAAAATACCTATTCGCTGAATCCTAGAGATAGGATTTTGTTGAAGTGTAATCATTTTAAACTTAGTGCGTATTGCCGTAACTCGCGATCATTCGATTGGTACTGTGAACAGTACAAAATCCCATAAAACGGTAAAGCCATCCATCACCGTTTACCTGAGTTCCGGAGCCCTGGTTTCAAGGTTACATAGCCTGAAGGTGACGCCGCGGACACGACGCCAGATCACCCGGGAAAGGATGTCCGGGCGCCGCCCACCGAAGTGCCATCATCGGTGTTGCAGCGCCCCAGGCCGCCTACGCGACTGCCACTTCAATTGTCATGTTTTGACATTTTTCTTTTTGGCATTTGAACAATTTTTTTAGTCAGTGTTTATTTTTAGAATTTTATTTCTTTTATTTAGCTGTGTAAGTTAGTGGTTAAGCGTAAATTTACTTTTATTCAATGCCTAGTGACAACAGTGTAGTGGTGGAAAACAGTGCAAGTTAACTTTTAAACATCCTGGAGAGGTGCCCTCTGTGTACTGAGGCACGATTTTTTAAAGGTAAGCGGGGTCTGAGGGTGCATATTGGGAAGACACATAAACCCCAAAATGCACTCAATTCAGACCCTGTAGTTACACCACCCTCAGCTACAACTTCATCATTAGACCCGCTTTGGAAAATTCTTTCAAAATTCAAAAAATCTTGCCCAGTTCTAAAGCGAGTTCCCCGCGGCGCTAGAGCTCTTGTGGCCCAACACCTAGCAGGTTGCATTCGCCTAGCCGTACGGGAGAATTCGCAAAGTGCTTGGCACGTACAAAAAAATTTGGCAACAAAACAGACTTTAACTGCACAAGTCAAAGAAAACTGTAATGTTTTGGCCTGTGATTTAGATTCAAAATTACCGTTTCAGAGAATTATATCTTCAAAAGGTATATCTCATCTAGTAGAAACAAAGCTAGGGGAAGGTGACATTAGCGGAGCAGCCAGGATCCTATTTAGTAGTGACGTGGTGGCAGCGTGTTCTTCAGATACTCTCGCAGATCTGGAGAGAAAACACCCTGCCCCAGCGGATGGCCTTTCATTTCCCGACCCCCCTGTTCCGGACATTCACACCATCACCATTACAGGTCGAGAGGTGGTCACAGCCGTTTGATCTTTCCGGAGTGACTCTGCTGGCGGCCTCGATGGCCTCAGTCCTCAACACCTTAAGGACCTTATCAGTTCAGGCGCCGGGGAAGCTGGTGAGTTGCTCTTGAGGGAGCTTACGGCCCTGATTAACCTAATGCTCTCTGGCAATGTGAGCGAAACCGTTATCGACGTCTTATACGGGGCTAACATATGTGCCCTGCGCAAGAAAGATGGCGGAGTTCGTCCCATTGCCGTGGTTGCAAATTCTAAGGTGAGGTGGTTTCGAAAAAATTTCAGCCCCTGCAGCTTGGCTACGGCTCCAAAGTGGGCTGTGAGGCTGCCGTACACGCGTTGTCGACCTATCTAAATTCAGGCAAAGGAGAGGCTATTCTTAAGGTTGACATAAAAAATGCATTTAATTCTGTTAATAGGGATACCTTGTTGTCAGAAGCTAAAAAAGAAATGCCTCAAATTTTTAGTTTTCTCTGGCAATGTTATAATAATAAATAATAAATAATAATAAATCATTATTTTATTTTCAGGCATCTTGGCCCATAGATAAATACCTTACAGACTAACATAAATATAAAGTAAGTACAGTGTAATATTAGTAAATAAGACTTATGACTAAGTTAGTAGCACTTCCACTGCACTAATTCACTTTGTGCTGTTCTGTGCTGTTTATAGACAACCATCGAAATTACTGTTTCGTGACAAAGTTTTGGAATCCGCTGTTGGCTGTCAACAAGGTGACCCCCTCGGGCCAGTGATCTTTAGCTTAGCTATACATCCAATAATTCGAAAACTAAATTCTAAATTTAATGTGTGGTACCTTGATGATGGGACCTTAGGAGGCGATGTAGACACCGTTTTCAATGATCTACAATTCTTAAAAAACCAACTTTCTTCTATTGGACTAGAACTCAACTTTTCTAAGTGTGAGTTATTCCTATCTGAAAGTATTGACAAAAGTCTGACTTATTCAAAATTAAATGCAATAGCTCCTGCAATCAAAATTATCGACAAAAGTTCTCTTCGCCTCCTTGGGTCTCCAATTTTTGAGGATTCCTTTCCCGGTTTTGTGGAGGAAAAAATTAAAAATTTCAATGATGTTTCGGAAAGATTGCTCGAAATTAATATGCATTCGGCCATTACCCTAATCCGTTATTGTTGTTTCGGTCCTAAATTAATATATTTCCTTCGTGCTTCCCACTTATGAAACCTTTTGGAAAAAATGGACCTAATTATCCGGCACACCCTAACTTTAATTTTAAATATGACCTTGGACGATCGAGCTTGGGCTCTAGTTACTCTTCCTATCCGTATGGGAGGCTTCGGCGTCCGCAAAATTACCAGTATTAGTTTATCGGCATTCATATCTTCGGTCCACGGCACTGATAAATTAATCAGGAACATCCTAACTTCTACACTGAATCCTTTAGAAGTGTCGTGTTTCGCCGAGGCTTTGGATGCCTGGAGAATCGCTTGCCCGAATACAAATCCACCTAACAACCCGACTTCCCAGAGACGGCGGGACGAGCCGCTCTGCAAAGTAGTTCAGGAAAACCTAATCGTAACACCTGCTACTGCTGCGGAGCGTGCGCGCCTGTTGGTTGTGGGAAATTGGGAGTCAGGTCTTTGGCTTCACGCACTGCCGTCGTCGAATATTGGCACCTTATTCGACGATACTACTTTCCGCTTAGCTGTTGCCCTACGTCTAGGTGCTCCTTGTTGTTCTCCTCATCGCTGCCCCTGTGGCGAAGTTGTCAACAGCCTCGGTCACCACGGCCTGTCATGCAGTCGAAGTGCGGGACGCATAGCGCGGCACGCGAACATTAACGACATCATCCGACGAGCCCTTGTCACCGTCGGCGTTCCGGCTGTTTTGGAACCTCATGGCCTGGCACGCGACGATGGTAAGAGACCAGACGGTATGTCTTTATTTCCTTGGAAGATGGGTAGGCCTTTAGTGTGGGACGCTACCTGTGTCGATACTCTTGCGCCATCCCATCTTTCTAGCTCATCGTGCTGTGCTGGTGCTGCCGCGACGGCTGCAGATAACCTCAAGCGGCGGAAATATAACAGCCTCGTCGGCAGTTATATTTTTGAGCCGTTTGGGGTTGAAACTCTCGGGCCGTGGGGTCCAAGTGCTCATGTGCTTTTTAAAGAATTGGCGACACGCTTAATTGACGCTTCGCGTGACCCAAGGGCTGGCTTCTACCTCGGTCAGAGAATAAGCATTGCCATACAACGTGGCAATGCCGCCAGCCTTTTGGGCACACTTCCAGTCGACAGTGATGCGGAGGAGTTTTATGACGTCATATTTAGCTAGGCATTTAGTGTATATATTATTATTTTTTTTTGCAAATCACCAGACACCGATTTACACGGTGTCTCACTCAAAAAGTTTAGGAGAGCAGTCTCGGAGGTATGAGCCGTAAAAATCTTCCAATTTTTTATTCTGTTATTACATGTCAATGCCATATACCTACTCTATCCTCTCTTTTTTTGACTCTTTTTTTGAATGTTTCAAAGTTTAATTTTCTATTTTAGATATATTTCTTTTTTTATTTTTATATATACAGATACAATTGTATCTGTGTTTTTTTTTCTCCCCCCTTGTATATTTAATTTTTTTGTAGTAATTTTTAGTAATTAATATTATATCTAGCATGGTGTAAGCTGTGCATACCTATAATAGGCATGCATACCAGTGCCTTGTTTTTAATATTATTTTTACAAAATCATGTATGTAATGCTGTTGGTGTGCCAATAAATAAATAAATAAATAAATTTTTAGTTATTTAAGTTGTTGTTTAATTTGTTTATTATTTATAATTTAATAAAAAATGTTGGTTCATTATAAAATAATGAACAAAAAGCTACTAAAATACTAAAAAAACTAATAAACTGTGATATTCTAAAAAATCTGCGCCTAAAATGGGTTGATTAACGTCTGCAATAACAAATTTCCATCGATAAGGACGTCACAAATTCAGGTCAGTAGGTCTTGATTTCACTATATTGTTAGCCGCGAATAGTTTATAGTCGGAACACTCCTCCTTATTACATCAGCTACTTGCCAAAAAAAGTCCCGTCAAAATCAGTCCAGTCATATCAGAGATTAGCCCGGACAAACAGACAGACAGATAGACAAAAATTGCAAAAGATGTTATTTTGGAGTAGACTCTGACCAACGAAAGATGGCAAAACAAAAAAGAGGCCGTATTAAAAAAAATTGAAGCTGTTCACTCTAGCTGTACGCCACTTAAACGGAGTTAATACGTTTGATTATTCATGAAAATAATAAGTACCTATGCGATATATATATGATGCGTGTTTATTTAACAGTTAAACATGTGCTGCTTATTTAGCCGCGATATTCAATGCCGCCAAAACTCAAGCATGTCGGTTCACTGCCTAAAGCAGCCTGATCACCTTATCACCTGCTTTTTAGAATGTATCCTTGGAGTGTATCGACCGCCTTCAGCTCTTGGGAGTTGAAATTTCCTTAATCTTTGGGCAGTTCATTGAGCACAAAGCTACGGTAGCTGCTAGGAAACTCGACATTCATGCAAAGCTTAGTGGCGGATTAGCCATATAGCAAGAGTAGCAAATATTATAGACCCCCCCATTTTAGGGCCCCGCGCGTTCAGGGATCCCGCATTTTTTAACTTAAAAAAAACTAGTCAAAATATTGGTACTGCGTAAAACCTAAATACAGCTGATTTTTTTGGATGTGATTAGATAGTCACTTTACTTCAGACTATCCTGGAAGCAAACTACAGAAAAGAAGATCTCTTAGAATTTATCCCATGATCGTACTTTTTACGTAAGTGATCTTAAAATCCACGGAGTTATTGGTGAATAAAAGCCTTGTTCAAGCTTAATCTAGAAAGGGTAGCTTTAGCCAGCAGCTTCTAGCAGCGCTAGCTAAAACTACTTAATTTTAATATGTGTAGGTTAAGCTCAATCTTAATAACCCTTCTAAGAATAAGCTTAAACAAGGTTTTAGGGAATTACATATTTTGTGTCTATGTGAATATTACATTACCTGTGCGTAGTGACATTTGGCTCTGAAACGTGGTCGTTCACAATGCGCCTCATCAGATGGTTTTAAGTAACACAAAGAGTAATGGAGGAAGATAAGCTTAAGTGGCAGTAAGCTGGGTACATTGCTCGCAGAACAGATGATCGATGGGGCCGAAAGGTTCTGGAATGGTGACCGGATACCAGAAGACGTAACTTTGAAAGGTCTCGCAACAAGGGTACCGATAACGTTTTATTTAGTAAGGTTCACGTGAATTCGATGGAGGCGTGATAAACTGGACCGGCCGTTGTGGTGACATAAGAAAAACCTTTGTCTAGCAATGGAAGCCTTTCAGCTGAAATAATGATGACTATTGATGTTGGTATGTTGATGAGATCAATCTCTCAGAATTATTCAATTACTTCACTTAAAAATTGGCATAATCTGACTACTTCAAAGAAAAATAAATGTTGCATCCTATTAGTAAATTTTAACTGTACAGCTTTTCTGTATAAATTCACAAAGGCTTCGCCATCAGCATCGTAAAGACTCCTTAATTCTGTATTACTTGTCAGAAGAAAACTTAAAACGTCCTAAGCAACATTCTAATCATTCAGGGTATGCAAAAAACGATCATCATCTAGGTTTTCCAAAAGTACTAAATTAATTGGTATCTTACTACTAAATTAAATGATTAGTATCTAGTAGGGGCCCCTTGGTCGAATTAGCAATAGACTCCGCGTCGGTTTAATCCGGCACTGATGGCGCTTCATACCAGGACAACATCGAATGTTATACAAAGCACAGGTCCAATCATTTGTGGAGCCAGTGGGTCTTTCAATAAACACTTCCCTGGAATCTTTAAATTTGAATAAAACAAATTGTGTGCTATCGATTTTTTTAATTAATTTGGATGGCCGATTGATGTCATTATGTATGGAATATAATAATGACCAAATGTCCGCCGCTACTTTGCTAGATAGCGCGAATACGAAATATACAACTTTCCATATCCTTTACTGTTTTCATTATTAGAAAATTCGTCTACTCATTGCCGAAACCTCCTATAAAGTATAATACACCGTGTGAGTAATATTACAATTATTAAATAGTCAAAAAGTATCAAGTTTTTTTATAGTAGTAATTAAAAAACTAACCTAGAAATGATATTATTGTATCCAACCGTCGCATTTTATCTGCATGTTTTTAATTTAATTCACTTTTTGCGACTTTAAATTTGTCCACTATATTAAATAGTAGCCTTTTCATCGAACTAGTAATTGTTTATGACATTATATTAAGCAAAATGAGTACAATAAGATGCAGGAAAACAATTTTGACAATTCTTATTTTTTTTATATGCTGCCATACATAACGTTTGATTAATAAATAATTCGCTGTCTTCTTTCGATGGTCAAATTCTATGTACCGTATATATATTCATATGCATGTAGTAAAAAGCAGTTACTTCAATATTACAAACAGATACTCCAATTTTATTTATATTGGTTGTGATGTGTACTTGTGTGAGGTCAGGAATTGTGCAGGCGCTCTTCAATGATTTACTTCTTATTAATGTTGATAAGAAAACTTGATTTATTTTTGCCAATGTACAATAATATAGGTATAGAAATTAGCCTAGTAAAACGACCAGTCCGCACAACGCGCAGTCGACGCAGTGTCGTCGCTTTCCAGATGACGATACGTGTAGCTTGTTGCCGCGCCCCGCTCCCGCGCCCGCGCCTCCCCGCGCTCGCCCGTCGTCTATGTTGTGAATTTGTGATAGTGTGCGCGGCTCAAGGCGTATGTGCGTGAACATATATGTATGTATAGAAAATAAATAAAGGACATAATAATAATAATAATGACCGCTTTGGTTCTGCCTAGCCTTGAATACTCTGAGTACATTGCTGGAGAATTCAGGCCTGGGCTATCGGTTGAAGAGAGGTGGTCAGGTTATATCTCACCTTCTTTATATGGATGACTTGAAGCTCTTTGCCCCCAACAATCTGCAATTGATGGAGCTACTGAAGGTAACGGAAACCTTCAGTAGTGCCATCAGGATGGAGTTTGGTGTGGACAAATGTGCGGTCATGCATATAAAGCGAGGGGAGACTGTGGAATCCGTGGGTATCCAACTCTCGGATTCCATAAACCTGAGATCCCTCTCTCCAACCGAAACCTACAAGTATTTGGGTATGTCGGAAGCGTTAGGCATCAATGCCACTGACATGAAGCAATCGTTGAAGGAGCGCTTCTTTGGCCGCCTGAAGAAGGTACTTAACAGCCTCCTGTCAGGTGGAAACAAGGTGCGCGCCTTCAACGGTTGGGTCATGCCAGTATTGATGTACGCTTTCGGTGTACTCAAATGGACTCAAACGGAACTTGACGCCCTGGATAGGAAGGTTCGTACACTGCAGACTGCATATCGAATGCATCACCCTCGGTCGTCGGTAATGAGACTGTATGTCCCGCGGAAGTGTGGGGGTCGAGGCTTTTTAAATGCTAAGACCCTACACAATCGCGAGATATGCAGTCTCAGGGAATACTTCCTTGCCGCCGACGGGGGTATGCATCGTGATGTAGTAGCAGTGGACAAGGGACTCACCCCGCTCTCCTTGGCTAACGAGAACTGGCGTAAACCTGTAGTGCTTGACACTAACGTACGCAGGGAAGTATGGCAGAGTAAGGAACTTCACGGACGCTTTTTCCGGGCCCTTCATGGGCCCGATGTAGACCAACTGGCGTCCGTAGCCTGGTTGCGTGTCGGTGACCTCTTTGGGGAAACCGAAGGTTTTGTATGTGCAATTATGGACGAAGTTATCATGACGAATAACTATCGGAGATTTATTGTGAAGGACGGCACGGTTGACATCTGTCGGGTATGTCACCGACCGGGTGAATCAATCCGCCACATTATCTCTGGTTGTTCTCGTCTAGCTAACGGAGAATACTTGCATAGATACAACCTTGTAGCCAGGATTATCCATCAGCAACTTGCTCTGAAGTACTCTCTTGTGGAATCGGAGGTGCCATACTAGAGGTATGTGCCCGACCCAGTTCTCGATAATGGCGATATCACGTTGTACTGGGATCGGTCCATCATCACTGACAGGACTATTGTAGCCAATAAACCTGATATAGTGGTAGTGGACCGAAGCGAGAGGCGTGCAATGATTGTTGACATATCCGTTCCGCATGACGAGAACCTCGTGAAAGCCGACATAGATAAACAAATCAAGTATATTGACTTGGCTCGCGAGGTTGTCGACATGTGGGAAGTGGACTCAGCGATCATTGTACCGATAGTTGTGTCAGCCAATGGCTTAATAGCCAAGAGCCTCGACCAACACCTTAGGAGGCTCTCGTTAGGCGGCTGGATCAAGGGCTTGATTCAGAAAGCAGTTCTTCTGGACACGGCTCGTATCGTTAGGAGGTTCCTTTCTTTGGAGCCCTAACCGCCGGTAGCTTGGACCCTGTTCCCGATACCGGTGGGATACTGTTTTTTATATTTTTAAATGTTTTTTTAATAGTTTTTTAAGAAATATTTAAAAATATATTGTTACATGTTAAAAAATGAATAAAGGAAATAATAATGAATGAATTCTGGCGCAGCATTTGGTCGGTGTCCGTCTGTCACACTGAGGGTGGCTGGATGCGTGATATCGAGCGCGTGTGCGAAGCTATACCAGAAATGGAAAAAGTATTCATTAGCCCAATAGATGTAGCTAGAGCAGTCCGTCCGTTACCGAATTGGAAGTCTCCAGGACCGGACGGACTGCAAAACTTCTGGTTAAAATGGTATAGTAGCTCACACGCGCTCTTAGCATCTCAATTCCAGTCATCTTTAAAGTCTGGGTCGCTACCTCAGTTTCTAACAACTGGCGTTACCCATCTGCTCCATAAAACAGGTAGTACTGCAGAACCCAAGAATTATAGACCGATAACATGCTTGTCTACGGTCTATAAACTTCTTACATCCATTCTGAGAATTAAAATTAACAACCACATTGTAAATAACTCAATTATGTCTGCCTCTCAGAATGGATAGGAACGGGTCACGCGGTACTAAGGAGCTACTCCTCATTGACATGGCCATAAGTCAACAGGTTCGTCGATCCCGCAAGGATTTGTCGACATGCTGGATAGATTATAAAAAGGCCTATGATTCTGTTCCACATACATGGCTCATGGGGGTGTTGGAGTTGTATAAAATAGATGCAATTCTACGCACCTTCCTTGAGTCATATATGGGGGAATGGAACACAGTCCTTCGCTATCCAGGGTGTCGATTGATCCGGGGGGACGATGAGCCTATATGGATTAAACGGGGAATATTCCAGGGCGACAGTCTGAGTCCACTTTGGTTCTGTTTAGCCCTGAATCCTCTAAGCACATTGCTGGAGGATTCAGGCTTAGGCTATCGGTTAAGAAGAGGAGGTCAGGTTCTATCTCACCTTCTTTACATGGATGATCTGAAACTCATTGCCCCCAACAAGTTGCAACTGATGGAACTACTGAAGGTAACGGAAACTTTCAGTAGTGCCATCAGGATGGAATTTGGTGTGGATAAATGTGCAGTCATGCATGTAAAGCGACGGGAGATTATGGAATCTGAGAGGATTCAACTCTCGGATTCCATACACCTTAGATCACTCTCCTCGACCGAAACCTACAGGTATTTGGGTATGTCGGAAGCGTTGGGCATTAACGTAACTGACATGAAGCAATCGTTGAAGGAGCGCGTCTTTGGCCGCCTGAAAAAGGTATTAAACAGCCTTCTGTCAGGTGGTAATAAGGTGCGCGCCTTCAACGGTTGGGTCATGCCGGTCTTAACGTACTCTTTCGGCATACTCAAATGGACTCAGACCGAGCTAGACGCTCTGGATAGGCGGGTCCGTACACTGCTGACCGCAAATCGGATGCATCACCCACGATCGTCGATTATGAGACTGTACATCCCGTGGAAGTGTGGAGGTCGAGGTTTTCTAAACGCGAAGACGCTACACAACCGCGAGGTGTGCAGCCTCAGAGAATACTTTCAAAAAACCGATGTGGGTATGCACCGAGATGTGGTCGCAGTGGACAAAGGTCTCACCCCGTTGTCCATGGCTAAAGAGAACTGGCGCAAACCTGTGGTACTTACAACTGATGACCGTAGGGAAGTATGGAAAAACAAGGAGCTACAAGGGCGCTTTTATCGGGCTCTTCATGAGCCCGATGTAGATTTTGGAGCGTCCGTCGCCTGGCTACGTTTCAGCAACCTCTTCGGGGAAACTGAAGGTTTTGTCTGTGCAATTATGGACGAAGTCATCTTGACGAATAACTACCGGAGATATATAATGAAGGATGGGACGGTGGACATGTGTCGGGCATGCCATCGACCTGGAGAGTCCATTAGACATATTATCTCTGGTTGTTCTCGTCTGGCTAACGGCGAGTACTTGCACAGACACAACCAAGTGGCCAGGATTATTCACCAGCAACTTGCTTTGAAATACAAACTTATGGAATCAGAGGTACCGTATTACAGGTATGTGCCCGACCCAGTTCTCGAAAATGACCATGTCACGTTGTACTGGGATCGGTCTATCATTACTGATCGGACTATTATAGCCAATAAGCCGGATATAGTAGTGATAGACCGATTAGCGCGCCGCGCAATGTTAGTCGATGTCACCATCCCACATGACGAGAATCTCGTGAAAGCTGAGAAATAGAAAAAAATCAAATATCTCGACTTAGCACACGAGGTTGTCGACTTGTGGAATGTGGACTCGGCTGTCATTGTGCCGATTGTCGTGAGCGTCAATGGCCTCATAGCCAAAAGCTTCGACGACCATCTGTCGAAGCTGGCGTTGCGCGGATGGATCAAGGGCCTGATACAGAAGGCAGTACTCCTCGATACGGCTCGTATTGTGAGGAGGTTCCTGTCTCTGGAGCCCTAACCACCGGTAGCTTGGACCCTGCTCCCAACACCGGCGGACAACTATTTTTTATATTTTTAATTTTTTTTTTATAATTTTTTTTTTAAGAAATATTTAAAAATGTAAAATTATATGATAGAATGGAAAATAAAGGAGATAATAATAATAAATCTGTGGCCCGGCTGTCAAAGTGAATGACAGAATTTTTTTTTTCGCCGAATTTTTCCATTAATTTAATTCAATAATATAACAAATAAAATGCCAAACCACCGAAAAACAGTCCGAAAAAAAAAAAAAAAAAACCACATCACATCACCGTATACCAACTAAAGTAAATATACCATCGAACAAAGTTTCATACAAGACGACGTGGCGATGAAATTATAATGAAATGTTGACGAGAAGCCGGGCACGACAACAACAAACACACCCAACATCTTCGGATTCGTCGTTCAGCTCCGCCTCGCAGCCGCCGGGACCAGCGCCAGCCGTGAGTCCAGTGATTCCGGTAGCTGCAATTGCGTCGAGCTCGAGTGACGAATACTTCTCGCCGCCGATGACACCACCACCTGCGCGTCGGCGGGGAAGAGGCCGTCCTCCGGCCTGCTTGGGACCTCGAGGCCCTCCGGCCTCTGACGGGGTCCCCGCTGCCGGCGGAAGTGTGCAGCGCATGCTATGGACACAATCCATTAATGAAAATGTCATGCGCTCATACTTTGGGGCTACAGAGGGGGGAACTAACCTGACTGCGTACCGTGGTCGGATGCTCTCTCTGTTTCAGGTGCTTGAACCAGCTGTCAACGTTTCGGCTCAAAGATTATCGGATCAGGTGCGGATCATCCAGCGTAACCGTATGTTGGATGACGCCGTACTTGATAGACTGCGCCTAGAATCACGGAATAGCCGTGTCTCACCTGTTTCACCACCGGCCGCGGTGCAACTGCAACCCAGTGTTTCACCGCGACCCGACCACATTGGTGAGGATGATGATGATGGGGCTATATCCGTGAGTACCCAGTGCAATGCACGTTTGAGGAGCGCTTTGGAGGATGCATTCCGGGAGTATCGTTCTATACCACCAGAGCTTAGACCTCGTCTACCTCGTTTGCCTATGCATAGAAAAAAGGCTTATGTTTAACTTACCACCAGATATAGTAACATATAAAAGACAAAAATAGTAAATGATCACCAAAATTAAACCTACATTTTAATGTAAAATTATAACCAGTTTTAACATCTCGCTATCCTATTTAAGCAAAATGAATCGAAATAAAGCATCGGCAGAACCCCATGGTTACGAAGATATCAGTAGTTAAAATTTTGAGGTTAGGTTAACTACCTGCCAAGCAGCAGCTCGACGGAGCCCCGCTACGCGGGGCTCCTACTTCTGGGTGGTTTAAAAAAAAATAACCTCGAAGAAGGTGACGGGGTCTGTGTTCGCTCGCTTCGCTCGCTCACTACGACCCCGCCACCTTCTTCTAACCTAAATCTATCCGACCCGGGGTGCCCTAAAATTCCACTAAGATAGATTGTTGATTAGACAAAGTATCATCTTGCTTTACGGGGCTAAAAAGAGCGCATTAATTTGCTCGCTAAGATTTGGTTATCATTTACTACATTTGGTGTTCGAATACAATTTAAAGTACAGTCGTAACTAAAATACTATTGTAACTTTAGGATTTCATTTTTTTGGTGTCAAGTAATATATTTTTGACAAAAGAACTAAGGGTACCAAAGCGTTTTATGGTGGTCATTATATTTAATCCCTAGAAAAAATAGGGCGTTGGTGTCTGCTCTAGTCTGTCTGGTGTTCGCAGCTATCAAATTTTTTTGATAGCAGCGAAGACCTTACCGATACCCACTCGATCTTATACTGTGCGGCTGCAGCGGCGTGTCGTGTAGCTCACGTCAAAATTCCAAATAGTGACAGAGCTACACGACCAGCTAAACCAGCTTAGCAGTGCAGGATCGAGCGTCGTATCGGTGAGGCTAGAGTGCTCATTGGCAAACTTATCTGCTTCAGGGAGGGCAACACTCGCCCTAGAGTGGTACGCTTTGTGAAGCGGGCGTTCTCGGGGACTGATGCTAGTCCTCGAGATTATCTACCCCGTATCACAGAGCGTATCGACTCTCACAGAGAGTATCCTGAGGCAGAAAGTCTATGCATGGGCAAACCGTATACGACGGTACAAGCGGCGACTGGAGCGGTACACCCAGAATCGCGCGTTCCAAAGCAACGAGAGCTGGGTTTACAGGGCTTGGGAGCGACCGGACCAAAGTGTGATTGATACGCGCCTACCGGATGATGATGCCATGTATTCATTTTGGCGCAGCATTTGGTCGGTGCCTGTCAGTCACACTGCGGGTGATTGGACTCGGGTGGTCGAGCGAGAGTGCGAACTTATACCAGAAATGGGGGCAATTACCATCAGCCCCCAAGATGTAGCTTTTTTTTTTTTTTTTCGATGGGAAATATCATCTTATGACAACCCCCGCTCTTGGGCGGAGCGGGAGATAGTGTCTGACTCTTACTGACTAAAAAACCCATCCCGTTCCTTCAAGCCTTCATACCGGGGCTCGAGCGCCCTTTCGGATAACCCTGGCCCCAGTAGGCTTCGACCCGGCTGGGTCCCTGCTGTTTCTGACAACTCCTTGAGGCGCGCGGGAACAGCGCGTGCCGTCGACGACTTGGGCTTGGTCCGGACAGTTACCGGACGGCCGGACAGCGAGCTACCCATTGCTCACTGTCCGCAAGCCCGCGCCTACGGTGGCTGGAAATCGGGATCGGAATCCCGGCGGCGGCGAGAGCGCCGTTGCCTGATGCGGTCGGCCTCCTCCTTAGCGAGCATTACTGCTTCGCAGAAGTCGGCGACCGCCTGCCACTCCTCCTCGCTCCGGACCATGGCCTCGACCAAGGCCCGGCGCGAGAGGTCTCCGCCGCCGATCACCCCCACGAGGGCCCAAGATGTAGCTCGAGCAGTCCGTCCGTTACCAAATTGGAAATCTCCAGGGCCGGACGGGCTGCACAACTTTTGGCTTAAATGGTTTAAAAGTTCGCACGCTCGCTTGGCGTCCCAATTCCAATCTGCCTTAGAGTCAGGGTCGCTGCCCCAGTTCCTGACGACAGGAATAACTCACCTGCTCCATAAATCGGGTAGTACTGCGGAACCCAAACATTATAGACCAATTATTACGTGTTTGCCGACGGTCTATAAAGTTCTTACATCCATCCTGAGAGCTAAAATTAATAGTCATATTGAGACAAATTCCATCATGTCTGCTTCTCAGAATGGATGTAAGAACGGGTCCCGTGGTACTAAGGAGCTGCTCCTCATTGATGTTGCCATTAGCCAACAGGTTCGTCGTTCTCGAAGAGATTTGTCGACATGTTGGATAGATTACAAGAAGGCCTATGATTCAGTGCCGCATACATGGCTCATGAGGGTGCTGGAGCTATAAAAAATTGATGTAACTCTGTGCATCTTTCTGATGTCGTGTATGGGGCAGTGGAGAACGGTCCTTTACTATCCAGGGTGTCGACGGGTTTCGGAGAACAGCGAACCGTTAAGGATCGAGCGTGGCATATTTCAGGGTGACAGTCTGAGTCCACTGTGGTTTTGCCTAGCTTTGAACCCTCTCAGCACACTGCTGGAGGGTTCGGGTGTAGGCTACCGGTTGAGAAGAGAAGATCGGGTCATATCTCACCTTCTTTATATGGATGATCTGAAACTTTTTGCTTTCAACAACTTGCAACTGATGGAGCTACTGATGGTAACTGAAACCTTCAGCAGTGCCATCAGAATGGAATTTGGTTTGGACAAATGTGCAGTCATGCATGTAAAGGGGAGATTATGGAATCTGTGGGAACCCAACTCTCAGATTCCATACACCTCAGATCCCTCAGCTCAACCGAAACTCGGTCGGAAGCGTTGGGCATCAATGCTGCTGACGTGAAACAATCGTTGAGGGAGCGCTTCTTTGGCCGCCTGAATAAAGTACTGAAAAGTCTTTTATCGGGCGGGAACAAGGTGCGCGCCTTCAACGGTTGGGTCATGCCGGTTTTGATGTACTCTTTCGGTATACACAAATGGACTCAGACGGAACTCGACGCCCTGGATAGGAGAGTCCGCACTCTGCTTACCGCAAATCGGATGCATCGCCCACGATCATCGGTGATGAAGCTGTATATCCCGCAAAAGTGTGGGGGTCGTGGCTGCTTAAATGCCAAGACCTTACACAACCATGAGGTATGCAGTCTCAGGGAATACTTCCTGGAAACCGCCGTGGGGATGCACCGAAATGTAGTGGCAGTGGACAAAGGCCTCACCCCGCTCTCCTTGGCCAACGAGAACTGGCGCAAACCTATAGTAATGGATACTAATGAACGCAAGGAAGTATGGAAGGGCAAGGAGCTTCACGGGCGCTTTACCGGGCCTTACATGGGCCCGATGTAGATCTTTTAGCGTCCGTCTCCTGGCTACGCTTTGGTGATCTCTTTGGAGAAACCGAAGGTTTTATCTTTGCAATTATGGACGAAGTTATGATGACGAACAACTACCGGAAATATATTATGAAGGACGGTACGGTTGACATCTGTCGGACATGCCACCGGCCTGGAGAATCAATCCGACACATTATTTCTGGATGTTCTCATTTAGCTAACGGAGAATATTTGCACAGACATAACCTTGTAGCCAGGATTATCCATTAGCAACTTGCTCTAAAATACAATCTTGTTGAATCAGAGGTACTGTACTATAGGTATGTGCCCGACCCAGTTCTCGAGAATGGCAGCGTCACATTGTATTGGGACCGATCTGTCATCACTGACAGAACTATTGTTGCCAATAAGCCTGACATAGTGGCGCACAATGATTGTTGAAATAGCGGTCCCTCATGAGAACCTCGTGAAAGCTGAGAAAGATAAACAAACTAAATATCTTGACTTGGCTCGCGAGGTTGTCGACATGTGGGAAGTGGATAGAGCAATCATTGTGCCGATAATCGTGACGGCCAATGGCTTAATAGCCAAGAGCCTCGACCAACATCTGCGGAGGTTCTCGTTAGGCCGTTGGATCAAGGACTTGATCCAGAAAGCAGTACTCCTAGACACGGCGCGTATTGTCCGCAGGTTCCTCTCTCAGGAGCCCTGACCGCTGGCAGCTTGGACCCTGTTCCCGATGCCGGTGGGCTACTATTTTTTATATTTTTAAATGTTTTTATTATTATTATTTTTTAAGAAATATTTAAAAATATAATATAATATGTATAAATGTTAAATAAAGGAAATAATAATAATATAATAATAATTCTTTATTCAGGTATAAAATAAGCGACATTATAATTTACATTAATTACAATCGACATAAATTTAATTCAAACTGTAGTATAGATCTGCCAGATCTGGGTTAATGAAAACCTGTGTTTCAGGCCATCCATGTACATCAAACATTTAAAAAAGAATAACAACAATAGAAATGAAAGCTAAATTCAAACGAAGACAATAATTCCAATGACTTAAAAATAAACCATTAGAGTAAAAATATTTTAAAACTAGATTAGTTACGATATATTATGTTTAAACAAATTAATGAATAATAATAATGCAGATAAAGTGCAGACTATTAATTAGGTAAAGAAAGTGATTTAGATTAGATAAATTTTATTTTACAATTTCTAGAAGTTTTTTCGTGTCTGCATAATTGTGTTTTGCCAAATATTCCTGAACTAGTAAATTACACCTATTGTAACTTAAACTATAAATCTTTAGTATTCTGTTAAACTGGTTGTATAAGTAGGGTCCTAAAAATAAATAAAATCGTTTAGCAAAAGCATGTTTAGTCTTAGAGTTAGCACAAACCAAATCCTTTCTTCTCCTATCTGAGGGTATTGGGTTAAAATAAAGTTCAGTGTGTTGGAACAAAATTACATTTAAAACAAATAATTGGCGTACTGTTAGCACCTTACATGCCATATAAAGCTGATTTGTTGGAAAACGAAATGGACGAAAAGTAGCAACTTTTAAAACTGCTCTTTGGGCGCGTTCTAAAGGTAGTAAAATTGACTTAGCAGCACCACCCCATGATGTTATGCAGTAGGTAATTATAGATTGACACAAAGCCAAATAGACCTGTCTAAATTATTGTTTGTGTTAATCGTTACACCTAAATATTTTATATGGTCAGTTTTTGCTAAACTGTACATGCAATATCAGCACAATGTAGATTACAATTGTTATGCGCTTGAATATTTAGATTAGTCAACGTTGGATAAGTGTTTCTCATTGTAAATAATAGGTGTTTGGTTTTTGTAATGTATGTACTTGTAAGTGAATAAAACGCACACGTCCGTTCATTAGCACCGTATATTCGAGACCAGTTTCAGTATGTTACAAAGTACTCTGTGTTCGAGACTGCCTGATGTGCAATTAACCACAATACACAACACTCTTTTATACTTAATTTAAGATATAGTTCTGTATAAAAACATAAACAAATAACTTATTCTAAACAATCATCTTTATATCTAGTAAATAACTTATTCTAAACAATCATCTTAATATCTAGTAAATAACTTAGTCTAATACTTGTATGTTGGAGGCTTGACAACCCTACACTGTCTAACCCGGCGGGTCTGAGACGGCAATGCGCGCGTAGCGTCTGCGAGTGAGGGCGAGCTCGACTTAGGTAAACTCATCTCCTTTTCTGGAGTTACAAAACAATCCTCCCCTTCAGCCATGCTTCGCGCCGGCGACACCGACGTTGGTGGTTCTGTCCCTTCCGACCGCTGCGACCGGACCGTACCCGATGGTGATACCGGAATGTTATTCTTAGGAAGAATATTATCTTTGTCCACTGTTCGACAAACTAACGAGCTCCTTGACTTACGCCTTAACTGGTCGATATGCCTATGTACTACGTTATCACTGTCATCCGTCACTTTATAGTCCGTATTACCTAACACGCCAGTCACTTTCCCAGGCTGCCATTTTTCCCCTTTTAGATACTGCCTGTACCAGACTTCCTCCCCTACGTTCATACTCCTATCAGATCCTCCTTTAGTATCTGTTTGCCGCTGTTGACAACGCTGTACCTTGGCCATCTGATCTTGCATTAATAAGTCCAAGTGTGTTCGTAGACGTCTACCCATTAGCAACATAGCCGGACTTTCCCCTGTTGAGCAATGTTCGGTGTTCCGATAATACAGTAAGAACTTGTTGAGTGTTTTGTCTATATAATTCTTATTTTCATTGTACGCTTTTTTTACTACCCTCTTTACAGTTTTTACTGCATTCTCGGAGGCACCGTTAGATGCGGGATGGTATGGCGCTGTTAAAATATGTTCTACACCATCTAATTTTAAAAAATCCTTAAATTCTCGGCTCGTAAAGGGTGGTCCATTATCACTGACGACTTGTTTCGGAATCCCAAATCTTCCCCACAATTCATGTCCGTTTGGATTGAGGAGCCACTTCATGATTTTAAAAGGAAACTCACCCCTTATTTAGTAGGAAAGAAAATAATTTTGTAGGCCAAACCCCGAAATTTGTAGTAAAACATATCCAAAGTTATATCAATTTTAAAGTGGCTCCTCAATCCAAACGTCTGAACTGAGGAGCCAGCTGAAACACCGAAAGTACTCAATGAATATTATTGAAAATTTTGTATCATTTAGTAGTAGTTGTGTATAGTAGGTACCTACTAAAAATTTGAGTCTAATACTGTTGATATTCAAGAACATACAATACTTTTAATGTGGCTCCTCAATCCATACACATGACCCGTCATTTTTCAGAAAAGCATTACTTCAATCGATACGCAATTTCGTTATCATTTAGTAGTAAGTATATTAGATTTGTAGAACAAAAACCGGATATCAAACATAAGTGGATCAGGAGATATAGCACATTTAATGTGGCTCCTCAATTCAAATGCTTCGATAAATAAATTGGCCTCTAATCTACTATACTTGTGATGAAATTTGGAACAAAAAACACCTATATTTAGTATAAAATTCTACTAAATGTACGTATAATCCCCGCCTTAAAAAAATACATATCTACGAAGTTATTAGCTATTATTTCATTTCATATGAAATGGTTTTGAAGGGTGACCATGAATACATTATTTTTTGACGTACGACTTTCACCCACGTACAAGCCGTGCATGTGTGCAAGGACTGTTGCCTCCAGATCCCATGGTGGCAAGGAGGCTTGCCGCATCGCGGGAAACCGTGCGGTAATCGACCTACCGCTTGTTTATTGGACAGATGTTCTTTGTGATTTGGATTATCATTTGTTCGAAAACCATGGCTGTATGTGTTAATTACACTATTTTCCTGTAACCATAGAAATAATATGTATGGATTTGTGCTGCATAAACATTGTTTTTTTTGGGTAGAGGTATCCACTATTTTGTCAGTGTTACACAGGATTGGCAGTAAAGCGAAACGTTGAGAAAGGCAACACGGCGTCCTTACCTTGCGCATGACGTAGGTCTTTACCGGACATTGTAAGTTCGGAAGGTTCCAGCCTTGGTACAAACAATTTTCCGGAGAAAGGAGGAGTGGTAAGCGGTCGCCTCTTTCTGCTTAACAGTAATGCTAGCAAACGTCCGGTAATCTTCCAGACCGAGCCCAAGTCATCGACGGTGCATAGTATTCCATGCGCACCTCAATGAGATGTCAACAAAACCGTAGGTACCCGTTCGTTCCGTTGTTTGCCATTTGGCTACGGAACCCTAAAAATCAGCCTCTCCATACAAAATTATGAACTTGATTGGACAGTTTATAGGACTTTACACCCTGTTCTGAATACCTCTAAACCCAAAACATGAAGAATCTCTGTAACTACCTAATGTGACGAGTTGTTAAAAATTAAATTTCAAAAATACTTATCGTGATTTCATTTAACGTCATTTATTTTTTCATTTTATTTCAGCCAAAAGAGATCCACTGTTGGACCTCCACTTAAGTTCCGACATTATTCTTAACTCGATTTGCTGCTGAGAATCTCCAAGCACAGCCTTCTTCATTGGCCTTTGGGTGTTTTGAGTTTTCTTATGAGGCCTATAGTATATATAGTAAAACGTAACGATTCATTGTGAGTGAGTCATAACTGGCTACACTCACTGGTCAAAGAATTTTGTTTCGTGATACTGCGGGTTTTTGGAAAAGAAGATGGCATGACTTCCCTAATTTAACAAAAATGGACTTACCTAGTTTGACCGTTTGTCCCAAGTACAATCGCAACATGGTCACCCTTAATAGCAAATTCTAAATGAATATTGAGAAGTATTTTTTTATCAAATACCGAATGTGTACAATTTTGATTTGTACATATGTATTTAGTAGACATTTATACTAAATGTTAGTGTTTTTGGTTTTTGATTTCATTGCGATATCAGGCACATACAATCAATTATTTATTATGTAAAACGTCAGGACTGAGGAGCCAAATAAAATGCATTTATTTACTAAATTTAATCAGTTTTACTACTTTCTCTGTATGCTACAAATTCAAACATACTTACTACTAAATGTTTTTTGCAGTGGAATTATAAATTGACCAATTACTTTCATGTAAATTCACGCTCTTGTGTATAGATTGAGGAGCCACATTAAAAGTATTGTATGTTCTTGAATATCAACAGTATTAGACTCAAATTTTTAGTAGGTACTATACACAACTACTACTAAATGATACAAAATTTTCAATAATATTCATTGAGTACTTTCGGTGTTCCAGCTGGCTCCTCAGTTCAGACGTTTGGATTGAGGAGCCACTTTAAAATTGATATAACTACTTTGGATATGTTTTACTACAAATTTCGGGGTTTGGCCTACAAAATTATTTTCTTTCCTACTAAATAAGGGGTGAGTTTCCTTTTAAAATCATGAAGTGGCTCCTCAATCCAAACGGACATCACAATTCTGACAACTTACCTATAGTTGTCACCGCTGCCGTACTAGGAACTGGGAATACTTCTATCCACTTGGACTTAGCGTCCACAACTATCAGATAAGTTTTCCCGCAGATAGGGCACATGAAGTCGAGGTGCAGGCGCGCCCAGGGGCTCGCGGGCCAGGGCCAGGCGCGGGGCGCGTGCTGCGGCGGCGCGTCCTCCTGCGCCGCGCACACCACGCAGGCGCGACACGTTGCCTCAACTGCTTCGTCTATGCCACCCCACCACACATAACTGCGTGCTATTGCTTTTGACTTAATTATTCCCATATAGGGCTCGTGTATAATGTTTAAAACTTTTACTCGACATTTTGCCGGTATGACTACTCTGTGACCCCACATGATGCACCCTAGTTCTTCATACAATTCCTTTCGTCTATTGTAATATGGTTTTAAGCCATCAATATCACATTCGGTCGGCCACCCATCTCTAATATATCTGAGAACCCTTCCTAACAGCGGATCTGTTATAGTTTGTTTTTTTATTCCTGTGTAATCAATAACAGCGCATCTTGCGCGAAATGTAGGTACGTTTGTTCCGGAACCGCTACTGAACTGTTTTTTTGTCTACTGTCGGGTAATCTTGATAACGCATCCGCACAATTATCCTTTGTGTTTACATATTCTATATCGTAGCTACAGGCTGATAATATTATTGCCCACCGCTGCATCTTACTAGCTGTCATGCTAGGAATTCCCGTGTTAGGCTCAAATATGGAAACCAACGCTTATGATCGGTTCGTAAGACAAAGCGCCGCCCGTATAAGTACTGGTGGTATTTTTTATACTGAATATGATAGCGAGTGCCTCACGATGGATCTGGGAATAATTTTTCTCTGCGTCGCTGAGTGTGCGCGACGCGTAGGCAACGACGCGCTCGCCACGCGGCCCCGGCTGTGTGAGCACGGCCCCGAGCCCGCGCGCACTCGCGTCACAAGTGACTATCAATAGTTTATCCTGGTCGTAATGACACAGAACGTTGGCACTTGTTAACATCTTCTTTACTTCGGCGAATGCTTGTTCGCATTCCCTACACCAAACCCATTCCATACCCTTCCGCAGAAGATTATACAAGGGGAAAAGTGTTGCACTGAGGTTTTTAATAAACCTACCGAAAAAATTTACTGTTCCTAAAAATGACCTCAGTTCTGATACATTCCGAGGCTGCTCCATATTATTAATTGCTTCAATTTTCGATTTATCTGCCTTTATTCTTTCTCTCGATATTATATAACCCAAGTAAGTCACCTTCTCAGCTAAAAAAACACATTTGGTCTTTTTTAATTTTAACCCGTTATCTAATAAACGTTGGAAAACTAACTTTAGTGCGACTATATGTTTCCTTTCCGTTTTCCCTCCTATGATCACGTCGTCTAAAAACACTTGAACGTTAGGAATACCACTCAATATGTTTATCATAATACGCTGGAATATACCTACGCTCGAGGATAACCCGTAAACATATTGCCTGTTGTACTGAAATAGCCCGCGGTGAGTGTTTATAACGGTACATTTTTTTGTCTCATCTCATTGTAGGCTTATGACAGGTCAATTTTACTGTAATACCTATTTCCATTTAGATTTACTAAGACATCCTCAATTTTAGGCAGTGGGTAACGATCGACCAGTAAAGACGGGTTCAATGTGGCTTTATAGTCTGCACAAATTCTAAGTGAGCCATCGGGCTTATTGATAGGTACCAGCGGGGAGGCCCAGTCGGAGCAGTCGACAGGCTCGATGACGCCGGCGCGCAACATGGCGTCCAGTTCGGCGTCGACGCGCTCGCGCAGCGCCTAAGGCAGCGGCCGTGCGCGTTGGAACACCGGCACCGCGCCCTCCCTCACGCGTAAGTCGCCTTGCCGCCACTGTACCGCCCCAGACCACCGCTGAATAGTTCTTTATATCTGTGGATTAAATTTTCGACTTCTTTATTTGTGTGTTCACCACTCACTTGATTCAGTGAATTACTATTAAATTTTGGTATTATTATGCCTAATTCTCCAAGCCACTACCTTCCCAGTAGGGAAGTCGTACCGCCTTCTATAACAAACAATTCTAAACTTTTTCTAAGGTCATTGTACCGTACTGTTGGCTTAATTATACCTACTGGTTTTATTTTTGTGCCGTCATAAAATTTAAAAATAGGTAGTGTTATGTTTTTCAATCGGTAAGTGACTAAAATATTTATCATAGGTAGACTTGCTAATACATGAAATAGCCGTACCCGTGTCTATTTCCATTGGAATATTTCTATTGTCTATTTCAATAGACAGACTTACTGGTTTTTAGTCGTTCAGACATAAGTGATGTAGTTCTTCCTCGATGTCCCCGCCGACGTCCTCGTCAGACTGCTGCTCGGCCTTGCCGAAGTTTTACACAGTTTCAAAACTGCCTTTGCTCCCCAACCCAAACCTTCTTCTGCAGTAAAATTAGTTTCTTCAAATGTGTCATTACCAGCATATAAAAAAAAGTCGTACATTATCCCAGAAACTCCAGCCCAAACCAAGTTTTTGAATCCCCATTTCCGTGGCTTGCGAGGATTATACTAACGCTTCTTGCCTGCTTTGGTGTCCTTGTATGGAATAACCATTTCATCGATGCTGAATCTAGACTCTTCTTCAATTTTTAGGCAGTTTTGACGAATTTTTTCCATAATTGGCCTTATTTTAAAGTATGGGTCACTATTTGCCTCATTATTATCCACGAAGTGTAGATATCTTCGGATAACTTGATACCTTTTTAGGGGCATTATATCTGCGACTAATGGAAAGCGCGTATTGGTACACCAATAATCTAAGTAAGATGGCATAGATACTATGCCCATAATAATTTTTATGGCTAAGAAGCTTCGTAACTCTTCAATAGTTATATTTATTGATCGGCCTGTCGTCTGCAGTGAATACATATTCGAACTTTGGCATATTGTATCAAACAGATCTTCGGAAAAAAAATAGTAAAATAATTCAATGCATTCTTATTATCGGTAAGGGGGCTTTCAAAACTATCAGGACCCAAATCAGCACGATGAAGGAAACGTCCATTAGACCAATTGAACTTGAGTTCAATTTTTTTCTTAGTTATACGTTGGGGTGGTCTAGGTAAGGTCAAATTGTCTGTGTTGTGTCTGCGACGTTGTGCTCTTGTAGTTCGTGTTGGTTGTGGTGTAAAAGCTGAGGTTTGTGGAGACTGTTGTGGAGAATCACTTACCTGATTGATAATGAATGACGAAGTAATAGACGGTATGTTTGACATAGGAGACAATGTTGGCAACGAACTAATAGATGGCACATCATTGAAAGGTCGCTGTTCAGTAAAATATGTTTCTTCAGGATTAAAATCCGCAAGAAGTGACACAGATTCATTAGGAGGTTGTTCATCATCAGAGGAATCAAAGAGATTGAGCTCCGCAAGGGAAGATGTAATTGAAGGAGCTTCAGACGACTCCGAGTCGTGACGTTCGTAGTGACTAATCACTTCTACTTCCTTTTCATTTTCGGAACTTGACTCTCCACTTACTTCGGAAGGAGCGTTCTCTTCCGGTACTAGGGCCAGAATATGCCTCGATCTTGAATTCTGAAAATAATTTAGATATTTGCAGGCACCCAAGCAAGGAACTAACAAAAATAACACCACACACACAAATAACATGCAAAAGGTATTGCACAAACAAAAAAAAAACCCAGCGTTAGGCATATTTACAAAATAACCAAAACCAAATGAATATATCATATCATTGTTTAGGTTTTAATCAAAACTGAACTTTAGTATAAGGCAATAAAGTTGATTTTTTAATGTAAAAATAGTGCAATGAAAAAATTGGAGATTGAAAAAAGTTTAATTATACATAATACATGTGGGCGCAAAACCACTATTTGAATATTTTGATGAGGATTTAATTCGATCACTTCCTGCTAATTTCTTTTAAATATTGCAACATCCTGTTGAATTTATAGAAGGATTTCATTTGATAACTTCCTTTCGAATTATTTTAAAATATTACGACATCCTGTTGAATTTATAATAGGATTTCATTTGATAACTTCCTTTCGAATTATTTTAAAATATTGTTGAATTTATAACAAATTAAATGACAACTTTCTTTCTAGAAAATATTAAACATCCGGTCGAATTTGTGAGGATTTAACTTCACCACTTAATTTTTATTTCTTTAAAAATATCAGAGCATCCGGTCATATTTAAATAAGAATTTACTGTGACAATTTCCGTTCTATTAATTTATTTAAAATATTTTTCTACCTTCATAGTGAATTTTTATGATTGTCAATTTCTGAGTATAAAACCGTTGTAATGTGATTAGAAAGGCACTTTTTGACCGACCATAGAATAAACAACTTGAACTGAAGCAATGTATTTCTTTATTATCACTCTAAAACATTTCCTGATATCACTGTGACTGTGAATTTTGTGTGACGTCAACTCCGACGGCGATCATGCGCCGACAGCAGCGGTGGGATACAGCCCGCTCCTACCGAAGTCCTCTGGATTCCGGGTCAAGTGTCGTGACTGCAACATGGTTCGCTACCCCTGCGCCTTCACGAGGTCGTGGCAATTTCTACCTATTGCCTTTCGATCCCAAGGTGCGCTCTCGCATCAGGAACCGAAGACCTGGGGTGAAATATGGCCTCTGCAATACACCACATGGGAGCAGGACCTGATCCAGACGTTTGGCGAAGATTTCCGGTGTGCTGACGACGTCCAGTGGTGACGTGACTGCATGTCGGAGCAGGCGAGCAGCCACGTGAATTACGCAACCGAACTATGGACGCTCTTCAAGTGAGTGCAGTCAGAAGCAACGGATGGTGAGGTTATTGATTCTTTATTCACTGGTTTTTATCCTGATTTTATGAAATGTGTATTGTAGTATAAAACTCCTGACCTTTTGCCCAAACTAGTCTCCATTTTCAAAACTTTTCGTAAATCTGACTAATCAGAAACTGACGGTACAAACATAAATTATTCAAACCAAAAACTTCCGTTGTAGCTGTTATTGTCGTTTTTATGAGCTGTTATTGTCGTTTTTATGAGCTGTTATTGTCGTTTTTATGAGCTGTCATTGTCGTTTTTATGAGCTGTCATTGTCGTTTTTATGAGCTGTCATTGTCGTTTTTATGAGCTGTCATTGTCGTTTTTATGAGCTGTCATTGTCGTTTTTATGAGCTGTCATTGTCGTTTTTATGAGCTGTCATTGTCGTTTTTATGAGCTGTCATTGTCGTTTTTATGAGCTGTCATTGTCGTTTTTATGAGCTGTCATTGTCGTTTTTATGAGCTGTCATTGTCAGTTTAGGAGCTGTCACTGTCGTTTCTAGGAGTTGTCAATTTAACCGAAACAGCAAGGAAAAATCGTCAAACCATATTTCCGCAAACGATTTCCGGAGGAGGCTCCGAAAAGTGAAATGTTTAATTTTGTTTTTGTGAAATTTTAAATACCTGTTAAAATTAAAATGATTTCAGTCCTATATAGATTAATTTTTGTAAGTACTGGTTTCGATAGTCAGATTCGAACATTGGGGGTTGCTAGTAAACCTTAAAACTTTTAAGAAAGCAGTGAAAAAAAAAAGTGTAGCGTGTTTTGGTTAGCAAACAAAAGTGACCTGTGTGTCGGGGTGCTAATAATTTATCGTTCGCTGTAGTTATTTTCAATTTTACAAATACCCACTAAACAAAGCGTTTGCATTATCTGCCTTAATGTTTTCCAAATGGTTCCTCTAGTCTGGTGATCATGAAACAATTGGAAAGGTAGAAGAATTAAGAAAATTAAAATATTGTTTTGGATCGATTAGGTCGATCGTTTAATCGATTACTGGGACGATTTTTGGATCAATTGCTGGATCGATTGGCAGGGCGTTTGTTAGTCGATTGGCAAGGCGTTTGTTAGTCGATTGGAAGGGGGTTTGTTAGTCGATCGGCGAGGCGTTTGTTAATCGATCGGCGAGGCGTTTGTTAGTCGATCGGCGAGGCGTTTGTTAGTCGATCGGCGAGGCGTTTGTTATTTGATCGGCGAGGCGTTTGTTAGTCGATCGGCGAGGCGTTTGTTAGTCGATTGGCGAGGCGTTTGTTGATCGATTGTTAAGTTGATTGTTGGACTTATTGTTAATCGATGGTTAGATAAAAAAGAACGAAAAACCTTGCAGATGAACAATAATCGCTTAATCTAATTATTAGCAATGCTGGTCGGGCAAACTGTCAGGTTGACATTTGTAGAGCTTTATAAACAGTGGCAATTAAAGATTTTCAGTTGATTTTATTTTACATCAAAAAGTACGTGAAAGTTCCCTATGTTATTGCTTTAACCTATTGCCACTGTGTTTTAAGCTTTTATGTAAATTTAGGATGGACGAGCGATAATTTCGAGACAAGTTAAGATTTGACACAAGCGATGTAATTGGATCTTTTGAAAAAAGGATGTCTTGCAAACATGAAAGACGATGTTAAAAATTGATCAAAGTTTCTATTAAAATTTTACATGTACTGCCAAATGGCGGTATAAAGTAAAGCATGGTTAGAACTATTATTTAAGATGTTTCAAAAAAATCGTTGTTCACGATTTAGTTTATGATAATGAGCCGACCGTGTGGGCGGAGAATTTGTAAATTAGATTTATCGCAGTAACTAGTCCCTTTCCCACCTATTACGCTGACTGATCACCAGTGTATCCTTTTTCCCTGTCCAGAGCTGATCCTAGGCGGGTGATGCCATAAAAGATGGCTAGATCCAAGGCGGGTGATGCTAGTTAGGGAGGCTATATCCTATGCGGGTGATGTCATGAAGGAATATGGCTAGATCCAAGGCGGGTGATGCCGTAGATTAGATAGTTTTAATGTGAATTGGCTTATTGCTTTAAAACAAATTATATTGATTTTTTTGTTCGGACCTGTTCAAGCCATTAATCATTTTTCAAGCGCGATATTTAGATTCATTAGATTAATTAGTCCCCTTCCCACCTATTACGCTGGCTGGCCACCATGCGTATCCTTTTTCCCTGTCCAGAGCTGATCCAAGGCGGGTGATGCCATGTGGTATGGCTAGATCCAGGGCGGGTGATGCTAGTTAGGGGGCTATATCCAAGGCGGGTGATGCCATTTGGTATGGCTAGATCCTAGGCGGGTGATGCCAAGTTAGGGCTAGAAGGCGAATGATGCCGTGTAATGCCAATCAGCCAATTCACACCAAATATTTGATACTGTGTAAGTTTGGCTAACCCTATGTGGGTGACGCCGATAAACTGTTTGATTTTGGGCTAACCCTATGTGGGTGACGCCGATGAAGTGTTTGATTTTGAGCTAACCCTATGTGGGTGACGCCGATAAAATGTTTTATTTTGGGCTAACCCTATGTGGGTGACGCCGATAAACTGTTTGATTTTGGGCTAACCCTATGTGGGTGACGCCAATAAAATATTTGTTACTGAGTAATTTTTGGGCTAAGCCTATGTTGGCGACACCGATAAACTGTTTGATTTTGGGCTAACCTTATGTGAGTGACGCCAATAAAATATTATGATGCTGTGTAATTTTGGGCTAACCCAATGTGGGTAACGATAAAATGTAATTGATTGGTTTGGAAACTTTTATTTTTGTAATTTGAAAACATAGTTGAAGCTTGTGATCATTTATTAGTTTTGCATTGTATAATGTAGAAGCAATTTTTTCAATTTTGTAAATGTGTGGTACCATGGAGTATTTTTATTGTTACAACTTTTGTGACTTTGCGAGCATGGCAGTTGGGTTTGTCATTGAGTCATTCAACTACATGGTGATCACATAATAGAAGCAACAAAGAATATGTAACCAAGATAATATGTAACTCATAATATGATTTAAAAGAGTGTCCATGGACTTTCTTGCACGTTCTTCTCCATAGAGACCTACGCTTTGGAACGTGCGACTTAGCTTCACTTTTTTGGACTGACCGACATTTGACTATTCAAAAGTGCCTGTTAATGGTCTCTTTGAAATAAATGCTTTGATTTTTTTTAATTTTAATGTAAAGTTCTGTACAGCGCAGAGAGCGCGCTGAAATCAGAATGGCCGTGTGGGCACAAAACCACTATTTGAATATTTTGATGAGGATTTAATTCGATCACTTCCTGCTAATTTCTTTTAAATATTGCAACATCCTGTTGAATTTATAGAAGGATTTCATTTGATAACTTCCTTTCGAATTATTTTAAGATATTGTTGAATTTATAACAAATTAAATGACAACTTCCTTTCTAGAAAATATTAAACATCCGGTCGAATTTGTGAGTATTTAACTTCACCACTTAATTTTTATTTCTTTAAAAATATCATAGCATCCGGTCATATTTAAATAAGAATTTACTGTGACAATTTCCGTTCTATTAATTTATTTAAAATATTTTTCTACCTTCATAGTGAATTTTTATGATTGTCAATTTCTGAGTATAAAAACCGTTATAATGTTTTTGTTAATTAGAAAGGCACTTTTTGACCGACCATAGAATAAACAACTTGAACTGAAGCAATGTATTTCTATATTATTATCACTCTAAAACATTTCCTGATATCACTGTGACTGTGAATTTTGTGTGACGTCAACTCCGACGGCGATCATGCGCCGACATACACGTCATCCGTTCTAGCTAAAGCGAAACTTGAATATAATTCCCAAAAACATTCACAGAAAAAGCAGACATAAAACCCTTGTATCACTACGTACCCTGTGCACACAAGATTACTTACTACCGAATTTTGTTGAGTATACTTAACACTCATGTACTCCACCTTGTTGCGTTCTTGTCCAAGTAAGAAACAGATAGCAAATAATTTTATCACATTGATTATACATTATATAAATAGAAATAAATAACGTACGTATCAATAACAGACCGAAAACCAACAAAAATGAATATTTACCTGTAAAGCTCGCAGAGCGCTTTGTCTATTTGCCATTTTTTCTCGCTAATGTCAAGCAAAGTGTTGCCAGACAGAGAGACTATTTTTTTCTACCAAATAGAATAAATACTAAGTGTTATTAGAATAAGAAGCACAGAACCACAGAAGAAAAATAGTCTTCTAGATTTTTGTATTTGTTATGTTAACTATACTCAACAAAACCAAATTAAGGGTTAAATATACAAAAAATTTAACAACAATATATAACCATAAAGTTGGTACAAAACTGTAGAATCAAACCAAACTGACAGTTAGTTTTTTAACAAAAACTGTCTATAACAACAATTAGTTATGTTCGTTTTACAGTAACTGTAAAACGATCAAAATAACTTTAAATTCGGAAGTCAGTGTTAAATAACAAAATATACCAGAAACACCCGACTTCGGAAATTAAAGTTATTTTGATCGTTTTAGTGTTTTTTTTTGTGTATTGTTTATTAATGGCAAGTCGAGCCGATTTCGACTATTCTGCCAAGGCCAAAGTAAATTGGAAAAACAAGTGTGTTTATAGAAATCTGAGTAAAGTAAGAATATTAAGCCGTCCAAGACAAAGATAGTAATAGCAAATATACTGAAACATACTAGGTGAAATACCTATAAGTGTTACTTTATTAACCTTTCAATCGTTATAATTACAGACACAATTGAAAGACAATAGGTGCGCGAACGCCGGCGTTCGCTCGGGGTTTAATGAATTAACCTGTTTTTTCTTTATTTTAAGCTTAATAAATTACACCTTATCAGTGTGGAAATAAATAAATAAACTAGATTTCATCTGTTAACTCAATAAGGTTCAATTGAAAACTAGCGTCAGGTAAAAAACTATATTTATAATTCACAATGGGATTCCTAAATTGATAAATAGTTTTCACACACTCGTAATATTTTTTAAAGACCTATCTAACGACATCCCACATTATGGAATAGTCTACAAAACAAAATAAAAAAGAATTAAAAAAAAACCGGCCAAGTGCGAGTCGGACTCCCCCATGGAGGGTTCCGCAGCAGCAAGTAACATAATATAAAAGTTCTTGTAGTTCGTTGTAACTTTGATCGATGTTTTAATAATAGTGTATTTTTTTAGATTTATGACGTATTAATAGATCTCGTTCAAACTAATTTTCGTTTTTAGTTTACATGTTAATGTATATCATATATTTTTTTCAGTTTTATCATTCTCTTGTTTTAGAAGTTACAGGGGGGGGGACACATTTTACCACTTTGAAAGTGTCTCTCGCGTAAACTATTCAGTTTAGAAAAAAATGATTTTAGAAACCTCAATATCATTTTTGAAGACCTATCCAATGATACCCCACAGGTATGGGTTTGATGAAAAAAAAAATTCAGTTTCAGTTCTAAGTATGAGGACCCCCAAAATTTAGTGCTTTTTTTCTATTTTTGTGTGAAAATCTTAAAGCGGCTCACAGAATACATCTACTTACTAAATTTCAATAGTATAGCTCTTATAGTTTCCGAAAAAAATGGCTGTGACATACGGACGGACAGACAGACAGACAGACATGACGAGTCTATAAGGGTTCCGTTTTTTGCCATTTGGCTACGGAACCCTAAAAAGGGCGTTCTTTTATCGTACTCTTCAGTACATATTTGAGGTTGACGTAATTAATCCAGATAGTATAAAAGATTCTTGTGTGGCGACGCAAGAACGCTCTCTATCCTTTTCTACTAGTGTGTCCATAGATTAGTTGATACTACGAGCCATTCTGTTGATACCCGCTAGAGTGCCCGCGCCTCGCCGTAAACAGTAGCTAAGTTGCCCGCCACTTGAGACGTTTTTTATGGCCTCCCGGCGCGCGTGTTCGAATTTTAAATAAACAATCCATTGAGTGTCAAGATGTTATTGTAACTCGTAAGTGTGTTGTTTTTTGTGATTAGTATGAATGGGGCGTCCTATTTAAGAGTTTTGTTTATGTTTCGTCGACTACGGAGTCGAAATATGATACTGTAAACACAGAGATAAGCGCTTTTTAAGCATGACTTGTTTTAAAAAAATCATATCTCGAAAACTAAAGCGATGACACAGTGTTTTTTTGTTTTAATTACGATATTTAGGGTATATAGATTAAGAAAAAAAATAATACCATACACCCGTCCATACAAAATAATTAGTTTTTGAGCCTTTTCATTTTGCATAAACATCTGGCGGCGCGCGCCGTAAAAACCGTTAAATTTTGCGTGTTGATTTACCGTTAAACTTCACTTTAGGCCTAGAATAAAAGTATTACAATAATGTAGGTAGTCTAATATACTTACAAAATAAATAAAAGTCATAGCGATAGCGTTTATCTTTACTGAGAAATATGACAATTAGTGACAACAGTGAATTCAAATTTTTCGCGAAACCGTATCGCCAAGTTTCGGGTTTTGACGAGTAAATTTTGTGTTTCATACTAAAACCTTTATAGACCAGTGTCGATAATTTTTAAAACAAAAAAAACTAATAGTAGGATGAAACCCATCACAAAAGGAGGAGAATATTATAAAAATGAAAGGAAAAATAATTTACGGGCGATCTGAGGTCGGGAAGGGGGTGGGGGTGACTTTTTAAGGGGAAAAAACGGTTTTTCTCGATTTCCGGCAAAACTAAAAGTCCTATGGAAAAAAGTCAAACAAACTTTTTTCAGTTTGAAAGTGTGAAGAGCAGATAAAAGGATATTTTGTAGGAAGCCACGTGTTGTCACGTCTATCCTCTTAAGGTATTTTATCATTTTTTCTCTTTTCGGCTGACCAGAGTGAACAAACTTGAAATAATTATAATTATAGTTTATGAAGGACGAAATCTCAATAACAGTAATGATCACTTAGTGATGTATCACTTATATTACACATATGACTACAAATTCAACTGAATCTGAGTTTTTACAGTATCGCAAAACAGACGTATTCATATTTATTGAATTTGACGGAATTCATTGGTACCTATTATTTATACAAAAAAGAAAAAAATATTAAACAGAATATTAAAAAAAAACAAACGGAATAAAATATCATGCAAAGTTCGTATTCACTAAATCAGTTGTAGGTAAAAAACCCGGTTTTTGTGGGATGGAACATCTGCATGTTTTAGTCTATGATTGTAAAATGGAAAATCTTTTAAATAAAATAATATAATTCCTAACATACTATTACGAAATTTGAAGCAATTAAATTGCTTGAATAATCAATTATTTTGTTTTCATGACTACTGAATTATTATTTACGTCCCAAAATCACTTTCTTTTGAATTTATAAGATCCGCTCTTAACTGTATGAACGTCAAAATTGCACTAAAGTCATAAATTTCAATTTTCCTAGAATTCAGTGCAAAGGATTCGTTTGAAGTGAGTGTTCAGCACGCCCTATCTAGTACATAGTACATATATCGATGCCTACAGGTATAAGCTTATTGTGCACGCCACAATCATGGCAGTAAGTCCCCTCTTTGAGGCGTGGCTGAAAAGACCTTTTTTTTTTTTGTTGAGGCCATGGTCCGGAGCGAGGAGGAGTGGCAGGCGTCCGCCGACTTCTGCGAAGCAGTAAAAAGGAGGAAGCCGAACGCATCAGGCAACGGCGTTCTCACCGCCGCCGCCACCGCCGGGATTCTGATCCCGATTTCCAGCCACCGTAGGCGCGGGCTCGTGGACAGTAAGCAATGGGTAGCTCGCTGTCCGGCCGTCCGGTAACTGTCCGGACTAAGCCCAAGTCGTCGACGGCGAGCACTGTTCCCGCGCGCCTCAAGGAGTTGTCAGCAACAGCAGGGAAACAGCCGGGTCAAAGCCTACTGGGGCCAGGGTTATCCGAAAGGGCGCTCGAGCCCCGGTATGAAGGCTAGAAGGAACGGGGTGGGTCTTTTAGTCAGTAAGAGTCTGACACTATCTCTCGCTCCGCCCAAGAGCGGGGGATGTCATTGGATGAATTTTTAGCTTATACACAAGTATACACATACATGCTGAAGCAAATGTAGGTACACTACCTGTATCATACAGTAGAAAATAAATAATAATAACGATAAAACTGGTAAGCTATACTTTTATACTAGTCACTACAATGCAGCAATGTCAACACAAATATAACTTAGTGATGAATAGACTCCTCCTATGAATGAGTTGCAATGTAGGTACCTAATTGCATTGCCTAATCTAAGGCAAGTCAAAATGTATGACGAATGTAATGTAATCACTTTACTTTCTCTGAAATTCGATTCTGCTATAATGTTCCCCAATTAGGAGAATTTTCTTTATCCAGAACATGAGTAGGTCATAGCTTCTTCCCTGTCTCACAATATAGAAGGAACTTGAGGAAACTAACAATAAATTGACTGCCACAAAACAACCCTAATAACGAAACAGCAAAACAGCGCAGCACACTCAAATAGTAAAACATCACTATGACTGCTGCTGCTACTGAGGAGCTATTAAACAAGCATGAGCGATTGCAAAACTTATGCATTCGGTTTGTTTTTTGTCTACGAAAGTATGATCATGTCTCTCATCTTCGCAAGGAACTCAATTGGCTCCCTATCCGTCTTCGCAGGAACATTCGGATTTTATGTCTCCTTTTCAACATCCTACATAACTCTTCTTATCCCTCCTACCTGCGTGACCGTTTTTCTTACGCACGCCCTCGCGACGCACCTTGCAGGTCACACCTAAGATCCCTCCTTAAATCCCCTCCTCATAAATCCAGCTACTATTCCTACTCTTTCTCTGTCCACGCAGTAAGGTTGTGGAACTCACTTCCGCCTAGCATTCGTGATTTGAAAACGATCTCACTCTTTAAGACTAAAGTAAAAGAGCACTATCTTTCCTCTGTTGCGTGATAATCGTATATATATACATATATATAAATATTATGTATTTATTTTTAGTATAAGGTATATATAGTTATATTAGTATTTATTGGTTTAATTTAAGATTTCACTAACTCTTCTTTACTCATTTTTGCACAGTACTGTCTACATCTCTTGTAATTTCTCCTTTCGCAGGTCTGCTGGAAGAAAGAATCATGACCACTTTCCATACATTGATTGACCTGTCAGTTGATTTTCTTTACAGGTCGCGTCTACCTACAACTAGTGTTGTATAAAAGCAATTAGTATTTATAATAACGAAATAACTTTTCATCTTTTCATTTAGAGGCCAGGTAAAAATGATATTGTGTAAATCAAAGATTTTTTACATATCCTACAGTACTAGATTGACTACGACAACCTCAAAAGCGTCCCCGACAAGGAGAGTTAGAAAGACCCCCGTCATCTCGTTCTACTAGTGTGTCCATACACTAGCTACATACCACGGGACAATTTTGCTTTAAAGTAGTTAAAGATATTTTTGATGCATTATACAGACATGCAAGTTCAAAAACAATTAGGTAATTATTATATTGTATCAACTGTTTCTAATATACCCCAAAACCAAAACGGAACTGTGAGTTTTCTCTGTAATGATTAGGAAATAGCTGATGTCTGTATAGGTGTACCTTATATTGGTGTCATATAGTTGCATCAATTAATATAAAATGCTGGAAATACTACCTAATAATTGATGTTGTCATGAAATTCATCCATCCCAGACGGCTAATCAGGAGAATAACATTTTTATTATGAATTCGAAGATATATCGTACAAATCCGCACAATCCATAAGTACCTATTGATTTACGGCCCATTCCTTTTCCCAGAGTAGAGGTTTGAGTCCCAGCAGTGGGAACATTAATAGGCTAATTAAGGTTCCCACCCCGCCATGTATTTTGCTACCAATATCGATAGCGGTATCCTCTTATGCGGCATGTGAGTATGAAATACCTACACTGGTAAAAAAAATGCCTAATGTGTGTGTACGTAAGAAGATCACTTCTGAACGGCTGCATCTATTTAGTTAATTCTTTTTGTGTCCGTAATTGTCAGAATAAGGTTTGTCTGAAAGAAAAAACTAGTTAGTTTCTAATAAAATTGATGTTATTCTTTTATTTTTACTTTATTGAAATTAGACTGCGTGACAACAAATGTACATTAACTAACAAATAAACAACAAACAATACATTCAATAAATGATCCGTGACTGGTTCATAAATACTAACAAGTAGCATAGTAGGGACTTAACTTTTTTATACAGGATGTGGCGTAAATAATGGATAACCCCAAAACTGTCAATTGACCAGATTATCATCTATCATTTACCCCACTTATATCGCCATACGCCTATGGATGTCCAAATTTAATTTATTTTAAATAAAAATCATACCTACTCGTATAAAATCTTTTAAATTAAGTTACTATAATACTAACTTATTTTAGACACAAAGAGAATGATATTTTCTTAAAGTTTGATCACTTTGGGTTTATGGAAGCAATAAAACACATTAGTAACTAAAAAAAATATTGAAAAATATAATAATCATACGAGATGTTCGAAGTGGGCTTCTTCAGCTGCTATGCATGCTCGCGTTGACGTAGTTGTTCAACTGAAGTGGTTTCTTCTTTATAAACCATTTCCTTAAAGCAGCCCCAGTAAAAAAAGTCGGTACGTAGTAAACGGTCAAATTGTTGGACCATTTGAACTCCCACTGACTCTGACAGGAGAAACATATTTGAATTTTTTGCAAAAAGATTTGGAGGACGTACTCCTCGAAGTGCTTGAAACCATGTGGTTTCAAAACGACGGCTGCCTCGCACATTATGCAGTAAGAGTACGACAGCATCTGAATAGAACTTATTAGAGAGGTGAATAGGACGTCTATGGCCAATATTGTGGCCACCTGGCTCGCCAGATATAAACCCTTTAGACTTTTTTTACCGGGGCTGCTTAAAGGAGATGGTTTATAAAGAAACCATTTCAGTTAAACAACTGCGTCAACTAATCGTTCGGCTGCTGATGTAATATTCTTCGGCAGGATTTACGCGCCGCTTGAAACGGTCCTTCTTATGGTGTAGAGCATACATAGCAGCTGAAGGAGCCCACTTCGAACATCTAGCACCTATAATATGTTTTTTTTTAATATTTTTTTTTTAGTTACTATTGTATTTTAGTCTCTATAAACCCATACTAATCAAATTTTAAGAAAATATCATTCTCTTTGTGTCTAAAATTAGTTACAGTAGTGTTATAGTAATTTAATTTAAAAATCAGCATTGTATGAAAAATTTCCTTTAAGATTCGAATAGCAACAACTACTTTATTAAGATACTGGTTAGTATTATACCATTTTAAAATTTGCATTAAATAGGCATTTTTTTTTTAAATAATGGGCCACCGCAATGTAGTACCTACATTTTTTTTTAGATACAGGTGCCCAAAATTATGATTCCTTAAAAAGAAATTTAATGTTAAAATTCGAAATTAAACATTTTTTGATGTGTGTGATCTTAGATTGTAATAAAAAAAATTATACTGGTCTGATAATACCAACATTCAGAAGTGACATAAAAAAAAAACAACTAGAAAAACTCACCAATTGAAGAAATGGCAGCTGATTTTATACGAGTAAGTACGATTTTTATCTAAAATATCAAAAATATCAATAATTTGGACATCCATGCGCATATGGTGATATAAGTGGGGTAAATGATAGATGATAGTCTGGTCAATCGACAGTTTCAGGGTTATCCATTATTTACGCCTCACCCTGTATATAATAAAGTCTCAAATTAATAAAATATAATCAGTAAAATTAAATCAACAAAATTACTAGTAGATAACATTATTTAGTAAACTATTCAAACTTTATCGAAACAAACATTTTACTACCAACTAAAAAACCGGCCAAGTGCGAGTCGGACTCGCCCATGAAGGGTTCCATAGCAGCAAGTAGCATAATATAAAAGTTCTTGTAATGTGTTGTAACTTTGATCGATGTTTTAATAATAGAGTATTTTTTTCAGTTTATGACGCATTAAAAAATAACTACTTACTGGATTTCGTTCAAACCAATTTTCTTTGGTAGTTTTTATAGTAATGTACATCATATATTTTTTTTAGTTTTATCATTCTCTTATCTTGGAAGTTAGAGGGGGGGGACACACATTTTACCACTTTGGAAGTGTCTCTCGCGCAAACTATTCAGTTTAGAAAAAAATGATATTAGAAACCTCAGTATCATTTTTAAAGACCTATCCATAGATACCCCACACGCATGGGTTTGATGAAAAAAAAATTTTTGAGTTTCAGTTCTATGTATGGGGACCCCCAAAATTTATTGCTTTTTTTCTATTTTTGTGTGAAAATCTTAATGCGGTTCACAGAATACATCTACTTACAAAGTTTCAACAGTATAGCTCGTATAGTTTCGGAAAAAAGTGGCTGTGACATACGGACGGACAGACAGACAGACAGACAGACAGACAGACAGACAGACAGACAGACATGACGAATCTATAAGGGTTCCGTTTTTTGCCATTTGGCTACGGAACCCTAAAAACCATTTATTTAACTATTACTACAATAATAAACTTGTAGTTGTGATTTTTTTTTGTATAAAAAATTAAATATGTTTTCATACATTGGCTTGTTGAAATAAAAGTGAATAAGAGTGCTTATGGATAAAAAAAAAAAAACAAATTTTGTGACAATTTATTTATAAATCATGTACAAGTTTAAACTGTTTATTTAAGCGAAGAAATTGGATAAAATAAGCAAGTAAGACCCTTATTTATTCTCCTAGACCTCTTATCTTGGAAGTTAGAGGGGGGGGACACACATTTTACCACTTTGGAAGTGTCTCTCGCGCAAACTATTCAGTTTAGAAAAAAATGATATTAGAAACCTCAGTATCATTTTTAAAGACCTATCCATAGATACCCCACACGCATGGGTTTGATGAAAAAAAAATTTTTGAGTTTCAGTTCTATGTATGGGGACCCCCAAAATTTATTGCTTTTTTTCTATTTTTGTGTGAAAATCTTAATGCGGTTCACAGAATACATCTACTTACAAAGTTTCAACAGTATAGCTCGTATAGTTTCGGAAAAAAGTGGCTGTGACATACGGACGGACAGACAGACAGACAGACAGACAGACAGACAGACAGACAGACAGACAGACAGACAGACAGACATGACGAATCTATAAGGGTTCCGTTTTTTGCCATTTGGCTACGGAACCCTAAAAACCATTTATTTAACTATTACTACAATAATAAACTTGTAGTTGTGATTTTTTTTGTATAAAAAATTAAATATGTTTTCATACATTGGCTTGTTGAAATAAAAGTGAATAAGAGTGCTTATGGATAAAAAAAAAAACAAATTTTGTGACAATTTATTTATAAATCATGTACAAGTTTAAACTGTTTATTTAAGCGAAGAAATTGGATAAAATAAGCAAGTAAGACCCTTGTTTATTCTATTGAACATAAAACCTAATGTATTGTTTTTTTAAGGTGTTGTACCTCAAAAGGCAAAAACGGAACCCTTATAAAATTACTTTGTTGTCCGTCCGTCCGTCTGTCCATCTGTCTGTCTATTAGTGGAAATTAAAACCATAATACTTAGGTCTGTGGTTGTTGAAGACTACAGCGCCATCTATTATCAGCACACCAACATCGACGTGACAGCGGTGCGATGACATCAGCAGCGAGGAAAGCGGGGACCATCAAGGCGATAAAACCACCGCGCGCGATCCAAAATTTCACTTTTGATTTTGTGACACGGCAACAAATTATCTCCTTTATTACCTTATTGTAAATTGATTTATTAATTACACGAAGTTTAGAATCAGCCTTGGATCTCATTTCATTACGACGACCTGGTAACGAAAAACCGGTAACATAAATTTGGTCCTTCGAGCCGGACGTTCATCTGGAGCAGCGCACCTTCTGGAGCAACGGTCAGGTCAATCCATCCAATTTTCCTCCCAAGTCCTGTGTTCAGTTTGTGCTAATATCGTTCTTTTTCGCAAAATTCCAGATTTTTTCCACGGTGCAAACTTGTGAGTCTACCAGCATCAAACACGGGTACCTATACACCGGCTAACTGTAAGTACTTGACTCTTTTCTCTTGCAAGCCACCACTAAACCTAACAGTAAGAGACATTCAGTAGCAGAGATAGAAAGTCGTGAAGATATTATTCGTGATTTAGTTAAGAAAAGAGGTGTCGTTAAACGAAAATTGACTTTGTTCTCTAAATATGCTCAGTCATTAGATGTTTCGAAAATAACGGACACACAGAAAGCAGAATTAGAGGAGCGTTATCATTCCTTCAAATTATTAATCGATCAATTTTCTAGTGTACAAGATGACATAGACTCTTGTGTCAGATGGTGACCTGGACGGGGAACTACTAGAGAGAGAAACGTTTCAAAATCAGTTTTATGCTATTGCGGGCAAGGCTAAATGTATTTTAAAAGACAATTCCACTCAAAATTCCGGAGGTCAAAGTCGATCACCAAACTATATGAAATTACCCACCATTTCTTTACCCAAATTCGACGGTTCATATGACCAGTGGCTTGAGTTTCGTTATACGTACTTGTCAATGATACACAATAGTGACAGTCTCGACAATGTTCAGAAGTTCCACTACTTACGTTCGGTTCTTACAGATGATGCATTACAGGTGGTTAAGGCACTGGAGTTCTCTTCCGACAATTATTTAGTTGCTTGGAGTCTCTTAGAGAATAGATATAATAATGAAAATTTGCTAGTTGGTAATCACGTAAAAGCTTTATTCTATGCGGAATCTATGAATAAAGAATCAGCAACTCAAATTCGTAGGTTAATAGACACAGTTTTAAGAAATATTCGAGCTTTAAAAACATTAGGAGAACCTACAGATTCGTGGGATACCTTAATTATCCATATAGTAACGTCTAAATTAGATTCAACGACGGATCGCGAGTGGGAAAGCCACAAAAGTACCCTCCCGAAAGTAGGAAAATTAAAACTGTCTCAACTAATGCAATTTCTCGCGAATCGTGCTGATTTTTTAGAATCAATTCAACCTCAAGGCAAACAACCATCAGACACTCACACAAAGAAACAGTCGGCCACAAAATCACACAGTCATATTATAACACGCAAAGACAACAACCACAAAAAATCATCTAATTCACCCCGTTACAAATGCGCACAGTGCGGTTCCAACCACCCGGTTTATTCGTGTGAAGATTTCCTTAATTTATCTCTTAAGGATAAAATCAAGTTAGTTGATGAGAAAAAGTTATGTCACAATTGTTTACGATCTGATCACGCAGTGAACGAGTGTTGGTATGGGCCGTGCAGGAATTGTAACAGAAAACACAACACATTGATGCTGCTGACACTTGCACATCATCAGCTGTTGCACAAATCACGCTAATAGTGCCACAGTCTGAACCAAATGATGCGAGTGAGTCACACACACAGATGCCGCTTACCACTTCTTACAAATCTCACACAATTTACGAGGACGATAACAAAACTAATGCGCATTATTTTCTAAATCCAGTATTATTATCGACCGCATTAGTGGAAATAGCGGATAAACAAAATAAATATCACACAGTGCGAGCTCTTCTCGATAACGGGAGCCAACATTGCTTCATATCTGAACCACTTTGTAAAAAACTAAACCTTTCATTGATACAGTCCACTGTTCAAGTTATAGGAGTAGGTAACACTATTTCTCAATCCACGCAATCATGCCACATTCACTTACATACGATCTAAAACGAACACATATAATACACACGTTAATTGTTTAGTTCTGTCTCGTATAACTGCGCAACTACCCTCACTTGGAAATAATTACAAGATACAAATACCAGGGAATGTTCAACTTGCTGACCCTGAATTCTATCTGTCTAACGAAATCCATTTACTGTTAGGTGCAGATAGGTTCTGGCATCTCCTTAGTGATGGTTTGATTCGGTTGCCGAATGGTCCATATCTACAATACACACAACTTGGCTGGATCATATCGGGAACCGTTCATAAAATGGTCACACGCGATACCAGAACACATTGTAACTTCACACAGACATTAAATTCAGATCTAAAATGATTTTGGGAACTGGAAGAAATACCGTCCACACAAAATGCCTTCACTAAGGATGAAAGTGCATGTGAAAAATTATTTACGGACACGACCCTACGCGACGATAAGGGCCGTTTTTCTGTGCGCATTCCACTCCGTGAATCAGCTGATACCTTACAAGACACATTTTCTATGGCAAGGAACAGGTTTCTTGCACTCGAACGCTAACTAATTAGGAGCGCGCCTACCTATAGGCAAATGTATAAAGATTTTATGAGTGAGTATTTAGGTCTGGGACACATGAGTCGCATAACTGAATATAATTCCCCGTGTTATTTTCTTCCACACCACGGAGTCTATAGGGAACACAGTGCCACAACAAAACTTAGAGTTGTCTTTGACGCAAGTGCAAAATCTACTTCGGGCAAATCATTAAACGACATCCAACACATCGGGCCTACGTTACAAAATGATTTGTTTTCAATTTTGCTCCGTTTTAGACAATTTAAATATGTTGCGTGCGCAGACGTTGAAAAAATGTATAGACAAATATTAGTTCAACCTGATCAAAGAAATGTGCAACTAATACTTTGGAGGGAAGATCCATCTGAGCCGCTCGGTGTGTTTCAACTTAATACTGTCACTTACGGGACGGCGTCCGCTCCGTACCTCAGTATCAGATGTTTAAAACAACTCGCGTTAGAGTGTAAGGATGACGTAATTGCACAGGTAATTAACGACGACTTCTACGTTGATGATTTGATAACGGGACATCAGGATCAACAAAGACTATTAGAAATATGCAAAGACGTGTCCGCAGTATTAGAATCAGGTTGTTTTTCCCTTAGAAAGTGGGTATTTAACTGGTCATTTCCACAAACAGAATCGCTGTCTACCTCTAAAGAATTCACACTAGGTGAAAACTGTCATACCAAAACACTCGGCATGGGATGGTTTTATTCATCTGATGAATTACATTTTAGAACTAAATGCGATCATGACGTCACTCACACTACTAAACGCAGTATTCTTTCAGTGATCGCACAGATTTACGATCCGTTAGGTTTGCTCACACCAACGATTATTATAGCAAAAATCATATTGCAAAGGTTGTGGCTAAGTAAAACAGGGTGGGATGACGCAGTTCCAGAAACATTACTTTTAGATTGGCAAAAATTTATTAGTAAACTAGCCAATTTAGGAAATATACGCATCCCACGTTATGTCATTGGAGAACATACAGAAGTAGTTGAGTTACATATATTTTGTGACGCTTCGCAAGACGCTTACGGCGCCTGCGCATATGTACGTAGCTGTACAGATGCACAGCTGACATCGGTCAAATTGTTGTGTGCGAAGAGTAAGGTCGCACCCGTCAAACCATTAGCGTACCGCGTTTAGAACTATGCGGCGCAGTAATTACTGCGAAGTTATTTACAAAAATCACTAACTCATTACGATTAACGTTCAATAGCGTATATTTTTGGTCAGACTCAACAATAGTTTTAGGTTGGCTCAAGATGTCGCCTAACTTATTTAAAACATTTAATGAACTCACGGGTGACATGCCTTGGCTCCACGTACCCGGCAAACAAAATCCAGCCGATTTGTTATCGCGCGGCGTGCATCTTGATTCACTTGAAACTTGTGATTTGTGGTGGCGCGGACCGCCATTTTTATGCGTTCCTAACACACAATGGGAACATGACATTTCTTGTAATGTTAATCACGACGAATTACCGGAATTAAAATCAATTAAAACTTTGTTAGCTAGCTCAAGTAAATTCAGATTTTATTCTATTCGATAAGTTTTCATGTTTTAGTCGTTTGCGACGCGTAGTGGCGTACATTATGCGTTTTGTAAATAACTGCCGCACTAAATTAGAAACACAACGTCTTACGGGTTGCCTATCGATGGAAGAAATTAACATCTCTGTACGAATTCTAACTCGAATTGCACAACAACAATCCTTCTTAGACGTTTATACTACGTTAAAAGAGAATCGTCAAGTAAAAGGTCCACGTAGTATTTCCAGTTTAAACGTATTCCTCGATGAACACGATTTAATTAGAGTAGGTGGCAGATTATCTTGCTCAGATTCGTTCTCTTATGACAAAAAACATCCTTTGTTGTTGTGCGGTAAACACAAGTTAACTCGATTAATATTTGAGCATCAGCACAAAGAATTGTTACACGCAGGGGCTCAGTTATTACTGGCCACAATTAGAGATTCTTGGTGGCCTACTAGAGGGCGCAACTTGGCTAAGCAAGTGGTGCACACTTGTATGAGATGCAAGCGTATGCGAGCGAAACCACTGAACATACAAATGGGTAACCTACCTAGTGAGCGATTGGAGCCAGGGTATCCATTCATACGCAGTGGCGTGGACTATGCTGGGCCATTGTTCATGTTAAACCGCGAAGGCAGGGGGGCCAAATTAACGAAATGTTACATTTGTCTTTTCGTATGCTTCGCTACGCGTGCAATACATTTAGAGTTGGTCACAAGTCTTACTACTAAAGCATATTTGCTGGCTTTGAAGCGTTTCATCTCTCGACGTGGCAAACCAATGCAGATTTATTTCGACAATGGCACGACCTTCGTAGGAGCTTTAAAGGAATTTTCAAAATTTTTAGATACTTCACAATCCGATATAATAGATTTCACAACTGAAAACTCTATAGAATTTAAATTCATCCCGCCGTACTCGCCACATTTTGGTGGTTTGTGGGAGGCGGGGGTAAAGTCCTGCAAGTTTCATTTATGTCGCATCGTAGGCAATGCACACTTTACTTATGGGGAGTTGAGTACGATCTTAGCACAAATTGAAGCCGTCCTCAACTCCCGACCTATGTACCCCATGTCCACAGATCCAAATGACCTGCTTCCTTTATGTCCTGCCCACTTCTTGATTGGCCGACCGCTCACCGCACCAGCCAGTCGGGACGTCACCGCAACTGCTACACAGCGCCTACCGCGGTACGATCGCGTAGAACAAATGAGGCAAAACTTCTGGCATCGCTGGTCCACCGAGTACATATCGGAACTCCAGAAGAGAACAAAGTGGCAACTCAACCAGGACACTCTGACTCCTGACACCCTTGTCCTAATAAAAGACGACAACTTACCGCCACTTAAGTGGCACCTCGGACGAGTGCTGCAGACAGGCACCGGCAAGGATGGCATCTCACGCGTGGCCACCATCAAAACAGCAACGGGTGTTATTCGGCGAACATACCCAAAAATTTGCCCGCTTCTGCATCCGGATGATGACCAAACTAGCAGCAGGTCAACTTCATTGGAACCTGATACTTCCAAGGCCGGGAGCATGTTGAAGACTACAGCGCCATCTATTATCAGCACACCAACATCGACGTGACAGCGGTGCGATGACATCAGCAGCGAGGGAAGCGGGGACCATCAAGGCGATAAAACCACCGCGCGCGATCCAAAATTTCACACACGGACGACATAAAGTCCGATCTTATATCGCAGGCCGTCCCTGTCTCTGCGGTACACCGCCTTCACAAGTCCCGAGGCAGAGAACAGTACGACATGGTACTGGTCGTCTGCGACCCCACCGAAGGACACCACCCGATCTTTAAGATCAAATCGGTGTGCTCCCTGTCCGGCATCTCAATAGAGAAGCCGTACAAACCATCCATAGTTGGCCAGTGCCATCGCTGCCAACTATACGGCCACGCGCAGTCCAACTGCTACGCAAAACCCAGATGCGTAAAGTGTATGGGCGAGCACGGCACAACCGACTGCCCCCGTCCCAAAGACCGCACGCTCTGCACAGAGCCACCCAGCTGTGTGCTGTGCGGCCAAGCTGGGCACCCGGCTAACTACCGGGGTTGCCCTAAAGCTCCCAAAATTGCTCCCAAGCTCGCAAAGCGCGCAGCCGCACGCCAGCTTAGGGAAGCCCCCTCAGGGCCAGCCCCTTCATCCCAGCCCCTTCATCCCAGCTCCCCGAGCGTCTCCCTCCCCAGCGTCCGTCCCCCTGGAATAGGCTGAACCATCAAAAGGCCTTCCCGGCCTTGGCGGTCCCTCAGCCTATCCCAGCGTTGATGGCAAAGCCCATCCCTGCGCCTACTCCCGCCCCTGTGGCACCCGCAGTCCCAGCTGCAGCCCCTAAGGCTGCAACTCGGTTCACTGGCGTGATCCCTCCCAGGACCGACCCAGCGGGAACAATCATCCTGGAACACTACATTGTGTTCATGACCCAGGATGCCAGAAACATGGCTGACGAGCTACACGTAGCTCAAGTCACTGGCACAGTGTCCCACCAGAAGATATTTGAGATCTTCGACCAGCACAAGCCGACACTGGCCGAGCTGGACAAACTCCCAGCCGTTACCCTTAATAATTAATTATGGATAAGCGACTGAAAGTTTGTAGTTTCAAACCGCGATCCCTTAAATTAGGTTTCTTCAATGCTAATAGCATTAACTCCCAGCGTGATGAGATCGCGTCCTTCCTCCGCGACCATCAACTAGACATTCTCCTTATACAGGAAACGTATCTAAAGCCCCACCTCAAAGATCCTAGGATTGCCAACTATCGAATAGTTCGCAACGATAGGATCCGCTGTCACGGTGGTGGCACGCTCATTTATTATAAAAAGGAATTGTACTGCATTCCCCTATCTCCACCGGCGCCCTTATCTCTACTGGAGTTCTCGGCTTGTCGACTAGGCATGACTGGTCACCCGCCGATCACAGTCATCTCCGCCTACTACCCCCCATCGTCTTCTTCGTCTAATTTAACAGACGAAGCCACCGCTCTCACCAGAGACCTGACATCCCTCTTTAGCATGAGTGACTCCGTTATCTTAGCGGGCGATCTCAACGCTAAACACCCCGCGTGGAACAGCAGCACGACCAACCCTAGAGGTAAGGTCATTTTCAACCTTGGTGCTTCCCTGAACTTCGACATCATCGGCCCGATGTGTCCCACTCACTTCCCTCACGATCCCAATCATAGGCCTGACGTTCTCGATGTAGCGCTGCTAAAGAATGTAAACCTCCGTTTGCAATCTATAGAAGCAATACACGAACTTAACTCTGACCACCGCCCCGTGGTCATGCACCTTGGCTCCCGCTCGGGAAATCTCGACCCCGGACAGCCCCCCCTCATCCCAACTGATCACTGACTGGAAGAAAGTAAGCGAACGGCTGAAATCTTCTACGTCACCTCAGTTGGACTCCATCCCCGACCATATAGTCTCAGTCGCCGAGACGACGGAGGCGATCGACTCGCTCACGGAGCACGTACAATCCGTCCTGAACGATTGTTCAAGGGAGATTCCAGCGACAGAGGACTGTCGCTGGAAAATCCCGGACGATGTACGGGCTCTGTTGACCGAGAAGAACGCTGCTATCCGTGCGTATAGCGCCTTCCCCTGCGACGCCAACAAGGCTCACATGCGTAAATTACAGCGCGCTGTAAGGAAGCGTATGACCGAGCTGCGTTCCGCCCGCTGGGAGAAGACGCTCAGCGAACTTGAGCCTACCCATCTCGCCTTCTGGCAACTCCAAAGGAAGCTACGTTCCACTGAAGAGTCCTCCATGCCCCCGCTCACCCGCCCTGATGGGAGTGTCGCTTTCGACAACTCCGAGAAAGCGGAATGCCTGGCCGACAGTCTCGAAGCCCAATGCTCGCCCAGCTCTCATCTAGTAGACCAAGCCCACATTGATATGGTGGATGCTGAAGTCGAAAGAAGAGCCTCCCTCCCTCCCGTTGAAGACCCCGATAACCCTCTAGCCCCCGTCACACCCGACGAGGTAGAGGATATCGTGAAAAGGCTCCAACCACGGAAAGCCCCCGGTGCCGACGGCATCACGAACAGAGTGTTCAAACTCTTCCCCCCCCAGCTCATAATGCTAATGACCGCCATCTTCAATGGCGCATTAAGCAATAATATATTCCCACAAGCATGGAAACAGGCCACCGTTATAGGCATCCCCAAACCAGGCAAGCCCAAGTCTGACCCCTTCAGTTACCGTCCCATCAGTCTCCTCAACGTTCTCGGTAAGATCTACGAGAGGCTTATTTATAAGCGACTCAAAGATTTTGCCGAAACCAAGGGTCTCATCCCCGACGAGCAATTCGGGTTCCGTACCGAACACTCGTGTGTCCATCAAGTTCACCGCATCGTGGAGCACATAAGCGTTGGCTTCCAACGTAACACGATGACGGGTGTCTTGTACTTCGACATAGCGAAAGCATTCGACAAAGTCTGGCACAATGGCTTATTATATAAGCTATACCAACTCGGTGTGCCAGATCGTCTCGTGCTCATCATGCGAGACTTTCTGTCAAATCGCACCTTTCGCTATAGAGTCGAGGGAGCTCTATCCTCCCCACACCCCATCAGAGCAGGAGTCCCTCAAGGCTCCGTTGTCTCCCCCCTAGCCTTCACGTTGTTCACCAGCGACATCCCCAAAAGTAAAAAGTCTAAGTTGGCTCTATTCGCTGACGATTCGGCTATTTACTACACAGGTCACGACCCCAGAGTTATCGCTCGCAATCTCCAAACCTCCGCAAACATTTTGGGCAAATGGATCCGGAAATGGAGAGTCGAGGTTAACCCTGATAAGAGTCAAGCCGTTCTCTATGCGAGACGGCGGAGATCTGACCCCCCTCCTCCCCCGATCACCATGTACGGCAAGCCGATCCCCTGGGAGAAGCAAGCCAAGTACCTCGGAGTGATCCTCGATGAACGCCTATCCTTCGCCGAGCACATAAAGCAGGCTCGCTCGCGAGCTGCTTTCGCTCAGGGTAGGCTTCATTACCTAATGACTGCCCGCAGCAAATTGTCACGCAAGTGCAAGTTGCGCCTCTTCACGGCAGTCATCCGCCCGATCATGACCTATGCCTGTGCAATCTTCGCACACGCCAAGGCCCGTCACCTCCACCGGATGCAGACCCTCCAAAACCGCACCCTCCGAAAAATCCTCGGAGCCGCCTATTACATCCGAAATGAGAATCTACACCTAGATCTCAGAGTCCCCACCATCCAGCAGTTCATGAAACGCCTGTGCAAGCGTTTCTTCGATACTGCTGTGAAGCACCGCAACCCCCTTATCGCATCGGCAGCCCGATACGAACCCTCCCGCATCTCCAAGATTCGCCGCCCTAGGCATACCCTAATCGCCCCCGATGACCCCACTACCCTGCTCCAAGAGAGCCGTAGGGAAACAAGTACAATCAGAAAACACTACAGACCGCGATCCTTCCGTCCTCGCCGCCGAGGCCCGCCGCGACAACCCCGTAATTGTCCTCCCCGTCCCTTGCTCGAGCCAGCCCGCGACGCTGAGCAAGTAGTCTAAAATTCCCCTATAATAATAATAGAATTTTTGCTCGATCCAGCCCGTCCCTTTGCTGCCCTCCCCCAGCGACGCCCTAAGCCGAGGCTCGTACCCCACAGGGGTACGAGCCTCGGCTTAGGGCGTCGCTGGGGGAGTAGAGTGGGAGTGGGTACCTTAGCGTAGTCGCTTAGTTTTTAAGTAGATAAGTAAGCCCTGGCTGGAGGCTTTGATTAGAATCAAGGCCGCCACAGGCAAGCCCGGTTAAGCAGACGACAACCTCCTAGGTTGACCTACGAGAGGCCACACACAAAAAAAAAAAAACCAAAATTTCACTTTTGATTTTGTGACACGGCAACAAATTATCTCCTTTATTACCTTATTGTAAATTGATTTATTAATTACACGAAGTTTAGAATCAGCCTTGGATCTCATTTCATTACGACGACCTGGTAACGAAAAACCCGTAACAGTGGTCCTTTGAAGCTGTAAATAAAAATGAAACTTCTAAGTTAACGGAAAAAAATTACCGTTTATGCACAAAAAAGTCCTTCTTCTTCCTGCCCTTGTCCCATCTTATTTGGGGTCGGCGCAACACGTTTTTTTCTTCATAAAACTATATATTTGATACTTATTAGTATGTTTGTAGTAATTATGTATTTTTATTATTATGTGTAATTAATATTATTTAAGATCTTTTTGTACTCTGACCGCTCTTATATATCTCTTTTCGTTCAGTCCATCCTTAAGTTTTCTGTAAGAGATTGCCCAGTTCGATAAGAGCGCCCTTTTTATGTTTGTCCTGTCTACTTTATAATATGTACAATAAAGTATATAATAAATAAATAAAAAACATATATTTTGACATTCAAGGAACCCAGAATTCTGAATACTTCCCACTGACTCAGAATCCTGAAATCTTGCATAAAACAAGCTCTTATAACACATATAGGAATAAATATGAAAACAGCAAGCTTGTTGTCACGTCACAAAAAAAATTGCCGTTTGGTAAAAACTTCGAGACTCCAATCGAGAACTAAAGTCTTTATACAGGTAAGTTTGTACAGAACCCTCAGGGCTCGTACGTGTGGGGTATCTATGGATAGATCTTGAAAAATGATATTAAGGTTTCTAATATCATTTTTTTCTAAACTGAAGTTTGCGCGAGAGACACTTCCAAAGTGGTAAAATGTGTGTCCTCCCCCTGTAACTTCTAAAATAAGAGAATGATAAAACTAATAAAAACATATTTTGTACATTACCATACAAACCGCCAACGAAAATTGGTTTGAACGAGATCTAGTAAGTAGATTTTTTTTTAATACGTCATAAATCTAAAAAAAATACACTATTATTAAAACATCGAATCGATCAAAGTTACAACAAGCTACAAGAACTTTTATATTTTGTTACTCGCTGCTACGGAACCCTTCATGGGCGAGTCCGACTCGCACTTGGCCGCTTTTTATGCAATTAAATTAGTGTAGTGCATTTAATGACAACCCAAACGCGCTACAGTTTCGCTATGTTATGCGTAAACTATTTGCTAATGGTCAATAAAATTCCGTGACTTTTCCCTGACCAATTTATCAAATGATATTTATTTTGCAAATAGGTTTTTTAAAAACACTTTTACACGTCAATTTTTCGTCAGTTTAAACTAGATGAGGCGGGTGTTTCCTAGCTGAGTACCCTTAAAAGAAACACTGAAATAAACTCAGGGGTCAAAGTGTCTTTTAAAGTCCATACAGCAAACATGTAATGGTCAACTTGCCAGGCTTGGGTGGCTCTGTGCCGAGGGACAGGTTGTCCTCCGAAACAGAGGGAGAGAGCCGTTCGGCGCCGAAGGTCCCCACGAGCGGCCGTGGCGTGGGCCGGGCCCGTGGGCAGGGGAGAGGTTTGGCGGCCAAAGACTCCGCTCAGCGAGCCGTCAGGCTTGCCGCGGAGGGGCGTCACCCCGGAGCGGCCGCCCTTGGGAGGGACCTCTCGCAGCCGTCTGGCAGCGAGAGGCGTGCCGAGGCGGACTCGGACGGGGAGTCGGGCAGGTCCTTCCAAGAGCTGACCGTCACCCTTTTGCGGGATATGACCCGCAAAAGGGACAAAACCTCGAGGGAGAGAACGATGCGGCGCCACGCCAAGTCTCTCAGGGAGGCCTTCGGCACGTCTCTCAAAAAGAAGGTGGAGAGGCTCCGGAGCGAGCTCCAGGCTGAGCTCCGGGCCGAGATCCAGGCGGAACTCGCAAAAGCAGGCCCACAGGAGCCGACGGAGGGGCGGCCCAAGCAAGGGCATGGGCAAAGCCGGCCCCAGACCTAGCCCGAGCCGGAGAGCCAGCTGCTGGTGCTGGTGCGGCAGGAGCTGGCTGCCTTCCGGCAACAGCAACAGCAGCAGCAGGAGCAGTTCCAGCTGCGGATGCAGCAGCAGCTGTTCCTGCTGGAGGGCATTGCGCTGCGCCCTCCGCTAGCAGCCTCTGACCAGCAGCGAAAGGCGCCGTCTTACGCCGCCGCCGCCGCTGCGACTTCTGTGCCCAAGACGGGTCCGTCGGGGCAAGCGGGGCGCGGGGCCGTGGCGTCGGAGCCCGCGAGACCGCCCCCGACGGCCAAGCAGCAACGGCGGAAAAAAGGTACCTGCCGCTAAACCGGCGGGACCTCCTGCCGCAGCGGTGACTAGACCCCGCCCGCCACCTCCTCCACCTGAGGAACCCGGCGGCGCTTGGACAGTCGTCGGCGCCGCGAAGAAGGCGGGTAAGGCGGCCAGAGCGGCCAAAAAGCGCGCGAGGCGCAAAGAGCGCAAGAAGCGGGCCATGGCGGCGAGACTTCGCGCCCCGAACTCCGAGGCTGTGGTGATAACACTGCAGCCAGAAGCGGAGAAGAAGGGCGTGACGTATGACGCCGTCATGGAGAAGGCGAAGCAGGCGGTGCTGCCCCATCTTGAGGAGCTCGGAGCCGCTGGGGGCTTTCGCATGAGGCGCACGGTCACCGGGGCCCGAATCCTGGAGGTCCCCGGTGCGACCAGCGGCCCTGCAGTTGACGCTCTGGCCGCTAGGATCAGAGCGTCTTTCGATGCGGAGGAGGCCCGAGTGTCCAGGCCCACCAAGTGCATAGACATGCGCATCATGGGCCTGGACGACTCAGTCAAGGTGGACGAGGTGGTGGCCGCCATCGTCGGGGCGGGCGGGTGCACGACCGATCAAATTCGGGCGGCCACCATCCGCGCTGACGGCACGGGCGGTGACAGTTAGCTGCCCCGTTGCGGCGGCCAGGACCATCACCGGGGAGGGCCGACGGCTTTTGGTGGGCTGGGTCTCCGCGCAGGTTCCGGTGCGGTGCTTCCGGTGCCAAGTGGGGCACCACGTTGGCGCCCACTGCGCCGCGGAGGTGGACCGCAGCGACCGCTGCCACCAGTGTGGCCAGCCCGGTCACAAGGCCGCAGAATGCCGTGCTCCGCCGCACTGCTACGCATGTACGGCGGCAGGCAGGCCGGCCAACCACCGGGCTGGGGGCAGGTCCTGCGACCCCCCCGCCAAGGACAAGGTCAGGGCCCGTAGGCCCATCCCCGCCGACGTCCTCACCGCCGCAGCCGCCTCCTTGGCCGCCGCCGCTATCGCCGCCACACCCGCCGCTCTCGCCGCCGCACCCGCCGCGGCAGTGCCCCCTAGAAGGGCTCGGGAGGAGACGATGGACTGCCAATAACGGCCCCATTTCGTCTCCTCCAGGCGAATATCAACCACTGCGCCCCCGCTCAGGATCTGTTGCTCCAGAGCATGGCGCAGTGGTCGATAAATGTCGCCGTCGTCTCCGAGCCGTACTACGTCCACCCCCGTGGAGACTGGGTTCAGGACCTAGACGGCTCGGTGACGTTAATCTCGTCGGCCGCCGCCGGTACCCCGCCCCTCGAGGCTGTTGCGAGGGGACGGGGCTGCGTGGCAGCACGGTTCGGGGACATTGCAGTGGTAGGCGTCTACCTGTCCCCGAGCAGATCTCTCGACGAACTCCAGGTCTCCCTTATGGAGCTAAATGTCGTCGTCGCTGGGTTCGGTACCCTCCCCGTGGTCGTTTGCGGGGACTTCAACGCCTGGAATACGGCTTGGGGTTCCCGGTACACAAACCCACGGGGTCAGATGGTGGAGGACTGGGCTTTGGAGCTGGGCCTGGTCGTCCTGAACCGGGGTTCTGTTCCCACGTTGGCGCGGATGCGGGGTGAATCAGTGGTGGACATCTCGTTCGCCAGCCCCGCTTTGTCGCCTCGTGTCGTCGACTGGCGCGTTATGGAGGAGGTGGAGACGTACTCCGACCACCGGTACATCCGGTTGGACGTCTCCGCCGAAACCTCGGCCGCGCCGGTCCGACAGAGCCCTTGCGGTACGCGGTGGGCGCTTAAGCAGATGGACCGGGAGCTCCTCCTGGAAGCCGCGACGGTACAGGCCTGGGTGCAAGCACCGGACAGGCCTGTCGACATAGACGTCGAGGCGGAGTAGTTCCGGGAGGCCATGTCGCAAATCTGCGACGCGGCAATGCCCCGAGTCCGTCCAGGGCGAGCTAAGCGCCAGGTGTGCTGGTGGTCGCCGGAGATTGCTGCACTGCGCAACGCATGCAGTCACGCGCGGCGCCGGTACGCCAGACACTGCAGGCGCCGCATCCGCCCGCCGGATGCCAGAGAGGCGGAGCTGTATGAGGGATACAGAGCGGCAAAACGCACCCTCCGAACGGGAATCAAGCGGGCCAAACTTGGAGGCCCGCAACGTGTGGCTGGGGTCTCTGAACGCGGACCCATGGGGGCGCCCGTACAATATGGTACGGGAAAAGCTCCGTCCCTGGGCTCCCCCACTGACTCAGAGTCTCCGGCCCCAGATCGTAGAGGGTGCGGTGAACGCTCTGTTCCCTGCGCGGGGGGAACACTCCCCCCCGCCCATAGCTCCGCCTCCACTGCCAGCGGTGTCTGACGCGGACCGCAACGTCGACGATGACGACAATGCTCCAGAGGTGACCGAGGTAGAGTTGAGAGTGGCGGTGCGAAGGCTGAGTCAGGCCAAAAACACCGCCCCAGGACCCGACGGCTTGCCTGGAAAGGCCTGGATCCTGGCCATGGAGGCTCTCGGGCCTCGACTGAGAGGGCTCTTCAGCGCATGCATGGAGAGGGGCCAGTTCCCACTTTGCTGGAAGACGGGGAAACTGCTCCTCATAGCGAAGCCAGGGCGCCCTGCGGACTCTCCGTCCGCATACCGGCCCATTGTGCTGCTCGACGAGGTGGGCAAGCTCTTTGAGAGAGTCATTGCAAACCGCCTCGTCGGGCGCCTAACACGGGTGGGGCCGGACCTTTCGGACGGACAGTTCGGCTTTCGCAGGATGCGCTCTACGGTGGACGCCATCATGCGCGTGCGAGCCCTCACGACGGGGGATGCGGTGTCCCGGGGCAGGTGTGTCGTGGCAGTGTCCTTGGACATTGCCAACGCGTTCAACTCCCTGCCCTGGAGTACGATCCGGAGGGCACTCCGGTACCACCGGGTGCCCGAGTACCTCTGTCGAGTGGTCGAGGCCTATCTGTCGGAGAGACTTATAGTCTACCCCGGTCACCAGGGAGACTGGAAACGTCGAGAGATGTCGTGCGGTGTTCCGCAGGGGTCGGTACTAGGGCCACCCTTGTGGAACATCGGGTACGACTACGTGCTGCGCGGCGACATTGCCTTGACGGGGTCAGCGTGGTTTGCTACGCAGACGACACGCTGGTCCTAGCGCGGGGAGAGTCGTACCAGGCGCCGGTCGCTCTAGCGACACGCGGGGTTGCGATGGTCGTTGATCGGATCCAGGAATTGGGACTCGAGGTGGCGCTTCACAAATCCGAGGCGATGTGTTTTCACGGTCGCCGGTCTCGGAACGCGCCGCCATTGAGTTCCCAACTAACGGTAGGAGGAGTTCACATCGGTGTCGGGTCGACGATGAAGTACCTGGGACTCGTCCTCGACAGCCGGTGGAATTTCGTGGAGCATTTCCGACGTCTGGCTCCCAAACTCAACCGGGCTGGGGCTGCGCTCAAGCGGCTCCTGCCCAACCTTGGGGGTCCAGACGCCTCCTGCCGGAGGCTCTACGCGGGGATCGTTCGGTCCATGGCCCTCTACGGGGCTCCGGTATGGGCGCCGTCGCTGAAAAAGCAACCGGCGGCCACACTGAACGCCTGCCAGAGGGTCATGGCGATAAGGATGGTGCCGGGATACTGCACGGTCTCCCGCGAAGCGGCGAGCCTTCTGGCTGGCCTACCACCGTGGGATCTGGAGGCAACAGTCCTTGCACACATGCACGATATGCGCGTGGAGATGCAACGCCGGGGTGAAAGTCCGCTGCCGCGACAGGTCACGGCATGGCGGACAGAGCTCCGGCGGGATCTCATGGTGAAATGGCGTCAACGACTATCGCAACCCAGCGCTGGGCACGCCACAATCATGGCGGTAAGTCCCCTCTTTGAGGCGTGGCTGGAAAGACCTCACGGCGTCCTTACCTTCCGCATGACGCAGGTACTCACCGGACATGGTTCGTTCGGGAGATTCCTGCACTCGATCCATGCGGAAGTGACGCCCGGGTGTCGCCACTGTGCGGAACGCCCGGAGGACACGGTGGAGCACACAGTCGAGGTGTGCCCTGCTTGGGCGAAACATCGCCGTGCCCTCGTGGTGGCGATCGGCGGCGGAGACCTCTCGCGCCGGGCCTTGGTTGAGGCCATGGTCCGGAGCGAGGAGGAGTGGCAGGCGGTCGCCGACTTCTGCGAAGCAGTAATGCTCGCAAAGGAGGAGGCCGAACGCATCAGGCAACGGCGTTATCGCCGCCGCCGTCGCCGGGATTCTGATCCCGATTTCCGGCCAACGTAGACGCGGGCTTGCGGACAGTGAGCAATGGGTAGCTCGCTGTCCGGCCGTCCGGTAACTGTCCGGACCAAGCTCAAGTCGTCGACGGCGCGCACTGTTCCCGCGCGCCTCAAGGAGTTGTCAGCAACAGCAGGGACCCAGCCGGGTCGAAGCCTACTGGGGCCAGGGTTATCCGAAAGGGCGCTCGAGCCCCGGTATGAAGGCTAGAAGGAACGGGGTGGGTCTTTTAGTCAGTAAGAGTCTGACACCATCTCCCGCACCGCCCAAGGGCGGGGGATGTCAATGCATGATTTTCTCCACCATAAAAAAAAAAATGCTTGGGTACGTACCTACTTTAATTCTGGAAGTTTCGCTTAGCAATGCGTTTTAATTATTTGATGCTACTCTTGATTTCAGCGGGGATATGACGTGATAAAGTTTTTTTAATTTTATTATTTAATAACGTATAATTTGACCAATAGTGGTTAAATTACACGTTATTAAATAAAATTGTTTTATGCAAACGTTGGCGTAAAGAAGATCGATCCCCAATTATTTTTAAATTTAGTTTTTTAGTATAGCTAAGTAATCTTAAATTAAAATAAGAAAATGCAATGCTTTTGCAAATAACAATCGCGTGTGAATCTTCACATTCAAACGATTGAACGGGGTGAGGTGGATTAAAATAATAATTTCCAGAATGAAAAAAATTTTGAAAATCTATAAAATCATTTTTTTCCTATTTATTTTTTTTAAACCGTTTGTATGACACATTGTTATAAAATCTTTTTCACAGTATTTTACAGTATCAAATACAAATTTTGTTACATATTTCAATTTCCCGCGGTCTACAAAAGTTGTAAAAGAAGAAAATTTGCAAACATCAATCGCATAGCTATAATCACATTGCTCTTTTAACTTAAATAAAGCGGCAATACAATCCTCACAATTAATTTATTTGCTATATAACCAGCAACATAATATAATATGTTATCAGATGTTATAGTGCTACCGATCTGTTCCATCAACTGTTCTACATTATTATAGTCTTACGTCAACTTCAACTAACTAAATCTGAAAACTCTGCCTTCAAGACTCAAATTAAAACGCTGGAACAAAAACTTGAGATTTTCGAACGCAATTCAAAGGCGTCGACTCTGGAACTAAGAAATGTACCAGAATCAAATTCGGAAGACAAATCTGCGTTAATCAACTTAGTTAGAAATATTGGTGACGTATTGAATGTCAAAGTACTCGACACAGATATAAGAAACATTTTCAGATCTAAAAAATCTCCAAACAAATCAGCGCCCATAATTGTAGAATTTTCTTCTACCTCACTTAAAGAAAATATAATTACGTTATCTAAAAAATACAACAAGGACAAGAAAAATGAAAAACTCAATTCGTCCCATTTAAAACTAAATGGCGATAAGAAACCTATCTTCATAGCAGAATCCCTCACCACTTGCGGTCGGAAATTGTACTATATGGCCCGTCAATACGTCAAAAGTCATAAGGGTTCTAGTTGCTGGACCGCCTATGGAAAGGTTTATATACGCCAGAAAGAAGGAGGTCCGTCTATATTGATTTCACAAGAGGAAGACATTTTTGAGCTTAAAACGCAATGACTAATATCTTCATCATTCCCTGCATGTTTTTTTCATTATATTTTTTCTAATCACCTTTATTTTTGTAGAAAAATTAGTTCTAAATCACAGTTTATTGTTATCCAATTTGGCATGAAAATGTTTACAATGTATAAATTTTATAAAACTTACCTTATTATCACTCTGAATTTTGAACAACTTTATACACCAGTTCCTTTAAAATATAATTATTTACATAACTACACTCTCATATTATTCACTACCACATTAAGTTACTATACTAAATTACATAATGACATATATATATACATAATAAATACATACAAAACTTTATACATAACAATAAAATATAATTACTTACCAACGTACATATCTATAATTTTTAGTAAAACGTGTACTTACGTTTCTCAAAAATATATTAATATACATAATTATACAATAAATACATATAATATTCTATATATACTCATAAAATACACTACTATCCCACAACAATCTAGAACTGATGCTACCAATCACCTTTCCATCGTATCGTTCCTTATAACACAAAATAGACTACCTACTTCTACCTTATATTATTATAACGTCATCACGCCAAAAATTTTTCACAAATACCCTACACTCAGTCACATTCGATGCCACAACGAACCTAATTAGGGAAATTGACGAATTTGATGTTTTTGTCCCTCTCTCATGTGACCCTGAGCAATGCAACTCATATCTTCAAAAACCGTCACATTACTTAAAAGTACTACAACAAAATATTCGTAGTCTAAACTGTAACTTTCAAGAATTACATGTTTTACTTAAAAGACTGGAATCATCATGTGACATTATTGTGCTTTCCGAATGCTGGTTATCGCGTGTTGTTAACTTGCCATTACTCCAAGGTTATAATTCATACAAAAGTAATGATAATTACAACCAAAATGACGGCGTAGTTGTCTACACAAACATTAATCTAGAATGTAGTGTGGATGAACCTCACCTATCAGAAGCTAATTGTTTGACTATCAAAATAAAAAATGAAACAATAATAATTGCAATCTATAGGCCCCCTAGTTTTAAATCACCTGATATTTTTCTAAATTCATTGCATAATTTACTAATGACCGTTTCATCTTTTAAAAATATAATCATAGTCGGTGATATAAATATTGACCTCATCGGAACCGGTCACGTGACTACTGCGTACCTAGATACCATTGCTTTCCATGGGCTACTCCCAGCCATAAATACTACCACCAGAGGAAAGGCATGTTTGGACCATGTTATATTGAAAACAAAATTAAAAGCGATCACGTTTTCCTTGGGTACCACTATTACCGACCATGAGTCAGTTTTATCCTGTATAAAAACCCACTTGACTAAACCGAAAGCAATGACCTTGAAAGTAAATTATAAAATTGACATAGACAAATTAAAATCTGAATGTAAAAGCTTAAATTTTGACTCAGTGTATCAGGAAGAAAATTTAAATACCGCGATGAACAATTTCATACATATAATACAACAATTGATTGCAAATAACTCAATGAAACGATTAATCTCTAGAAATAAAGTTATAATTAAACCTTGGATAACTGCTGGTATGTTGCGTTGCATTCAAACCAGAGACAGGATGCATAAAAAAATTAAAAGCAAATGACAATGACGCCATATTAAAAATATCGTACTTGCGATATCGGAACTATTGCAATAACCTTCTAAAAAAACTTAAAAAACAATATGAGAGAGATCAACTCTTAAAGTCTAAAAATAATTCTAAAAAGCTTTGGTCTACGATTAAAACGATTACAAACCGCAATAATATAAAACAGTTACCGCTACAACTATTAGCTGCAGATAAATCCCCTAAAGAATCGGTGAATAAAGCGAATGAATACTTTTCAAACATCGGTAAACGATTGTCAGACATGATTCCCTCACATATATCATCCTTTACTAAAGCCACTAAGCCACCAGTAAACTCTTTTGTCCTCCTTCCGACTGACATCGCAGAAGTTGAAAGGACTCTTCAACTATTGAAAAGCGACTGCTCACCTGGTTGGGACCAGATCAGTGCTGATGTATTAAAGAAAATATCTGTTACTATAACACCTGTGCTTACAAACTTAATAAATCGCTGTTTTCTGTCTGGAATATTTCCCCTCGCATTAAAAAGAGCTGTGGTGCACCCTATTCATAAGGCGGGGGACAGAGGCAACGTCAGTAACTATAGGCCGATTGCGATTCTAACAACTTTATCCAAGATATTTGAACGCATAATCAACAGCAGGTTAACAAAATACCTTGAACAATATAACTTGTTTTCTGACGCGCAATACGGATTTAGAGCAAACCGTTCAACTGACAATGCAGTACTTGATCTTGTGAACTTTTTAGTTCATAAATTAGATAATAAAGACAAATGCTTGACCATATTTCTCGACCTAGCAAAAGCCTTTGATACTGTCTCTGTTCCACGCCTTGTGCAAAAACTAGAAGATTTGGGTGTTAGAGGTGTTCCACTAGCGCTATTATCTGATTACTTAAACAACAGAACGCAATCAGTAAAGATTGGAGAACACATTAGTGACGAACATCCAGTTGATTTTGGTGTGCCCCAGGGTAGTATATTGGGTCCTACTCTTTTTCTCTGCTACATAAATGACCTATGTTCCCTTAAAATAAAAAATTGTCGCATCTCCGCTTATGCTGATGACACCGCCTTAACTTTTTTCGCAGACTCGTGGCATGAACTTTTTGACCTCGCTCAGAAAGGTTTTGATACAGTGTGTCACTGGCTATCATCAAATTTTCTCACTTTGAACGATGATAAAACTAAATATATTTTATTTTCTATACGAAATCAAAAGGAAGTCTCTAACCTTGCTAATTATAATATCCGTGCACATAAATGTAACTTTCCTCCTACTCCAAACTGTAACTGTCCCAGTATTAATCCCGTTAAATGTCTAAAGTATCTTGGAATTCACATCGACGCAAATTTAACTTTTGGGAACCACATAGACTTCTTGTCTAAAAGAATACGAAAGCTCACATACATTTTTAAAGAACTACGGGGTGTAGCAGAGAAACAAATGATGAGGATGGTATATGAAGCCCTGGTGCAATCAATCATTAGCTACTGCATCACTACTTGGGGTGGAGCATGTAAATCTAAACTGATGATCGTTGAAAGAGCCCAAAGGATGATATTGAAAGTCAGCTTAAACAAACCGCGTCTTTTCTCCACCACAACACTTTACGAAGAAGCCCAAGTGCTAACTGTTCGCCAACTTTACGTATTGCTTACTATACTTCTTCAACACTCCAACTTACCCGAAGAACGGAGAAAACGCATAGCACACTCCAGAAGAAACTATGCAATATGTAGGACGACTGCGGTTAATACTTCATTCGCGCAAAAATATTTCCCTTTCCGTGGTGGCGAATTGTACAATAAATTAAACAAAATTATTAATATAACCAACTGTCGTAAAAACGAATGCAAAAATAAACTGATCAAATTATTACTAACTTTAAATTATAAGGATACTGAAAAATTACTCGATGTAGCAAAGTAGTACCTAGAATTATCTATATTTATCTATGTACTGTATAAGTTCATATTTTAATATATATTAATAACATATATATAATATACCCTATTTATGTATTTATGTATATACACATTATATTTATGTGCACACACCCATGCACACACACGCATGTTGACTATTTTCAATTTGTGTTGTAATGGGGGGGCTGGAGCTCTAAAATACAGGCCTTGGCTTAGTTTGGACTCCAGATCTCCCACAAATTACCTTCTGTCTTTTGTCAAACTACCTGTCAACTTAACTGTGCTGTAATTTGTTGGGGATAAATAAACGTTTTATTATTATTATTATTATTATTATTATTATTATCATCGATGTCATCAGTTGTATGTGAAATTATTCTTTTGGGATTTTTAAACGATAATATGGGTGATGTTTGAAAAGTATCATCGGCAATTATGTTGGCATTTTGACTGGGTTGCACACTATTTCGAAATAACAGTTTACGCATAATATAGTTAGGGTTGTCATTAAATCTACCACTAGCTCTAATGCATGAAAAAAATATTTCAAGATGGTGTTGCGAACATTTATAGGGCAAAAAGTAGTTCATGTCATTATTATCTGTTAACAATTCTGAAACTAAATTTTTTATACTAATGCAGTCAATAATTAAGCCTAGAGCCGGAGTTCTACGTCTATGTAACAGTACGTTATCGTGGTCAATTTTTAAAGTTGAAAAATATTGTTTTGATTCGGAAACGGCATTCATCCAAATATTTTTGTTTGTTAATCTTAAAGGAGCTTTAAAACCTTTACCAAAAGGATTTTTAGCATTAAGTATATCAAAAATTCTATCTACCATCCGGATATATTTTACAGTTGCTTCACAACCAATAAAACTTTCATGACCACTTTTACCCAGAAATTCTATTGCATCAGCTACAGAACTACTAAGTACCTGCGCAGCTAATTTTACATTCATTTTTTTCCATAAAAATTGACATGCACAGCAGAAATATTGTTTTTTTAATTTTAAACCTTCATGTTCCTGAAAATGATGTAGGTTTCTAACATATTTGAAATCAATTTTTCCTTCATTTGAACTAAGATTACATTCCGCAAAAATGTTGCGCGCTAATTTGATCATATGCGGTGGATCTAATAAACAGTGCACATTAATATTCTTTGTTGGATAATTAAAACACGGTTTTAAATTCTCAATATTAGAAAAATCGCAGCCAAGAAGTTCGTATGTTTTAAAATTTGTAGCTATACCATCACAAGTTAACGATCTAACTGTAATATTTACATCAGCCAAGAGCCTAATAGCTGTTAAAATTAATTGAGCCTGAATGTTGGCGGATATTTTATTAATAAAAAAATACTCAATTGGGCATTTGAATTTTCTTGTATAAGGGCGTGATTTCGTACCAAGTAAAGGTTCTAATAATGAAGTTCGGATCGCACTGTTCGTCAAACTTTATTTTTATTTGAAACCTTGAAATTGGTCCTCTACTCTAGAGTATGGATTTTCAATCCATCTTCCCCTTAACCGAATAAATAACGATGTAATATTTAGCTCTATTTAAATCATTCATTGTATCATAATTATCTTAGGAACCGGCTTCGATTTCAGTCTGGACGACGAGAACTAGTCATGGTCATGTAATAGTATATATTTTATCCTATTTGTAAAATAAATATCATTGTGTTCTCATCTATGGAATCAGTCTCTGCTACAGTATGCACACGTCACAGGAATTGAAAACGTTTAATAAATCCATTTCCTCGTTTACAATTTAATGCTTTGGCTCAATTCCGAATAGATTTATCATTAATACCGTGTGTTTAAATTTCTATCTGCAGCTCTTTTACTTATATGTTATCCGTACATAAGCATTAATTTGTCGTAATAATGTTCACATAAGTTACACCTTAATTCTTATCAGCTAACATTTCTGCTTGAAACCGACCATAATTCTGCTCATTAGAAAAATGCTAACTTACAAAACTTGGCAAGGTTTCGTAAATTTTATATTTTCTCTTGGTAAGACTAGCAAGTTTTTGAGACAAATTGTATGGTCAGTTTCTGATCCTACTTGCTTAATACAAATCAATTATAATTACTCTTTCTAACAAACTAAAATACTCTCAAAATTTACAGAAGTGATAGAACTCCCGTACCACAAAGTTCCAATGGATATGTTCAAACCTCGATACTTATAACGCTTTCCTCCTTGAAAATCATTCAACCATTCTCTTAGACCAACGTGGGGTACCTCTTCGCTTCTTGCATCGTAGTGGTGTCTTATTCCTTCCAAATCGTCTCTTTGCACCATTTTTCTTCAAGTCTGTACTGTTTGAACCAGGAACTATCTATTTGTTCAATAAGACTGGCAATTTTTCCTTCTGTAGTTCTGTCGGAATCCAAGTCTTTAAAAATAAAAAAAAATCAGTGGTTATAACATTTACCAAGATACCAAGCGGGCACAACTAGATGTACAGACAACCCGGGACCGAGCGTCCTGGCGCCGCGGTACGAGGAGAGCCGACCCCAAATAAAGGGACAAGGCTAGGCAAAAGAGAGAGAGAGGTTATAATATTTATTTTATTTTTCACATTTTAGGAAAGCTTACAGACTAATAACAACATAGTGACAATAGTAGGTAATTAAATTGCTAATTACAAGCTTCCACATGTAGGTAGTCATAAAGATGAAAAAAAAAAAAACAATGTTGGTCCCACAAGGTTGACACGGAGTTGGTTAACTCTCAATAATTTTAACTTACAATAATATCCGTGGCTGGCGTGAATACATTGACATGTCGAATTGCATGTTTTTTTTTTTATTGGCTCTATGGATTCTACGCGCTAGGAATTTATAGGAAAAAAATGGACACGTCCGTAAGTAAAGTCTGTGCGGAAAGTAAACCATCGTGGGATTTGAGGGCGCTGCTGTAGATAAATATCGTTTTTGTTATGTAAGCAACATTGTGACGTCATTATAGTGCGACTGTTAAATCTTGATATTTTGAAACTATGTTAGACTAGCTTCTTCCAGCGGCTTCACACTATAATAAAAATTATCCTATTGGCTGCATTTGCTCACCTATTGAAACTGCAAATTTATAGCTTATGTGCTATATTATTGCAACGTTTATGATTAAGTTCATCTGTCTAGTAGTTTTTGTGCGACACATCCATACATACGAGTACCTCCATCCATCTTCACAAACTTTCGCATTTATAATATTAGTAGCCTATTTATTGAACTTGCTCATGTGATGAAACTTAGCTATATTAACTTAAGCTATATTATTGCAACGTTTATCATTAAATTCATAAGTTTTTGCGTAATGCCGTTAATTGTGGCGACACCTGGGGGAGGCCTATATCAAACAGTGGACGTCTTTCGATTGTAATGATGATGAACATTTAAATGCAAAGACAAACCGGTAAAGGAAAATAGCGTAAAGAAACTGCTGTAGGTACTGCCCATCTAGGTAGGTTCCACCAACGACCACTTACCCAGTTCCAACGAAACTGGTTCTATCACTTTGACTGGGATCGGTCCATTATCACTGACTGGAATATTGTTGCTAGCAAGTTTATGTTTACCCTAGTTAAAAAAGTAATCACTTTCTCGTTGTCTTCCTCGGTACATTTTTCGCTTTTGCTAATCAATGAAAAATATGAACTTAATGACTATGTAAATAAAGTATACTTCAGAATTTGTAATGTAATGCTTCGTAAAAAATCTATTTAGCCTGTAAGGGACCATCTCGTATATAAGATCCTTGGGATCACTTGGTTGTCCGTCTGTTTATCTGTTAAGACCCTTTAACTCGAGAACGCTTGGAGGTATCGAGTTAAAATTAAAACTATACACTCAAATCTGCGGTCTTTTGAAGTTGTGAAAAAATCAGACTTCTGAGTTAAAGAAAAAAAAAGATACGGCCGTTTATGTCACAAAAAAACATATATTTCGATACTCAAGGGAATGAAAGTTCAAAGGGGTGACGTTGACCTAGAATCCTGAAATTTGGCATAAATCAAAGTCTCATAGAACAAGTACAGGGAAAAAACTAAAAATTTTAAATTTGTAGATCCATTACAAAAAAAAAAAAATTCCAATTCGGAGAAATCTTCGAAACTCAATTCGAGAATTGATTTCATACGTAAATTTGTACAGAATCTTCAGTGCGCCAGTCCGACTCGCACTTGCCCTTTTTTATTTTAGTTACTGTATCCTTACTCAAGCCTGAAAACAAATATTCTAAGTTAGTCGAAATGCATTATAAATTTAAAGTATCAATACTCTTTATACTAGTCATCGAAAATATTGACCAAAACAAAATAAACAAATATCGTCATGTTTAAATGAATTTCCGTTTAATTTATATATATTTGGGGATAACAGGGATAGGAGTTCACCTAGGAAGTCTAAAAACATTAAAATAAAAGTGTTACGTACCAAAAAAACAGCATACCAATGTTTCCCAAGTTGGTGACTTTGTTTTGATCAATAATGGTGTGATTTGCCATTTGTTATCTTTAGCGAAACTGTAATATATTAAATATTATTTCCCTTGCAGCTCAGTGAAATTTTTTATCACATTTCTGAACATTTCAATTAAAAATCACAATAAAATAACATAGTAAACAAACCCTCTGTCAACATTTATGACGTTTGGCATTTGACGGATGGCTGGGTTGTGTTGCTACTTAAAATCTTTAATGTTGTTTTCACTTTACGCCACGACGGTTCTTTTATCGCACAGACAATATCTTAATTTTGAAGCAATCGACTGTGGTTGTATGTTGACATCTCTCATTTTGACGTGTTTTTGTTGATATGTCATTTTATCAATTTATGCACAGTGACCAAAATAATATTCATTATTTGACAATTCAACTTATGCACATAATAGTTTAGTTTTCCTTCTCATTATAAATTGACAAAGTGAGTTGTCAAGTTATGCACGTCTTATGGAAATGTTTTTAAAGCTTGACATATTGAGATATCAAGTTACACCCAACACAAGTTTTGTATCCTAAATGTAATAAGTATAGTTGTCACCACAAGACGGTTATCAAATACTTAGTAATAATGCTTAGTTGTCAACTTTTACACCTTTTTTAAAAATATTCAAGTATTTCTCTTAACCAAGTGATGCATTCTAGTTTTCGACAGTCACATGGACAAAGTCACGGGCATAGCTAGTTTAATCTACACTAATATAATAAAGAGGTAAAGTTCGTTTTTTTATGTGGTTGTTTGTAGGAGGTAATCTTTGTGAATACTGGTCTGATTGCAAATTTTTTTTCACCTCGAGAAAGCTGCTTTATTCACGAGTGATAGGCTGTTATAATTTCGTATAGTCATAGGCTGTATTTTATGTTCGCGGCCAAAACCGCTAGCAGAAACTAGTAATAATAAATAAATAAATAATAAATAATATGAACTTAAATGAATACAACATCAATCGCTAACTTAAACATAACTGTTTTTTTGACAGATATTTTAAAAGAAAAAAGTGTTTTTTACAAGGTTTTATTTAGTTTCAACTGTCCCGTTGTTATATTTGTAACAAAATCGATTAATTTGATCCACTTCCCGCGTACTGATTGAGCTGAAGCTTTGCAAGCATGTATAAATCAGATGACACTGCAAAATAAAATATGACAAGAAGGTGATCTGATGCACTATTGGACATAGGCATTTCCTAAGTGTCACCATAAAGACCGGCCTTGTGCGTCACATATCCACCGGAACCGGATGTGATCCCCACTAGGTCAACGGTACACCTTATAGGAGGCCTTCCAACTCTTATGTTTCCCGATATGTGGTCCCCACTCTAGCACCTTCCCTTCCCACCGATCATCTGTTCACTGCACTTAAGTTGCGCAATTTTTTAGGCTTTGTCGGTAATCTTGGTTTTCTTGCAGATATCTTCATTTCTGATGCGATCACGTAAGAAAACTTCGAGCATAGGCCCTTTCCATTATGTTAGGGTGACTTTAAGCCTTCTGATGAGGCTCATTGTGGGCGACCACGTCTCAGAGCCTGTGTATTCTCGTAACATATTTCGTATGTTGGACATGAATTCTGACCACGCAATCAATGAATAAACTAAAAAGAGTACACAATTGAAAATCAATCACTTATATGTTTGGGTGCAATTACTTAGGACTTGTAAAGTACAGAAACCATTCAAGGTAGTAGTGATGACGGTAAATAATTTCTTGAATTTTGCTGAGCTAAAATCTAAAAAGAGATATAATCTGAGATAAAATCTAAGGGTTCTTCCATTTACTTTAAAAAAAAATGATGATTCTTGGGTCATATTTCTGTGGCAATCTATAGTCCGTCTAATGAAAGCGTGACCTGAGAAAAGGAGGTTACAACCAAAAATTTTGAATGTGGTATTATTGAAATAGTAGGAGAAAAAAGTTTGATACTAGATTATTTTTTGTATTTATAACAATTGTATAATAGTTAATCCTAGTCAAAAACATGTGTGTAGACTTAATTATTTGGTGGGTGTATGGTAAAGGTCAATAACACACAAAATGTTAATTATTATCCCAAATTATTTTATTTTATCTGATCTCTCAAATGTCGCTAAATGGCGTGGCTGGAAAGACCTCACGGTGTTCTTACCTTCCGCATGACGCAGGTCCTCACCGGACATGGTTCGTTGGGGAGGTACCTACACCAGATTCATGCGGAAGTGACGCCCGGGTGTCGCCACTGTGCGGAATGTCCGGAGGACACGGTGGAGCACACAGTCGAGGTGTGTTCCGCTTGAGCGGATCATCGCCGTGCCCTCGTGGGGGCAATCAGCGGCGGAGACCTCTCGCTCTGAGCATCAGGCAACGGTGTTATCGCCGCCGACAGCGCCGGGATACTGATCCCGATTTCCGGCCACCAAAGGCAAGGGCTTGCGGACAGTGAGCATGCTTTTTTATATTGTCTACTAGCTTTTGCCCGTGGCTTCGCCCGCATACACAAAATACAACCTATGTCACTCAAGAAAGAATAAATAGCTTTCTATAGGCGAAAAAAATTTTGCAATCGGACCAGTACCTACTTCGCACTCTTCTAGAGATTACCTCCTACAACCAAAAAACGTAAAAACAAACTATACCTCTATAATATTAGTGTAGATTTTATGTCTATCTGCAGAGCAAAAGCCTCCCCTTTCAAAAATTCTGTAGTTTGCTTGATCTCTAGTCAAGTTTGGCTTGTAAACGTGATTAAATCTCCACAGTGGCATGGTGGCGACCGCCGCCGGGATTATGGTCCCGATTTCCGGCCACCGTAGGCGCGGGCTTGCAGACAGTGAGCAATGGGTAGCTCGCTGTCCGGCCGTCCGGTAACCGTCCGGACCAAGCCCAAGTCGTCAACGGCGCGCACTATTCCAGCGCGCCTCAAGGAGTTGTCAGCAATAGCAGGGGCCCAGCCGGGTCAAAGCCTACTGGGGCCAGGGTTATCAGGTTACAGGGGCTAAGGCTTGAAGGAACGGGTTGGGTTTTTAGTCAGTAAGAGTCTGACACTATCTCTCGCTCCGCCCAAGAGCGGGTGTTGTCATAGGATGATTTTTCAAATTGGAAAAAAAATGGTGCTATATAATATTCAAATAATATTCTTTATTTACCATTTGGCCTCCTGGCAAGAATACCAAGTGCATAACACCGCGATAGTCAAATAAAATAGTCAACATGATTTCAACTTCATCACGTCTCGCCAACACTAATGTGTTTCAAGGTTGTTGGGTTGGAATCGGAGTTTTAGCATAGAGAAAATTCAGATCTTTTGGGATTAGTCAAGTGGGAACATGTTTTATACTCCAATGATTGTTTCAAATGATACGGATCGACTCGTAAGACACAAAAAGTTCAACAGCTCTCAAACTTGAACTAGGATTTCAGTCACTATTTCCTCCACTTTCGCAATTTTAACTTCAGTTGAAGATTTTGATGCTCTATCAGACAAAGTGAGGCAAATCTTTCATTACATCTCAACTGCTTTTGAACGCATTCTACCACTCACTAGCATGTGTTTTTGATTAAGTCGATTCACCAAAAGCCTTCTTTGTTTGATGTTTTTGTCCATTATAAAATTCGCAATATGTCAGATTATCTAAAAATGTAAGAAAAACAAATTATCATTATATCCTAAATATATCTAATAATATTAGTCGACAAGGATCAAGATTATAACGTCATACTAACTTAAAAATTCTGAAGCTGTATGTAAACATTGTTGTTTTTCATTGAAAACACCTTCTTTCTGTTCTTGTTTTTGTTTGAACTTATTAACCATAGTGTGTAGCAGTTTTCGCACGTTACTGTTTATTATTTTTCCCATAATTAAGCAATTATTCTTGAAAAATAAATATCTGTTTACAAAACTGACAATTGCGACCATAGACTTTGACGCGATTTTTTTCGGCAAAACAATGTTGCCAATTTAATTTAAAAAAAAAAACTCCAGGTTACGCTTTCCGTAGACGCACTCTATCAAATGGCCGCAATTTAATAAAAACAACGTAGAAAAAATTAATTTCAAGAAAAGTCTAGATCGCGAATCTCCTTTTACGTCAATTAATTTCAAGAAAAGAGGCAAAAGTACCATAGATTTCTTTAGGGTGAGCCTGGGTGAGCCAAATCTCCAAGGAAGCTTTGCCAATCAGCGCAGAGAAAAAGGATTTAATGAACTTTGATTTGATAGACTTGGAGATTCATTTAAAGAGTTTTATATTAATTTAAATGCTGTCGGCATGTACTGATCCGGATTTGGAAGAATATAACCCAGATGAAGATCCTGGGTCCCAATAAAATATAAATTACAGTGTTTTCATATTTTAATTTTTACTCAAACTCATTTCATTTCCAATGCAATGAAAAAAAAATATTTTTTTAATTCTGTATATCTTTTATTTTACTTACCTACGTCTTATTGACCTGAAACTGAAAAAATAATAAATTGAAATAGAGCAAACTCTCTATTTCAATATTTTATTATTTTTTCAGTTAGTACATTAATGTTTAAGTAGTTATTCAGCAAATTAACATTTATTCATATTCGTAATTCGTAATCTCTTTGCTATTTAATATCAATGACCTGTTTGTCATTAAAATAACTTTTTTAACATACTAATTATATACCTCTAGTACCACTCAAAGGTGAATAAGTTGATAACTGTGGTGAATAAATTGACAACTCGGTGCATAACTTGACAACTGGTTGGTGACCGATTTGATATGTCTATTATTGGCTAAACTATAAGGAATTTCGTTAATTTACTATCATCATTCGAAAGGTGGCTTAAAATAACCCTATATACACATAAAACACACACGTTAAAGTAATTCCTCGATTTACCAGAAGAAGTCAAAACACAAAAATGGCCGTCCTGACAAATACCAAGCGGGCACAACTAGATGTACAGACAACCCGGGACCGAGCGTCCTGGCGCCGCGGTACGTGGAGAGCCGACCCCAAATAAAGGGACAAGGCTAGGCAAAAGAGAGAGAGAGAGAGAGAGAGAGGTTATAACATTTATTTTATTTTATTTTTCACATTTTAGGAAAGCTTACAGACTAATAACAACATAGTGACAATAGTAGGTAATTAAATTGCTAATTACAAGCTTCCACATGTAGGTAGTTATAAAGATGAAAAAAAAAAAACCAATGTTGGTCCCACAAGGTTGACACAGAGTTGGCTAACTCTCAATAATTTTAACTTACAATAATATTATGTTTTACGTGCAAATAGGTATTGGTTATTCAAAAAATGACTTTGCTAAGTTTTTCCTAACTGTGCCCGCTTTTGTGCAAAAGAGGTCAATGTCGGGTTCACATGATATCTTATTAAAACTGCGACTGGCTCTCAGAAAAAATGCATTACGCCTATAATTAGTATTTGCACTAGGTAAATGCAGAAGTGGTCGCTGTCGCAGTCCCGTCTGATTAGTGCGTATTGAAAATTTCGACAAGAAGACAAGCTCAGGACAGTCAATTGAACCATTTGCAATATTAATCAAGTAGTACACATCATTAATATCACGTCTCTGGACAAGCGGTAGAAAATGGTATCTCTTGCATCGGTGAGTGTAGTTATCAGATACTTGTTTTGCTCTAAAATCAAGAAATTTAAGGAATTTCTTCTGGATGCCCTCAATACGAGACTTATATATCTCATATTGAGGGTTCCAGACCTGAGATGCATATTCGAGGTGGCTGCGTACGAACGAACAATATAAGACTTTGATCGGTTTTAGTGATCGAAAACAGGCTGAGGTTCTCATTATGAAACCAAGAGCTTTTGACGCCCTATTCACTATACTATCAATATGCTAATCGTAAAGTAGTTTACTATCTTGTATCACACCAAGATCCCTAATACTATTAACTTTCCCTATGTCACTATTGTAAAGTTTGTATGTGGAATCAATTATAGACTTTTGCCGTGTGAAAGATATGTGACAACATTTCGAAACATTTAATTCTAGCCTGTTAAGTCTACAGTATTCTTCAAACCTATTTAAATCGGCTTGCAATAGGTGTATATCAAAGATGTTTCTAATAATTTTATGAACCTTCATGTCGTCAGCATAAAGTAAAATATAACTATTTTCAAAGCAGTGTTTTACGTCAGCAATGAAGAGAGTAAATAGTAAAGATCCTAAAATTGAACCCTGAGGGACACCAGAGGGCATGAAACTCCATCCAGATGTGTATCCCTGAAGCACCACAGCCTGTGTTCTATTATCAATATAAGAGAAGAACCAACGATACAAGTCTCCGTGTATCCCGGCTTTTAATAGCTTCTCCAAGAGCAGTCTATGGTCAATACGATCAAAACATTTACTGTAATCAGTATAAATGACGTCAACTTGTGCACGCTCATCCATAGCTTGGGAAATAAACTCTTAAAACTCTCTCTAAAAGTTAGATGTAGTGGACCGCTTTCTTAGAAAACCATGCTGTTCATCACCAAAGTTACATTTCATTGTAGCGTATACGTTATTAAAAACAATGCGTTCAAGGATTTTGGAGAACAAACATATCTTAGATATTAGTCGATAATTAGAAATATCCGACTTATTACCTTTTTTGAGAACTGGGGTGACAAATGCAGATTTCCAAATTTTTGGGACAATGCCTTCCGAAAGAGACCGTCTAAATAAAATACACAATGGCAGTGCAAGACTATTGGCACAATTTACAATAAATACTGGAGGTATAAGATCAGGACCACCAGATTTCGATAAATCCAAGGTTTTCAATAAATTTTAAACTTGAGATTGAGACACACTAACTGAGCCAATGCATGATACACTGTCTTCAACGTAAGTGACTCTAGAAGTAGCGGGACAGGATCAGGTTCCTGGAAAGTAGAATGGAAATAGGATGCAAATAAATTGCTGATCTCTTCACCTGTACTCGCTGTCTTATCACCATAATGCATTACTTTTGGAAAAGTACCACAGTTTCTTTTGCTTTTGACATATGCCCAAAAAGACTTAGGGTTCTCAATGATGGACGATTCTATTTTGTCCATATACGTATTGAAACAAATTTTCTCCAAGTTATCCGCCCTATTCCGTAAGAGAGAAAAAGAGTGAAAGTCGGACAAGTTTCCGCATGTTTTATACTTGCGATGATAGAGTGCGTCTACTGAAAGCGTAACCTGGAGTTTTTTTTTAAATTAAATTGGCAACATTGTTTTGCCAAAAAAAATCACGTCAAAGTCTATGGTTGCAATTGTCAGTTTTTGGAAACTGATATTTATTTTTCAAGAATAATTGCTTAATTGTGAGAAAAACAATAAACAGTAACGTGCAAAAACTGCTACACACTATGGTTAATAAGTTCAAACAAAAACAAGAAGAGAAAGAAGGTGTTTTCAATGAAAACCAACATTGTTTACATACGATTTTTGTTTTTTAAGTTAGTATGACGTTATAATCTTGATCCTTGTTGACTAATATTATTATATAGTTATAATATGGATGTAATGATATTTTTTTTTCTTATATTTTTAGATAATCTGACATATTGCGAATTTCATAATGGACAAAAATATCGAACAACGAAGGCTTTTGGTAAATCGACTTAATCAAAAATACATGCTAGTGAGTGGTAGAATGCGTTCAAAAGCAGTTGAGATGTAATAAAAGATTTGCCTCACTCTGTCTGGTAGTGCATGAAAGACTGCAACTGAAGTTAAAATCGCGAAAATCCTAGTTCAAGTTTGAGAGAGATGCTGCTGCAGCAACTGCTGAACTTTTTTTGTCTCACGAGTCGATCCGTATCATTTGAAACAATCACTGGAGTATAAAACATGTTCCCACTTGACTAATCCCAAAAGATCTGAATTTTCTCTATGCTAAAACGAATCGATTCCAACCGAACAATCTTGAAACACATTAATAGTGTTGGCGAGACGTGATGAAGTTGAAATCATGTTGACTATTTCATTGACTATCATGGTGTTGTGCACTTGGTATTCTTGCCAGAACGCCAAATGTAAAATAAAGAATATTATTTAAATATTCTAAAGCGACTTTTGAGAGATCAGATAAAATCAAAGAGATTTAAAGAGATACAATAGAGCGGCTATCAGGAGAAATGTCTTAGAAAAACTGTCATCCTATCTCTCAGTGACGCCATCTAGCATTGAATAGCAATCACGCGAATTAAATTTGTCAACATTTATATAATTTTAACTATTGCTCGGTAGGTGGCCAGGGACTTTACCATGATATGTTAAAATGACAGTCGTACGAACGAAAAAGGATCCAACAGTTCGGTTTAGATCGTAAAATAGATCACGTTAAGAACTCGTGGTAGAAGCTTCAGGGTGTGCCAGTGGCGTAGCTAGGAGAGGGGATCATGGCGGTGGGGGCCATGGCCGACGAAAGGAAGCGGCAGAAAGCGCCAATTTATTTATTTGAAAAAAAAAAAAACTTAGATATTCGAAATTGCGAGCGCAATGTTACGTACGTGCCAAGCAAATGTTGATGTCGATGTTAAGTCTACCCTGCATGCTGCAGCAGGTATATTGCTTTTTATTAATCCAACTTCATTCTCTGACGTAACAACGTCGGACCAAGCTCAACCATGACTGGGCACTGAGTGTGTTCACGCTGACGCGGTCAAACATGCCCATACCGACCTTGGGCCAACGCTCGTATGCGTAAGGCAAGTGACGTGACTCTAAGGTGTTGTGGAGGTCTCAGTTTGACCACATTGGCCGAATACAAACCCCGTTGGTAGTAAAGCGTTTTGGTCCCTGGCAAACTCGAGCGAATCGAACGTCTGCCGTCCCTCACCTCCACCACTGCTGAAACCCGACGGGTCCCTGGCTCACACCGCTGAGGAGAAAGCAAACTTAATTGCCTTTTTTATTGAGGAATCTTCGCGTCTGAATTCCGGTGACGCACGGTGCGTCCCATGTTTCTCCTCATTTGTACGTGACGAGTATGTCGGATGTTCGTATCCATCAGAAAGACGTACGTAAGAATAAACCTAGTGGCCGCAACGGGATACCTGCAGTCGTTTTTAATACTGGTGTTCTTAAACATAATAAACAATAAAGGGCGGCGCATTTCTGGTTGAACCCAAGCGGCGAAAACCCATGCTACGCCACTGGTATGTGCTAGGTAAGGTTAAACTTTTCAGCAATAGATGGCGCTATCATAAAATCAACAAATGTTCTAGAACTATTCATGGAAATTGTTGAATTTTAATTAATTACTGCGTAAATACCAAGAATATTTACGAAAATAAACCGAAGTTAGGTCCAACAATTTTACCATAAGATTTGCAATAGCGTAATGCGCAACTCAGAATATTTTCTCAGAAAACGATTTTCTTTTAGTGCCTAAAACGGATACAAACATGACTTGACGTGTAGGGGTGTCATACCAGACTGAGCGACTTGTTACTACAAAGTAACAAGTTTCGGATTTTGACTTTTGTTCGCTATGTCCTGTCTATTGGTAGTATGTATTTAATGTCTTTGGATAAAATAAAATAATTTGGAATACTATCTAACATTTTGTGTGTTATTGACATTTTCCATACACCCACCAAATAATTAAGTCTACACACGTTTTTGACTAGAATTTAGTTCCTGTACAACTATTCTAAAATTGTCTTAAATACAAAAAATACTATAGTATCAAAACTTTTTTCTCCTACTATTTCAATAATACCACATTCCAAATTTTTGGTTGTAACCTCCTTTTCTCAGGTCACGCTTTCATTAGACGGACTCTATTTATATTTCTCTTTTAGTATTTTAATTAAAGCAGAACTATACCAGGGCGGATAAGATGACCGTCTAACTGATTTAATTGGGATATACTTGTTTCTTAGCTCATACAGCTTATTATAAAAGAGTTCCACAGCAACTTCCAACGAATCAGTGAGTAAAAACTCATTCCAATTGATTTGATCGAGTTCAGAATTAATAGCAGTGTAGTCACCCCTAGAAAAAACATATTTTGTAGTTAATTTATCGGTCAATTTATGGATCTCAACAAAGTCGGCAGTGATCGTCAAAGGTTTATGATGCAGGTCAATAGGTAATGCCAAGGCGTCATGGCATTCAGTAACATTAACCAAGTCGTTAGAAAACACTAAGTCCTTTTTATTTCTTTCACCGTTATATTGAGACAGGTTAGAAGTGAGAATCCCATTAAAAAACTCGGCTAAGTGGCTGCATGATACATTTTGCGGGATCAGTTCATTACCATCAGAATAAATCCAGTCAACATTGTTACCATAATTAAAATCACCCATAATAATGAATTTGTCTAATGGGTGTGTCAAGGTCAAATGATTTACATTAACACTAAAATTATGTAATTGATCATAATACGAATTGCCAAGGTTTTCTTTGCAAAGATATAAAGCACAAATGTGTAAATTATAATTAGTCGCAGGCCTAGATCGTTTTAAGATAATTGAGATCCAAATATCCTCGACGGAACTTCGCCAATCTTGTCGTTCTAGAACAGTAAGCTCACTTCTCACCGCTATCAATACACCACCACCCCGCTTTTGAGACGTTCGAGAGTAATCATGATCGCGCCCCCACACTAAATAACGACTATCAAACATCTCACTACTAAAGATATCATCCACAAGCCACGTCTCAGTGAACACAATTACATCGTGTGCACTCTGTGATATTTTACTAAATATATCGTTCGTCTTCGTACGCAGACCACGCACGTTCTGATAATACACACTAAGAGTAGCCATCACTAGTCAAAACTAAGACAGAATTAAATAAATATATAAGAAAAGCGAGCATAAATAAGTTTTGTGTTACAGTTATCAACTTATTCACCTTTGAGTGGTACTAGAGGTATATAATTAGTATGTTAAAAAAGTTATTTTAATGACAAACAGGTCATTGATATTAAATAGCAAAGAGATTACGAATATGAATAAATGTTAATTTGCTGAATAACTACTTAAACATTAATGTACTAGAGAGTTTGCTCTATTTGAATTTATTATTTTACAATAATAAATTGTAATAGAGCAAACTCTCTATTTCAATATTTTATTATTTTTTCAGTTTCAGGTCAATAAGACGTATGTAAGTAAAATAAAAGATATAGAGAATTAAAAAATTTTTTTTTTCAATTCAATTGGAAATGAAATGAGTTTGAGTAAAAATTAAAATATGAAAACACTGTAATTTATATTTTATTGGGACCCAGGATCTTCATCTGGGTTATATTCTTCCAAATCCGGATCAGTACATGCCGACAGCATTTAAATTAATATAAAACTCTTTAAATGAATCTCGAAGCCTATCAAATCAAAGTTCATTAAATCCTTTTTCTCTGCGCTGATTGGTAAAGCTTCCTTGGAGATTTGGCTCACCCAGGCTCACCCTAAAGAAATCTATGGTACTTTTGCCTCTTTTCTTGAAATTAATTGACGTAAAAGGAGATTCGCGATCTAGACTTTTCTTGAAATTAATTTTTGCTACGTTGTTTTTATTAAATTGCGGCCATTTGCCCAGTTTTGTGCACAAAATTCGTCATATTTATAAAACAAAACCATATTTAACAAAAAGAACTATAGCATTCATTATTATACTTCGTACCCCTTTCGAAGATGATTACTAGTTTACATGCAGCAGTACGTAGTATGGTGCCGTCCTTGTCACACTCTTTAAAGCTTAGAAGAGACTTATTTTTTGTCTCACTCCCTCCCCACCTCGGTTCGCCCGCCGCGGTGGCCGACACTAGACGCCATTACGTATTTTTGTGTCGTCCGAGCCACTCGTTCTACAAAATATTACTATGGTAGGAAAGAAAAGGTCGAGATCACCAGATAACGATTATAGTCATATAAGAAAAAAATTACGCAAATTAGAAAAACAATTAAAAAAGTCACGACGCCGTCGGATTTCATCGAGTTCAGAAAGTGATTCTATTAGTGACGATTCCCCTGATCTAGTGCAACCAGACTTAGAAATTACTAGTGGTAAGTACTTCTTTTTACAACTTATACGCGTACCTACATACCTGCCTATTATATGGCGCCGGCGCATCGCTCCCGCGCTTACCAACAAGCCGGCGCCAACATGCCGTATTTTTCACTATGCGCTTTGTAGTTACTTAGCTACTTATATTTTTGCTAATCGCTGTGCTTGGTTGATTTATACATCAATACAATACTTACCATCACGCATTGCAAGGTCTTGCACAAAATACTTTTTCTCCACGTAAATCGTGTTGAGATACCTACCTATCTTATTTAATTATTGGCTTCTTTAGTTATTTATTTTTTACTCCACGTATATCGTGTTGAGTAATTACATCGCATAGTTGACACCAATATAGCTCCACGTATATCGTGTACGAGCGGTTATGTGTATTCTATACGAATACAAAGTCAATCATCCTATACGGATAGATGCTAATTATTCACCCAACCTTTCAGGTGAAATACCGATGGATAATCAGTCCCAACCTGAATGTTCTGATGCCATGGAGGAACCTCCGGAATTAAATCAAGATATTTTAAATATATTGGGTGATGACAATTCAATGGAAAAGCCTTTCGGTGACAATTTGCACAAAGATATTGCTTCAAGGTGGCAACACATATTGTTAAATGGCATGGCAAAGGAAATTAGATCTGATCTGTTAAAAATATATCTAACCCCGGAAAATTGCCCGAATATAAAGGCTCCTAAGCTAAATCTAGAAATAAAAGCAGCCTTGACAGATGTTAATGATAAAAAAGAGATTTATTCTCAGGCCAAACAAAATCAATTAGCCAGCTGCTTGTCAGCTTTGGGAAAAGCACTGAGTTTGACATTACAAAGTGATTCTTCACAAGAATTAATTAAGTCACTTAGCGACGCTGGTCGTCTTCTGTGTGATTACCACTTCAAGGAATCACAGTCTAGGCGATACGCTATTATCAATACCTTGAACAAAGATACAAGGGACATCATCAAAAATACAAAGATCGATGAATTTCTATTTGGATCTGATCTTGCAGAACAATTGAAATCTTTTAAGGCGATTTCAAAGTCTGGGATGGAACTTAGACCGACAGCTATAGATAACCGACCAAAGCCTAAATCAGGCGCAACTGGGCAGGCTTCGGTGGTTCGCCGTGGGACTTTAAACGCGAGGGGGGCGCCGCAGGCACCAGCCGCCGAGACGCGAGTGACCCCCACGTTCCGGAGGAAACCGGCGGCACCGGCGCGCGATCGGCACTACAACACCTTCAGGACTACGCAACGTCATCGCGGGAGGAGGAATTAACTTTGGAACCAGAGGTACCCGTCGCTGGCAGATTACGTTATTTTTACAAAAATTGGACGGACATTACAAATGACCGTACAATATTATCATGGATTAAAGGTTATAAAATTCCATTTAGAACTACCCCAGTACAAACCGAAATACCTCCGAACAAGTGTTGTTCCACAGCTGAGGCAAAAATTATTGATGAATGCGTTTTAGATTTATTGCAATCTCAATTTATCTCTGCTTGTAGTCCTAGTGACGGTCAATTTATCTCGCCAATTTTCACAGTTCCAAAACCAAACGGTAAACATAGATTTATTTTAAATCTAAAAGGTTTAAATAAGTACATAGACGTCCAGCACTTCAAAATGGAGGATTACCGTACGGTTTTGAAACTCATTGAGCACAATGATTACATGGCAACAATAGATATTCAGGACGCATATTTTTTATTAAATGTCGATATTAATGACCGCAAAAAATTAAGGTTCCAATGGCGGTCAAACATTTATGAATTTAATGTCATACCTTTTGGTCTGTGCACTGCACCATTTGTATTTACAAAGCTTTTAAAACCAGTTCTACATAAATTACGTTCTACTGGTCATATATCTGTAAATTTATTATTTAGACGATTTTTGTTGCATTGGCTCATCATTAGAAGAATGTTCTAACAATATCAGCACCACCATAGCTCTCTTGGAAACGTTAGGATTCATAATTAATTATAACAAAAGTCAAATCACACCTAGCAGGTCGTGTAAATTTTTAGGATTCGTATTTGACACATCTGATATGACCTTGTCGCTAACACAAGAGAAGAGATTGCGTATTAAAGAAAAGGCAAAACTTTTTCTTAAGCTTAAGAAATGCACAATCAGACAGTTTGCTGAATTTATTGGGCTTCTAACATCGGCATGTCCTGCTGTAAGCTATGGGTGGCTTTATACGAAGTTAATGGAAAGAGAGAAATATTTAGCTTTGGGCAATTCTGAAAATTATAACAAAATAATGCGTATTAAAAGTCACCTACATGAAGATTTTAATTGGTGGACGTCTAACATAGGAAAAAGTGTCAATCCAATTCGCAAAGATAATTACGATTTAGTCATATTTAGTGATGCATCTAGCACAGGATGGGGTGCAGCTTGTGATGCTGAAACAGCTGGGGGCAACTGGGATTCATCCCAAGTATTGAAGCATATCAATTATTTAGAGCTTAAAGCAGCTTTTTATGCGTTAAAAACATTTGCAAAACATTTACGAGATTTTTACATACTAATCCGAGTTGACAATATTACTGCCCTAGCCTATATCAATCGAATGGGCGGTGTAAGGTTCACCCATCTCAATGACTTGTCGCGTAAAATTTGGCAGTGGTGTGAAGATCGTAATTTATACATTTTCGCATCATATATAAAATCAGCTGATAACATCAAAGCCGATCGTGCATCTAGGCAATTAAAAATTGATACCGAATGGGAGCTTGCTGACTATGCTTTTGAGCAAATAGTAACATCATTCGGCAATCCTAATTTTGATCTTTTTGCGAGCATACAAAATTATAAATGCAAAAGATATGCTTCATGGAAGTTAGATCCTCAGTCGGAGATAATAGATGCATTTACTTTTAGCTGGTGTGATTTAGATTTCTATGCATTCCCGCCCTTTTGTTTGATAAGTAAAGTTTTACACAAAATCAAATCTGACAAAGCGGAAGGCATTGTTGTCGTACCGTTCTGGCCGTCTCAGCCGTGGTACCCCTTGTACCAAAAAATGATTATTTCCCGGGAAATATTTTTTCAGCCCAATAAGTCTTTGCTTCACTCTCCTTTCAGGGAGGCGCATCCTCTACATGCAGACCTTTCCCTGGTGGCTTCGAAATTATCCGGGAGACGCTGATGAAGCGAGGTGCTCCACCGGCTTCATTAAATTTACTTATGGCTTCTTTCGCCGAAAATACATTGAGTCAATACAATTCATCCCTAAAATCTTGGTGGAACTTTTGTCAATCCAATCATTATGATTATTCTGAAGCTAATGTATCACAGGTAATTATTTACAGAAAAGTTTGATTCGGGTGCCAGTTATAGCACATTAAATACGATGAGATCAGCTTTATCGTTGCTTTTAGATCCATCAATAACTTCAAACGCTATGATTATTAGGTTATTGAAGGGTGTTTTTAAGCTTAAACCACCTACACCCAAGTATATGACGTAACATGGGATCCAATTATTGTCCTTAATTACTTAAGCAGTTTATACCCATATGATAATATTAGTCTTCGTGATTTATCAACAAAAACTATAACTTTGCTGGCAATTGCATCTGCCCAGCGAATGCAAACCTTAAGTCTGATTAAAATCGATAATATTGCTATCGAAAATAATTGTGTCATAATAAAAATTGTAGACTTGATAAAAACATCCCGACCTGGAGCCTACCAACCACTTATCAGGCTACCATTCATTCTAGAAAACCCAAAAATTTGTCCAGCTCTAACATTGCAATCTTACATAAATAAAACTTCAAACATTCGAAATAACTCATCAGGAAATTTATTTATTAGTTATCGAAAGCCGCATCATAAAGTAGGCTCGCAAACACTCGCACACTGGGTTAAAACTACTCTACATAAAAGTGGAATAGATACTAGCATATTTGGCGCTCACAGTACCCGTCACGCGGCCACGTCGGCGGCGCGCCGTGCCGGGGTCAGTCTGCAGGTGGTTCGTAGGCCTGCAGGTTGGAGTGACACGTCTAATGTGTTCCTCAAATATTATAATCGGGATGTGAATGCTGTTTCTAATAGTAATGAATTTGCTAACTCTTTATTTAATCAGTAAAAAATATACATATCTATATGTAATTTATGTTTACCATTTTTTTGTTCAGAATTTTTACTACGAAAATACTTTTTGTTGTCTGTTATTTTTTCTTTTCTGAAAATGAGATAATATAATAAGTGTTTGGTTAAATCAAATATTTTGTTTCTTTTGTTTTTTATGCATATTAATCTCATCAATTTTTTTGGTACTTACTCTAAACATCTGCATGTAAACTAGTAATCATCTTCGAAAGGGGTACGAAGTATAATTAAGAATTAAACGAACTTACCTTGTGAAGTTCGATTCTAATTATACGAGTACCACGAACGAAGATGATTACCTACTCCCACCCGACCCAGTCTCTAACCCTTTACATAACGTCAAAAAATTTGATCCTTGTAGCTCTAAAATTAATGGCGTCTAGTGTCGTCCACCGCGGCGGGCGAACTGAGGTGGGGAGGGAGTGAGACAAAAAATAAGTCTCTTCTAAGCTTTAAAGAGTGTGACAAGGACGGCACCATACTACGTACTGCTGCATGTAAACTAGTAATCATCTTCGTTCGTGGTACTCGTATAATTAGAATCGAACTTCACAAGGTAAGTAAGTTTAATTCTTAATTATACACATCAACTTACAATTATAAACAACATTTATTTATTTAACATTTGAAATTCGAACGAGCAGGCGCGGGGCTTCTTTTCTCGATAATGAGTTGCTTGATTCTGAAGGGATAGATATTTCCCTTCGTTCTCTTGTTGATATTGGGTGTATATTCCTACGCTGCTGTTGCTGAATCTGCGTTATAAAGTTTTCTAATACAAAATTTAAATGTTTGGGTGTTTTTAAAGGAACTTTAAGATCTATTTGATCATTCAATGTGGTCTTAAGTGGCCGGCGACAGATTAATTTCCATACAAACGTAATACCACGCTCATTTGCAGTTGGACCATTCATATAAACCACACACCCAATTTTTTTTATTTTTTTATTATAGGTGTGTTGGGTAATCCGTGAGAGAAATGATACACGTCTTGATGTTAACTCCGTATAATTGCGACTGGATAAAACTTACGAGGCGGGCGCAGCCGCCACTAAGGTGCGCTCTCAGCGTAAATTGGATACTTACTATGTTTATATTAGTATGTGTCCCTACAGTAGCCCCCCTCACAAAAAAATGTTTACCCCATATCTAAAAATAATTATATGTCGTGGAGAACGATATTGAACTACAGAGTCTTTGTTTTGTTAATATTATGGTACCTACCAAAGGGTGTAACACAGTGGCGTCATTTTTTATACGTCACGAGGCCAGAGTCATGTTATAAGGGCAGCGACCCGCGATGCCGGGACAGTTTGGCTTGCACTGTTTCAAGGGTCACACACCTTTAGCATGAAACTGTCGGTTAACCCGTGTATTCGTGATTATTTAGTATAGTATACTTGCAACACTATTGTGAATTATAAAAGTGACATTATAACTAATTGTGAACTGTGAAACTGACATTATAAGCGACTGAAATACTCAAGTGTATAGTTATTAAAATTCCATCAAAATGAACCCAGTACCACTGAATCAAAATGATGACGGTAATATCGCTCAGCCACTCCTGGCGCCGTCATCAGAAGTGGGATCTGAATCTAATTCCCACTTGTGCGCAATGCTTGAAGTGCAAAAAAAAGAAAAAGGAAATTTGATGTGACTAATTGACTGACTTACTTGACTTAAGTTCCTGTGTCCCCTAGATGGGGCAGAGGGCGTCCACAGTACGCCGCCATCCCGTTCGGTCTTGAGCTTCGCGTTTCATTTCACGCCAGGTCTTCCCAATGTTCTTCGCCTCTGCGATGACTGTTTGTCGCCAGGTCTGCTTAGGGCGACCACGTTTGCGCTTTCCTTGAGGGTTCCAATCAAGGGCTTGCCTTGGTATATGTTCAGGATCCCTTCGGAGCGTGTGGCCGATCCAGTTCCATTTGCGGCGTTTGATCTGCTGGTCGATCGAGGTTTCACCGCAGCGCTTCCACAGATCTACATTTGAGATTTTCGATGTGACTAATTGAAATCATAAAAATACCAACAACGGTGTTTGAAATTACGCTGCCAGAATTCAACCCAGAACACCCTGATTCCAGGCCACGCGCTTGGTGTGCCTCCGTGACAGTGATATCGAAACGAATACCTCCTCAAAGGTTCATCTCTCTTCATAGCCCTCAGCAAAGCCCTGAAAAGCAGTGCTTCATCATGGTTATCACAAATATCAAACGCAGGCATGACGTGGGAGCATGTTCGTGATCTATTTCTCGTACTTTGTGAGTGATTATTTAATGAAAACAACGGCTAGTCGAAAGAAAGTGAATGTGAACAAATAGCAGCAAGCTATAGCCGCGCAAGCAGCACAGGAAGCACGCCATCGACGAGCATCTCGAGCTACCGCAACGCAGACGCAGGCAGCGCGGTAGAAGAACGCCGCGACGTGTCAATAGTGGTCAAGTATCCGGTGTATGCGGGAAGTTGGAGCAATCTGGTCAGTCGTACAATTCTTATTTTGAATCCGGGGCTGAATGGTCGCTCGTTAAGTAGTAAGTACATCAGTCATAACTTCGAAGGGCCACGTAAGTACGCAATTGTTGTTATTAACAGTGTCGGTTGGTCGGTTAACATAAACCGTAGCGAACAAATCTTATGTGACGTTTTTAAATTATGGTCACGGCTTACGCATTTTATTTCAAGTGGTACCAGACGTTTGCTTGAAATATGCTAAGGGTGGCCGACGGACAGCGACGACATTGAAATGCTGGGTGACGTCACGGGATTGGCATTTGCGTTCAAGTGCACGCGCTTACCCTGGGCGCAGACAAAAAATACATCTGTTAACCTCTTGACTCGGGGTGCATGGGAGCTTTGGCAAGCCCAAAGTTTCCATAGAATATTCAGACATTATTATTATGTTTTACTAAACATTGTGCAAGACAGTCATCCTAATTTGCAATTAGTGTAGTCTTGCTCATGACTCAAGTTTCATCATAACACATCAAAACACATCTAGGATTCTGGCTGGAATCACTATACTTATTTTATTACAATCGGAAAACAAACAGTATTAACAACTAACAAAACAATAAATTATGCAATTGTAAGCCAATGACATGTTTTCACATTTGATTGTCTATGGAGAGCGTGCTTGGAAGAGATTACAATGATGGTATGCACTTTAACAATACGACACAATTACAACATTTGGTCTTGCAGGACAAGTTGAAACGGTTGTCGAACCAATATTTGGTAAGTATTTGATTGAATATACGCGGCTTAGAAGTGAATAAATCAAGTTCAGAAAAGTCAACTAAATCATTGTAGGACTTTGCGCATCTTATAAAGAACGAATTCTGTCCATAATTTGTGTGGCATCAGGAAACGTTAAGAAGAAGAAAGAGTATTCTAGAGATCTAGTGGGGGCGCCTAAATTAATCTTGGAGAGAAGTTGCGGGGCGTCGATGTAAGATTGTGCTAACTTAACGAGGAAAAAGATATCTGATATACTACTTCTCTTCCTAAGTGGTAGAAAATGGTACCTTTTGTATCTCGACTCGTAATAATAATAAATAATAAAGTTTCGCTGGACAGATTCCAATTCTGGGATTCCAAACCTGCGAAAAGTATTCATGTGAGCTACGCACGAAGAACCAGTACAATATTTTGAGACTTGTAAACTGGGAATAAGATCCTTCTAAGAACCTTAGGGCTTTGTTAGCTTTTACAGTTAGCTATACGGTTAACGTATTAGTCAGCAGAAGGGTTCATAATACTAATAACTTATTCTTCTTTGATTATTTCATAACAAAAATCGATTGCTTTTGAAATCCTATACCTAATTGTTGTTTCGTTTTAATGGTATAGATCCAAATAGTGAGATAGTGAGACACTAAAGAAGAACTGATAGCTTTATTTAAAGATAAAGAATCTTCTGGTTTTTTTTATTGACGGTTTATCACTCAAGTTGCATCTAGTTAGTCAAAAGTTCTGGGACACGCTGGGTTCCTTACTGTGTTTTCCTTCACCGTTTTGGGAGCGGTGGTGGTGGGGTAGATTGCACGGAGTGGCGCGCCTCGATGGATTTGAGCCCGCGACCACCACTTGGTGGATCGGAGCGTTGCCACTTGGACACCACTGCTCTTATAAGACTTGCTAGCTCTGATTAAACTACCTTCATCAATCTAGATGGATTCATTGGTCTGGTTTCGTAATGCCGAAAGTTTGTTAAAAAAAAAAATCCTCTCAAATTATGACTGTTACATTTACTGACGACCAGGAAATTATTTAATTGGAATTTAATTGGAATTTTCTTGGAATTTACTTGGAATTTACTTAGAATTTAATTGGAATTTAGTTCAATGATGAGCTTTAATTAGGTGCTAAATCAGTTTTGCGTTTTTTAAATCTGGTATTTCTTATTATATAGTGCTATACTTTTCCAAAAGGTCGATAATGAGATGTATGTAGCCGAGTACTTTAGTAAATAAAAGAACCACGTACCCAGCGTGATCGGAGCTGTTAAATGTAGTGTATTCTTATTTGGAGCCCTGATTCGGATTATAGTGGATCAAGGTAACTAGCAAAGATTGTGTCCTAGTTTATCGTTTATTTTATCACCACATGATCAAGTCACGCTAACGGGTAAATTGATAGCGGACGATGAGCATTTTAAAGGGTATACTTACATTTTTAGAAACGCAAGACGCTTTGAAAGATGAGCCACTTGCTTTGAATCGTCCTATTCACCATGTAAACCACAAAAGTTCGAGCCATTAAAAAAATACGTTAAATGTGTAACTTACGGTGTGACAGCTTGTCATTTAGTTTTAAGATTAACCAAAAAAAATTCGTTATCCGTTTTAAAATAGCATAACGCAATATTGTGCCTCTTAGGAACTCATTAAGTCTGTGTTTTATGGGATACAAACCCGCACTTGTATCTGCCACATGGCGAAAGCAATATTTCATGCTCATTGAGATACCATATTCTTCACGAATTCTAAGAGTCGAAATGACCCGACATAAAATACGGCAGAAAAAAAAATCCAGTGTCGCAATGTGGCCGACCCTTACTTATTGAACCAAAAAAAGGGATTGTTTTAAAGTTTTCTAAACACAAACAAGGGCAAAGCCCTTAAACTTATGGCAGTTATGACGGCATAGCTAAACTGTTAAATCTTGTAACTGATTGTGAGACAAAAAAATAAGTGTTTGCTAGAGAAGAGAAAAAGCGTAAACAAACATAAAAAAAAAAAAAACAAAAAGTTTAGTGGTAAGTACGAAACATCTAAATTTGATAAAGATAAAGCTAAATTAGTAAAGTTTGATATTAGTAATTTAGTTTTGATTCATAAGGAAACGAAACTAGACAAAATTGAATCAAAGATAAAAAGGACCTTTTAAAGTAGTGAAGTTACTTGATAAGGGTTTTTATCTTTGAAACCTTTGAGTGGTAACCGAGCCTATGAGTATGCTCACAATCGTATACGAAAGATGCCTCTAAGTAGCGCTCCTGCTGAGCTAGATTTATTTGTTGTAGAAGACCATGAGGAGTATATCTCCAGAGGAAAGTAGTAGACACATACCATGGCTATTTGGTCGCACTGCATGCACTTATCTGTAGTCGTAACTGCAATTCATGTGTGAGTTGTTCAGGGCGCGATGGGCAGTAAATGCTGCGGTGTGGACCTGTGTATTTTTGTGTTGGTCATGTATTGACCTGAAGTTTGGTCGCACTGCGCGCGCTTATCTGTAGTCGTAACTGCAATTCATGTGTGAGTTGTTCAGAGCGCGATGAGCAGTAAGCGGCGCGGCGGGGACCTGTGATTTTATGTGTTGGTCATGTGTTGACCTGAAGTTTGGTTGCACTGCACGCGCTTATCTGTAGTCGTAACTGCAATTCATGTGTGAGTTGTTCAGAGCGCGATGAGCAGAAAGTGGTGCGGCGGGAGCCTGTGAATTTATGTGTTGGTCATGTGTTGACCTGAAGTTTGGCCGCACTGCACGTGCTTGTCTGTAGTCGTAACTGCAATTCATGCGTGAGTTGTTCAGAGCGCGATGGGCAGTAAGCAGAGCAGCGGGGGCCTGAGTTTCTGAAGAAACTATTTTGTGTTGGTCATGTGATGGCCTGAGAGTCGTGGACTCTATAAGAGAAGTGTTTGTTGCTAGAAGCAATAACGATACACGTGGCAAGGTTTGTCACTAGCTGCTGAGACAGCTGGGCCATGAGCGTTGTATGTGATCTAATTGCGTTTTGTATTAGTGTACCTAAATGTTTACTTTTGATACTTTTTTGGCTTAGAGGTACCTTTTGATACTTTGATTAGATTTGATTCTAACGAATGTTGATATTGAATTATCCATTGCTGATGCACTTGTTCTTGGTCAGGTTGGCCAAGGTTGTACAGTTGCTCCTAATGCGAATTTTGGTTACAGGTGTACACGAGGACGTGTAATTTGTCAGGTTGGCCGTGTCGTGGAGAACGATATTGAACTACAGAGTCTTTGTTTTGTTAATATTATGGTACCTACCAAAGGGTGTAACACAGTGGCGTCATTTTTTATACGTCACGAGGCCAGAGTCATGTTATAAGGGCAGCGACCCGCGATGCCGGGACAGTTTGGCTTGCACTGTTTCAAGGGTCACACACCTTTAGCATGAAACTGTCGGTTAACCCGTGTATTCGTGATTATTTAGTATAGGTACTTACAACACTATTGTGAATTATAAAAGTGACATTATAACTAATTGTGAACTGTGAAACTGACATTATAAGCGACTAAAATACTCAAGTGTATAGTTATTAAAATTCCATCAAAATGAACCCAGTACCACTGAATCAAAATGATGACGGTAATATCGCTCAGCCACTCCTGGCGCCGTCATATATATACATGCGTTTTGTTTCCCACACATATCATACTACTAATTGACAAAAATGTATTTGTGTTTCACAATGAAAATATAGCAAAGTTGCATTTCCTGTTAATAATATCGCACGACAATACTAAGTACGTATAACATTACTGAGTTACTTCTATTGTCGACTAAGCAAAACGTACCGGTGGTCTGATAACGCGACCGGTGCGTGTTGATTTATGACTTAGTTAAATTAAAATCTAGGTTACCATTATGGTTCGCTTGCAGGCTACTACCTGTAGATGTATCTATATCGATAGTGTATGCGGGTTTGAGCCTATCTATCGATACAGAAACTTCCCTATAACCAATTTTTATAATAAAATACTTTTTATTTCTACTTATAACTATATATGGGCCTTCATACGGCGGTTGCAAAGACCTGCGCATTTCATCATTCCTTACAAAAACACTTTTACAAGAATATAAACTATCTGGAACGAATAAAGTATACGATTTATTTATTTTATATTTCGGTCGAGGTTTATATTTGCTGATGGTATGTCTTAGCTTGTGCAAATATTCCGAATTTGAATCACTAATTTTAGCATCGTCATAAAAATCTCCTGGCAAACGAATTGTCTTGCCGTAAGTTAATTCCGCCACGCTCACACCGCTGTCGCTTCTAGTGGCCGTCCGTAACCCTAATAATACGATCGGCAACTCATCGACCCAATTACTATTGTTGCTATTCAAACGAGCCATAAGGGCCACTTTAAGTGCCCTGTGCCAGCGTTCGATCATAGCGTTACTTTGCGGGTGATAAGGAGTTGTACGTATTTTATGTATGCCCAAATATTTCATTAACTTAGCGAATAAATCGCTCTCAAATTGTCTGCCGTGGTCGCTTGTAAGCTTCGCAGGACATCCAAAACGAGCAATCCAACCTTCAAATACAACTCTCGCTACGGTCTCCGCCGTAATGTTTTGAACGGGGTAGGCCTCTGGCCACCCTGTTTAACGATCTATCATTGTTACGAGGTATCTATACCCATCGGCTGAGGTAGGGAATGGGCCTGTCAAGTCGATGTGCAAGTGCTGAAAATGGTCAGCATGTTCAAACTCTCCTACGCCCGATATCGTATGCCTGGTAATTTTTACACGTTGGCATTGCGGACATGCTCTTGCCCATCTCGCGATGTCTCTGTCCATATCAGGCCAAAAAAAATTTTGTTTCATTAAGTTCTTACTAGTTTTTATGCCAGGATGACTAAGATTATGCACAGATTTAAAAGCTAATTCTCTAAATTCTTTAGGTAAGTACGGTCTAACATTTTTAGTAGAAATATCGCAAAAAATTTGTTTATCACAATCCGACAATAACATTTGTTTGAATCTGTTATGTAATACCTGCAATGCCTGCAGTAGGTACTCGTCGTTACTTTGTTTGTCTGCTATTTCTGCGAAGTCGAGTACCGTGGGATAGCTTATCGTTTCAATTCTTGAGAGTGCGTCAGCTACTAAGTTATCACCACCCTTAATATGACGTATGTCATAGGAGAGGGCGCCACCGTGTGCAAACAAACAAGTTGCTCTGTATTTTAATTCACAAAATATTAGTTTACGTGATTAGATATAGAAGAAAAAGTACTCATTCAGATACTTAAGCTGTATGTAGTGTGTGACATTGGAGTGCGTGAGAAAAACCTACTCAGTGATCTACAAATGAACAATAATAGTGAGAAACTGTAACGGATCTTCAGTTTAAAAATATACAAACAACAGTGCTAGAACTGAACTGGCAAGAAGATAAAAACGACTACACAATAGAAGAAGAAGAAAGAAACCTACGATAAGGTACATACTTTACATAAATAACACAAAAGAAAAAAAAAAAACAAAACCCTCAAAAGGCAGCGACTGTGGATGAAAAAGTGGAAATTTTTAATAGAACTTTACTGACGCTCATTGATGCGCATGCGCCACTGAGAGCCGTCCGTGTTAAGCGACCCCCGGCTCCATGGATTACCTCGGAAGTTCGATTGGCGATGAGACGGCGTGACAGGGCTTTTCGAAGATATAGAAGAGATCGCAGTGAGGAGATCTGGAACTTGTACAAGTTGGCTAGAAACCGCTGTAATCAGATGGTAAGAGCATCAAAACGCCGATACATTTGCGAAAATGTCCTCAACTCTTCACCGGCCGATATTTGGAAGTTCCTCAAATCGCTTGGCATAACTAAGTCCTCTTCTCATACTTTTCCTTCTAATATATCGTTGAATGATTTGAATCTACACTTCTCATCGTCGGCTATGCTGCCGATTCCTGTCAAAAATACGACTATTCTTGACATAACTTCCGCGCCAATTTTACCTCATGATTCTTTTTCTTTTTCCCCAGTGACCGACACGGAGATCCTCAAAAGTTTCACTGCGATTAAGTCCAAGGCTGTCGGCTGTGACGGAATCAGCAGAACCATGTTATCCCTTTTGATTAAAAGTTTGCTCCCCACTGTCACACATATCATCAATTCGTCCTTCCAGACTGGGGTGTTTCCTACATGCTGGCGTAAGGCTTTCATTATCCCTCTTCCTAAAATTCCCACCCCCTCTATATCAAATCACTTCAGACCTATCTCCATTCTTCCTTTCCTGTCTAAAATCCTAGAAGCTGTTGCTCTTAAACAGTTTTCATCCTTTGTTTCATATATAGGAATAATCTATTATCCCCTTTCCAATCAGGTTTTCGATCTGGTCACAGTACAGCCACAGCCTTGCTTAAAGTCACGGAAGACGTCAGGAATGGCTTGGAGAACTCGAGATTAACGGTGTTAGTTTTAATAGATTTCTCCAACGCTTTTAACACCGTTGATCACGACATCCTCCTGGCTATCTTGTCTCAAATTGGGGTTTCCTCGTTGGCACGGGATTGGTTCTCATCATATCTTCGTGGACGTTAGCAAGCTGTACGTGCTGATCAGAAATTTTCTGACTGGTGCGACCTGCAAACCGGCGTTCCACAGGGCGGTATACTCTCTCCTCTCTTATTTTCTTTATTTATAAACTCTATCACAGCTATTCTCAAATGCTCTTACCATCTGTATGCTGATGACCTACAGCTCTACGCGCATACTGACATTGACCACCTTGATGACTGCATCTCCTTACTATATGCTGACCTTCTGGCTATTGCTGATTGGTCGAGCAGATTTGGGGTTACTGTCAATGTCAGTAAATGCCAGGCTATCCTTATTGGTAGTCCTTACTTTTTACGAAGTTTAGACACTAGCCGACTACTGCCGCTAGTTTACGGTAATACAGTAATTCCTCTCTCACCTCACGTTAAAGACCTAGGTTTATATATTGACGATAGGTTAAGCTGGAATAAACAGATTGCTCAGGTTAGCCAGAGAGTCACCTTCACGCTGCGGTCTCTCTATAGATTCAAAAATTTCCTACCGTCAAGCACTAAAACTACTTTGGTCCAGTCGCTTGTGTTGCCTATAATTGACTATGCTGATGTTTGTTACTCTGATCTATCCCAAGAACTTCTAAACAAATTGGATCGACTTCTCAATAACTGCATTCGTTTCATATTTGGCCTTCGTAAATATGATCACATTTCTTCTTCCGTTCTCAGCTTAAATGGCTGCCTATCCGTCAGAGGAGATCCCTCAGATCCCTCTGCACGCTCTTCACCATAATGAACGATCCTTGTGCTCCTGATTATTTAAAACAATATTTTAAAGTGTTGGGCAGTTCTCATCATCTTAACCTTCGTGCATCCAAAAACATGCTTCTTCATATTCCTTCTCACCGTACTGGCTTTATGTCCAATTCTTACGCTGTTTCCGCCATAAAACTCTGGAATGTGCTTCCCCTTGACATCAAAAAAGCTGAAAGTAAATTATCCTTTAAACGTAAAGTTCGGAACTACTACTTGAAGTCCTCTCAACCTTAGTTCGGTCTTCGTTCAGTATTGTTATTAAGTTCTCATAGTGATTTCATATTTTTCATAGTATTTATTAGTTTATTATTTTAGCATATGTATGTATTTTATTATTATAAATAACTTATTTTATATTTTTCCATTTGAACTATTTTTTATTATGTATTTGTTTATTGTGCAAACCTACCACAGTGTTGTCTTTTTTAACCCAAAGGTTGACTGGTAGAGAATGCCTTGTGGCATTAAGTCCGCCTATGTACCACTATTGTACATGAAGTTTAAATAAATAAATAAATAAAAAAAGTGATAGTCATCTTCTCCAAAAACTATAAAACAGCGCCATCTACCGAAATAGACTTAAACTAAGCATCTTAAAATCATTCAAGAGGCTTTAACACTTCACACTAGAGGTCGCTGCTTACTTTTAAAGTAAACTTTTGGCTTTTTTGTTAAAATAGCTACACAGCTATTTTAACAAAATGTCATCCACACCTGTATGCGCTGGTTGTAAACATAAGCTACCCATAAGAGAAAATCTTATTTGTGTGCTTTGCAAATGCAGATACGACCTGGAATGTGCCGGTGTCACTAAAGATTACTATACCAAAAAGATGACTCTAGAGAATAAAAATACGTGGAAGTGCCAGACATGCATCTGTAAAATACCCAAGACTGGAAACACAGACACCCCTATACGTACACAAAGAGGCACCGAATTCAGTCACCTAACCACACCGCCTGAGGAAGCTAATATCACTTTGAGGAAAAAAGCAACAAATCCCATTAATGACACAACTTGTTCTGACGACCTGAGCTTTTTAGGCGATACTATACCTACAAAAATCGACGATTTAAAAACCATGACTGATACGCATACTCAACTAACAATACAGAGTATGAGCGAACTAATAATTACACATCTTAAGGAAAATAATAAATCTATTATACAGGAATTACAAAACACAATACACACAGAAATATACAGAGCTATTACAGAATTAAAGACAGATTTAGATTACAAAACAAACACCTTAACATCACAAATTGACCAAAGAAAACATAAATATTAGATTGGAAAAACTTCAAAGAGAAAATGAAAATTGTAAGTAAGAAATAAGAAAACTAGCCATAGCTGCGTATAAAATGCCAAACTTACAGGAAAACAACCACAGGAAAATTGTACTCTACGGCCTGGACGACTACTACAAAGAGCCTGAAAGTTCACTTTATAACCGATTAATAGAACTATTCCGCGATATAGTCAACATAGATGTATCAGGATACATAGAAGACGTATACAGAATTGGAAGACCTAATAGCTCAAAGAACCGACCAACTGTCATCGAATTCATCAGCAAGAGAATGTCTAGATATATAACCAACAATAGTAAATATTTTTAAGGAACTGGACTATTCATATCTGAATTTTTAGACGCAAACACACGAAAATTTAGAAAACAAATGCGAGAAGAACTATTTAAAGCTAGAAAAAACGTATCACATGCAATAATAAAAAATAACCAGCTATATATTGATGGAAAATTAATTAAAATCAAGAATACCGAAGCGTACATGACACTCAGGAAAATGACATAATATTGAATAACACGACTCAAGCCTGCCCGTCAAATGTAATCAACGAAGCTGAGAATCAGACATTTCGTAAACAACGACCTACCATTTGAATTACTGTTCCAAAATTTTCAAAGCCTAAATAATAAACAGGATATACTTGAAGCATTTCTCGACGAAAATTCACTATATAAGGCAATATGTATTTTTAGAGCTCATTAAATTTAGTGGATATAAATGTGCATCTTCTTACTGCCGCAGCACCAGAACAGGTGGCGGCGTATGTATACTAGTACAAGAACATATTGAAAGCATCCATAGAAACGATATTTCAGATATGTCTATAGAATATGTGATAGAACTATGTGCCACTGAATTACCAAAAGAAAATTTATTAATTGTAACTATGTATTGGAATAGAAAAGAGGAGGAAGTATTTTATCAGCAATTAAAACAAATTCTACAACATATAAACAATAAATATTACAAATTAAATATAATTATAGGAGGAGATTTTAATGTTAATATTTTATCAGACAATTTAAAAACTACACAATTTTTAAACGTCATGCAGGAATATAATTTCACTCAACATGTAAAAAGCCCTACACGTATTACACAAACACTGCGACGTGTCTAGATCTAATATTTACTAACTTTAGATACAAAGACATGTACGCAACTACAGAAGAATTGGGTTTTTCAGACCACCATAGCACAATTTTACATTTAAAAATACCCGAAAAATCGGAAAAAAGTTATTGGTACGTTATGAAAAGGCTATATAATAATTCAAATATACTAAAATTCAAAGAAAAAATACAAAAACTTAATTGGAACGATATTCTTACCACTGACAATGACATTAACGTAAATTATAAAAAATTCAATGACATACTTATTTCTATTCTAAATGAATGTATACCACTATGCAAAATTAAATTAAAAACAAAACTTAAAAAATATTGGCTAACTACTGGAATAAAAAAATCTTACACAAATAAAAGACTATTAAAAACATTGACATTAAAAGCAAAAAATCCGACATTAACAAAATGTTATAAAAAATACGAAAAAATATTGAAGAATACTGTCACGACGGCAAAAAAACTTCACTATAAAAATAAAATGATGCAATCTAACAATAAAGTTAAAACAATGTGGGGAATTATTAACGAACGCACAAACAAGATAACAAAAAGTGAAAAACGCAATATAACACTACAAATAAATAATAATTCAACCTCTAAACCTGAAGATGTAGCCAACACATTCAACCGCTTCTTTGCTTCTATAGGTGAGGATAACACAAAACGTATCGGCAATAAACCGAAAGGACTACCGGTGGCTTCAGCTACACCAAACTCATTGTATCTTAACCCAGTAGATCCCTATGAGGTAAATAGTATGATAAAAAATCTTAAAATTAAAAGAAGCCACGGAATTGACGAACTTCCACCTACTCTATTAAGATAATGCGCCGACGAATTAACTTTACCATTTTATATACTAATCAACCAATCTTTCGAAGCAGGCATTTTTCCCGATTTGTTAAAAAAAGCTCTTATAAAACCGATCCATAAGAAAAATTCAAAAACCGACCCAAACAACTATCGTCCAATTGCTCTGTTACCAACGGCCTCAAAAATATTTGAGAAAGCTATGTGCGACCGCGTCTATGCATTTTGTGAAAAATATAATATATTCAACGACAGTCAAAATGGTTTTCGCAAAAATCGATCGACCACGTTGGCTGTTTACAAATATATCCAAGAAGATCTCAACATAATTAATAATAAAAAATGCGCTACAGGATTGTTATTGGATATGACGAAAGCGTATGATAAAGTTCAATTTGATATATTACTGAATAAGCTGTATAACATTGGCATCCGCGGGAAAAGTCATGATCTGTTCACCTCGTACCTAAAGAACAGAGAACAAGTCGTAGATATTGAATATTATAATAGCAAAACACGAGAAATTAAATTAGTCTGATCTCAAAACATACCCGTAAACGCATCAATACCACAAGGAACTGTGATAGGATGTCTGCTGTTCCTTATTTATATCAACGATCTCCCTGACCACATCAATGAGCCATGCGTGTTATTCGCCGACGATATTTCTATTTTAACACCATGTGACAACAATTTAGATTTAAATCAGAAACTGACTTCCATACTTGACAATACAACACACTGGATGAACGAGCACAACCTTGAAATTAACTATAATAAGACAAAAATAATAACGTTCTACCCGCGACAAAAAACACCGATAAATATTAACTTTAATTACAACGGACAAAACTTAGAAGTTGTAAATAAATTCACCCTTTTAGGCCTAGACATAGATTCACATATAGATTGGAAATCCCACATTCAAAAAATAAGAGCTAAATTATCTAAGTTTACATACGCCCTCAGAGAAATTAAAAAAAACAACAGATCTTAAAACAGCCTTAGTTACTTATTACTCATATGCATTTGCATGGCTCAAGTATGGAATTATGCTATGGGGAAATAGCACAGATGCACCGACACTGTTCACTTTACAAAAAAAAATGATAAGAATATTAATGAATATAAAAGACACCGACTCCTGTAAACCCTACTTCAAAGAGCTAAAAATATTAACCGTACCATGTCTTTATATATTGGAAATTTGCAAATTTGTTTGAAAATATCCACTTCTATACCAAAAGAGAGGACATCCAAACTAAAATTACACTAAGACATAAAAATAGGCTTAACATACCCGCATCACGATTGAAAATGCACTCTTCTAGCGCATTTGTTATGTCTATTAAAATGTATAATAAGTTGCCAGAATTCATCAAAAATGCAGATAGTAATAATATGTTTATCAATAAACTGAAACAGTTTCTAATAGACAAATGCTACTATACTATAGACGAATACTATAACGATAAACAACAACAACAATAAAAGCTATTAATTATACTGTAATAAATGTAAGTACTTACAGAAGCACAAAATAATTTAGGTACTATGGTGAATAAAAATTTAAATTAAATTTATACATAGTTAACTTAAATAAATATATGATTTAATAATGATGACGATAAAAATACCTGACATTTAATTTACTTATAAAGACATTACACACATAAATTAATCAATAATAACATAATTTAATAATTATAAATAAAATAACTGACATAATTTAAAAATAATAACGACAAAACTAAATTAAAATATTTGACATTTAATTTACTTATATTAAGACATTACATTCATAAATTAATCAATAATGACATAATTTCATAACAATTACAACAAAAATAAATAAAATATCTGACATAATTTAAAAATATTGACGACAAAAATAAATTAAAATATCTGACATTTAATTTACTTATATTATACATTACACACATAAATTAATCAATAATAATATTACCTATTTCATAATAATGACGAAAAAATAAATAAAATTTTAACAAAATCTACCAATACTTATATTTACATAGACATAATAAATAAACATGCTTAGACAATTAAATAATAACGATGACAAAAACAAACATAATTTATAACATTACACCATATACATGCATAACTACATCTATTAGATCTGTCAATAATAATAAATTCCATGCATTGTAATTTAGCCTTCATCCTCTCTCCTAACTTTACTGTGCCCGACAGGGTCCATATTGATCTTCAAAATATGTTATACCACCTATGTATACAATATGGAATGTAATAAAGTATTGAGTATTGAGTATGTCTGTACAAAACTCGCTGATAAAAGAAAGTTGGCGGATACGCCTTGGGTTTTTTTTATCGCTATTGATTTTTGTGAATGCGAATTGGAGTGGTTTGTGGTCTGTAAAAATGGTTAAAACTCTACCTTCTAATAAATGCTTAAAATGTTTAACGGCCATAAAGACTGCTAACAATTCCCTATCGTAAGTCGAGTATTTTGTTTCCGTATCCGTTAATTTTTTGGAGAAATATCCAATTGGCTGCCAATTTTTCTCAACTTTTTGCTGAAAGACTGCACCGACGCTAGTGTTTGAAGCGTCTGTCATTAGGGCTAAATTACTGTCTGGCAAAGGGTAAGATAGTGTAGCGGCGCTTTGCAAGCTTTCTTTACACTTCTCAAATGCCTGATTCGCCTTATCTGTCCATAGTATAAGCGTCTTATCGCGTTTCTTAGAATTATGCAGATACTTGTTTAATTCAATTTGGTATTCTACAGCTTTCGGAATGTGTGAGCGATAGATATTGACCATACCTAAGAAACGGCGCAATTGTTCTGCTGTTTCGGGCTTCGGAAAATTTACAACGGCTTGTACCTTGCTTTCAAATGGGCGAACACCGTCCGTGGAGACCTCAAAACCCAAAAATTCTAATTTGGACACACCAAAAACATATTTTGACAAATTAACAGTAATGCCATATTTGTTAAACCTTTTGAAAACTGCATTTAAATGCTCTTTGTGAGATAGTTCATTTACACTTGCGATGATGAAGTCATCGATAAAGTTAAATAAAAAATCAAACCCTTGCAATACGATTGTATCCATAAAACGTTGGAACGTTTGTGCAGCGTTTCTCAGACCGAATGTCATCTTTGGAAATTCATATAACCCAAAAGGCTTAATAATTGCAGTTTTCTCAATATCGTTCGGGGCCACTGGTATAAAATTATAAGCACGGTTCAAATCTAACCTAATAAAAATTGTTTTTTTTTCCTGCTAAAACATATTTAAAATCTTGTAACCGCGGAATTGGGTAGCGGTCCGGTTTAGTGATAGCGTTTAAACGCCATAATGACCGCACGGCCTTATTCCGCCGTCCGTCTTGGGTACCACGTGTAACGGGCTTGCCCAACGGGACTTAGATGGGCGACAAATACCCAATTCAGTCATGATCCGAAACTCTTCCTTGACCTTCGAGTACCATTTCGGGGAAAGAGGTCGTATATACCGGGGGTCCCGAAGTCTCTATATAATGGCATACAGCGTGTTTGGGGATTTCCTTATATAAAATCGGCTTAGTAACGTCAGGATATTTGAGCAATAAATCTTGCCACTTATCGTTGCAGTTTATAGTTTTAATTGATAACTCGCGCTCGTCGTGCTTTATAATAGATGTTACGACATTTAAATTAGTAACTTGATCTCTCAGTTTCCGCGCGTTTAAATCCACCAACAACTTATAATGGCTCAAAAAATCTGCGCCTATTATAGGTTGTTTAACCGCTGCTATGATGAATGGCCATCTAAATGCTCTTCTTAAATTAAGATCTAACACTAAATTGCATATTCTGTTTGTTTTAATTTCCGTGCCATTTGCCGCATATAGTTTGTACGTATCACTCGCGATATTTTTCGACACACACTTTTTAGAGACGGGAATCACAGACACATTAGCACCGGTGTCAATCAAAAAATTTAACCTGCTATTTTTATCCACAACGCACAGACGGTTTTTAGTAAAATCGACACAAACCTGTCACTGCTTGCGTCCTCGCTAGTTTTCCGAAGGAGCAGGTGCAGGTGGTGCCGCTTTCCAGTTACAGGGTTCAACGCACTTCGCTGCTTTCACCCCGTAACGATAATGATAAAAACACAACCACTTCGGATCGCGACGTTTTCTACTATCGTCCCTGCCGCGAGATTTCGATCTGAAACGGTTACCTCCTCTGTATGTTCCTCCGTCTCGCTGTTGTTGCCGCGAACGTCGCAACTCTGCGACCTCGATGTTCAGCTTGGCGACGATGGATGCCAAATCGCCGGTGGCACCAGCGTCCTTGGGTGCCGCTACCGTAGCTACGGCTGCTACTTCCGCTGGGCGCGTCGCCTCCATCACCTTGTCCGCTACGATAGCTAAATTTTCCAGCTCCTTCACATCTGTTACGGCCAAAACAGCTTGCACTGCAGACGGAAGATGACTGTTCCACATTATTTTTAATGTCTGATCGGGAATTTTCCCACGTGCCAAGTCTCTCATTCGGCGTAGCAGTTGAGATGGCTTTTGAGTTCCCAGCTCCATCTCGCTTAATAATTTTTGGAATTGACGTGTCTCCGATTCTTCAAAAACTTGCAGTAGTCTTTCCTTCAAGGACTGATACTTCTGCGTCTCAGGAGGCGTAAGCAACAAGTCGCTGACCTATTGAATGGCAGCCTTGTCCAATTTAGTAACTACCAAATTCTGCTTAGCAGCGTCGCCCAATCGCTGATTATCTACGGCGGCTTCGAATTGGACAAACCAGAGCCGCGGTTGGTCTGCCCAAAATTCTGGTATCCTTGTGGAAATTGTGATGCTAAGGCGGTTTCCTCTTCATCCTTGGGCTGGGCACCCGCTGCTACGGTACCAGGATGATGAGACGGATTCATTGCCACGATTTTTTTATTTACCACAACACTCACGATATATCACTATAACGAATCACGTCGGGGTCACCAATATAGGTGTGTTGGGTAATCCGTGAGAGAAATGATACACGTCTTGATGTTAACTCCGTATAATTGCGACTGGATAAAACTTACGAGGCGGGCGCAGCCGCCACTAAGGTGCGCTCTCAGCGTAAATTGGATACTTACTATGTTTATATTAGTATGTGTCCCTACATTTATTATTACATTATATAAATTTATGATGGCGTATTTGCCATTCAGAATATTCGTCGAGTCTTGTAAAAATAAAAAGTTTTATAGTTACGATTCACCTTAAGGCGTATAGTCCCTTGAACCATCTGACCGAAATTATGTGAACGCAACTCTCGCACTCGTACGCAAATCTGTGCATTTATTTGCGGCCAGAAGTGCCCGGAAAGCGCTTTAAATCCATTTTTTCCGCGAGATATTGATTGATTTACATATGCAATGTTCACTTTGAAGAATATTTAACCACCAATTTTTATGTGTAAAAATGTTTCTAAAGGTCCAAGCCGTTTCGAAGGAGTAGGGAAAAGTTACGAAAAGTTGCGAAATTGCTAAATATTTTTTTTTGACAAAAGTATTAATTGCACGATAAAATCAAATGTTGATATTATTGTTCATGAATCTATAATAAACATATATTTTTTTCAAACGAATCGACCTAGCCGTTACGGAGGAGTAGGCCTCAGAAAGTCACTGTTTTATGACACTTTTCGGGCGCTTGGCCCTTAAACACAGATTCACAGTAATTTGCTGTATATCACAGTATAAGTGAGTATCTGTAGAGTTAATGCTCCATCTTACAGCGATATACAGCTTTTGTACAGCTTAGAGTGTAAAACTGGACATTTATGCTGCAGTTTTGCTGCGGTTATGCAGCTACAATATAGCATTTATTCGCCAACTAACACTTAATGTTGTATAATTTGGGGCCCTTTTTGCAGTTTTATCAGCTGTATAAGCGCTTATACAGGATTTCTACAGCTTACTCTACAGCTTAGAGTGTACACCTTGAAGCTTTATGCAGTTGGTATACAGCTTGTTGTGCTACTTGGGATACCACTGCACATAAAATACCAATCATGCTGAACCCCTTCCCGTGAAATAAAAAACAAGTCAGCAAACCTCTAAACTCAATGAGCTGGCTAGATGAAAATTTTATTGACAAGAACAAAATTTTAAATCTACCTTGCATTAGATTAATATTTATAGTTTTAAATATTTTGTTTATCTTCTAAAATCAGTGCGAAATGGCGAGTCTGTAAGTGAAACTACATGTGTGTTTATGCTAATATCTTCGAACGAAGCTCTTCGAGTAATTGTGATTGAACTTCACGTACAGGTAAGTTCGTTTAATCATCAATTACTCTCAAGCTTCGTTCTCGATATTAGCATAAACACACATGTAGTTTCACTTACAGACTCGCCATTTCGCACTGATTTAAATAAATAAATATCCACGATATTTCATAACTATAGTTAAGTCAACCACGGAATTTAATTGATTTTCAATAATTACGATGGTAGGGACATGGTCACCTTAAGACATAAAATCCAATATTCTTTCAATATAATATTTAGCAGATAAAATAAAATTTAAAATCGGCATATTTATTTACGTATAATGTCCAGACTAATGCTTACGCTATAAACTTTAGAAGGGCTGCGTGCCAGATGATATGAGCAGGGAATAACGAAATCTCATGATGCCAATGGTTTGTCACACACTTTTTACCCATTGGTCAAAGTCTGCGACTTTTTTGGTCAGGTTGGTTTGAAATCAAATAAATAATGATTGATGATTTTGACGTATTTGATTGATTCTATCAAGATATACTTGAAAAATACGAATAGGGTCAATTTCTGGCCGTTGGGAAATAGAAAATAAATTAAATCGGCTATTTTAATTGTACCCCGAAGTCAGATTTCACAATTTTTTCACCATGGTCTTTTAATAAAGTAAACATTCTATGAGCTGTTACAAGAGCTAGAAGAGTCACTAACATTTTACTCCGTTTTTAAAGACTTTTTCGTTAGGGTATAATTTAGTCAAATAATTTAAAACTTGATCATTATTCCATATTAAATTATATTTAGGAATTGTGGGTCGCAACCAACAAATTCCTAAAAGTAAAAAAATTACCAAGATATAGTGAACGCATTTTTTACATAAGCGTTAGGGTCTATTATGCCAAGAAACATGAATAACGCACTTATGATTTATTCTGCTTGTGAATAAGTCAATACAAAGGGAACACCAAAGTGTTGCGTTATTTTTTCAAAATCAATTTGAGAAATTACATTTCGAAATGAACTTCTTGTTTCAATGTCTGCAACTATGATATCTGATATTTGTTATGCGCTTGTGTTATAATATTGGTTAAATAGGGAAATTTTATGCCACCAATTCTGCCAATGTACGCTAAGTGCAGTCTTTGTATTGTCAACACGTAACAAAATTCATCACTTTTAAGCTATTGCATGGCTTCTATCGCGGGCCTTGAGCGTGGAGACCGAATCCAGAAATTCCGTAACGAAAATAACCTAACACAGGGGGTGTTCATTGTTTTTTGAGCGTGGTGACCGATAAGAAAACAAATGAGTGAAAAATCAATCAAAATTCAATTCAATGTGTGAAAGTGTAACTTCAATTAATATCAAAGAAAAAAAAAAAACAAAGGAAAAAAAATACAGCATAAATAAAATAAATAAATAATTATAATTGCATAAGTTGATAAAAATGCTATGCAATAGCTTTACCGCGGCAGTCCCCGATTGCCACACGTCTTTTTTAAAATCTTGTGTAAATCGTTTAAACCTAAGCTAAAAGCTGCAAGTTTCTCCAAATAATTGATATAAGGAATTTCGTCATGCTGACTCCAGGGTCCACTAGCAGTCACATAACCGGCGGCGCCCATCCCGTTATTGAGACATCACTAAAATAAGTTCTTTAAAGAATAATAGTCAAACTTAATTTGACATACCTACTGATTAGTTTATCACAATAGGACACCCGTCAAAGATGACAAGGCGACAACTCAATTTATTGGTTAGGTCATAATCTTTGAGGTGCAGATATTTACACCATCGAGTCCATAGTCCACGGCCTGACCTGCAAACGTTAAATGGCAGAGCAACCGAGCAAAATCTCATATTTTAGGTGGTTTGAACTCCCTGATAAAAGCTAATTATAGGGAAGAAAAAATTTGTTACTTGTTTATCTACACTAATATTATAAAGAGGAAAACTTTGTTTGTTTGGTTGTAATGAATAGGCTCAAAAACTACTGGACCGTTTTTATTCATTAAACCCCAAGCGAACGCCGGCGTTCGCGCATCTATTGTCTTTCAATTGTGTCTGCAATTATCACAATTGAAAGGTTAAAAATTCTTTCACCATTCGAAAGCTACATTATCCACGAGTAACATAGGCTAAATTTTATTTTGGAAAAAAATAGGGTTCTGTAAGATATTTGGTTTTTTGGGACACAAGGTGTAAAAAATCAACCAGAAAAGTTACTTATTTTGCGTACGCTGCCTAAACTATAAAAGATAGAACCATAAAATGTTCTAATTAATTGTAGATCTTATAAATTTCTACAAAAAAATTCCGCGACACACTATACCTATCTATGTCGAGTGAGGCACAACAACCATTTTTTTATTTAAAAATCTTGAATTTTTTTTGGACTACGTTTAAACGCATTTATTTTACTCATGCTATTAATCCTTATCAAAATAAATTATTTCATCATTAAGAACAGTTTATGTAGATAATATTTGGTCTTGTTGGTTGAATGATTAAAATTGGACGTTTGGTTTTGAAGTTATCACGAAATTAAAATATTACGATTTCTGCTGCACGGCCCGTTGCGAAGTAAGCGACACCAAGACGGGGGTGCGCATTAGGGCTTTCAATACCGGTATTATGGGATCCCGTAATACCGTGATCACGGATATATTTTGGTCTTTTTTCAATCACGGTATTGACAAGCCAATACCGTGATTACGGTATTACAATCTTTAATATATATTATTGTGTTTTGTTGTAATAAGTAGTAAGAAGTTGTATTATATAATATAAATAACGATATAATATTATTCTCACACTTGTATTAAGCGCCAACTCTTCGCGATACGTCGAACCGTAGACTAAAATGGTCTGAATAACGCGTAGTGTAATAGGTCCTATACGACGTTATTGTTTTGTTAGTCAGTTTTGCAAAGGTGCGCGGGTAACATGTGCATGTGAACTTGGTCATTGTGTATTTTTGATAAGTTTGTAATCTTGACGAGCAACATGGTACATAATATTAATACTTGTATTTTATGGGTTTTGACTCAATTCTCAACGAATCACGCGATCGTATTTTTTTTTTGTAAAAACTAAGGTCGAATTACGAATTCACAACAAATTGAAGCATCTAAAATTGTATCATTTTCCACTTTGTTTAATATCACTTTTTACTTTAACGGATCACGTTATCCGTTAGATCTTCAATTAAAAAGTAAAAATTGAATATTTGAGCGGTTTGATTGTGGCATTCTTTTTTTAACTTCAAATATTATTAATTTTGTCTAATTAGTACTTATCGTATTACTACTTTCGTGTTCGAAGAAACGCTTCAAAATTATACATTTAATTGGTAGTTTGGTACAACAATTACATGTGAGATATTAATATAATAATAAGAAAGACAAGAGTCTTGACGCTTGCTGACCTCTAAGGGCAGTATAGGTACGCATCGAATGTATCAGCCAGTAAACTATAGGTACGACAGGGTCATGCTTACTTGAACCTTAGAACTGCGTTTTAACCTTATTAGAAATGTCTTAAAAAAGTTACAGCGTCAAGTAAGTCTACACCTTACGCAGATCTATGATTTTAATCTACCTTATTTGCTAATTACCGGTAAACAATCAGTATGGCTTACTAGAACCTTATTAGAACGGTTAAGAGAGAATAAACACTGATTCGAAAACAAAAATATTTAACCTTTCAATCGTGGAAATTACAGACACAATAGAAAGAATAAAGAAGAAATATAGTTTAATGAATTAAATGGTTTTATTAATTTCCTAATTAAAGTTCAAAGGAACTTTAACAGGGTTTGACAGGGTTTCAGTCAAGTACTAGTTTAAAAAAAAACCTTGAGTTCAATACCGTGATCACGTGATCACGGTATTAAAAATTCTAATACCGGTATTGATACCGGTATTGAAAAAGTCCGGTATTTGAAAGCCCTAGTGCGCATAGATTATACACTTATACTGGGGGGTGCGCGGGAGGGGAGTTTAGATCTATGAGTAAGGTAGTAGGTTTGGCATGCATAATTATAACCTTTGACATGGAAAAGAACATAGGCTACCTACCTTTTATCCCGATTCCTTAAGTACCTAATGCCACGCGGGCGAAGCCGCGGGCAAAAGCTAGTAATGAATAAACTCAAAATACTGGACTGGTATTAAAAAACTCTTTTACCATATCTACATTAACACTGAGTAAAATATGCATATAATCTCTATTTCCACGCGGGCTAAGCCGCTGGCAGAAGTTAGTTCTTATCAATTCTGTGTCAATGTTTTTTAATTTGTCAACAGGTAGTCTAATTTCAACAGGACAGAATCTTATTCTGTGTTGATGAAAAATCTTAACGATTTTACTCCAGTATCGTGGGTGAGTACACAAACATGTCAACTCACAGGCACCCAGACCCGGAATACCTATCTGTAGGAATACAAATATTTGTTTCGTGTGGGAGTCATCCATACCAACAGCCAATCGCTCAGCCACTGCACCAATAGTGCGTCAGTTATCTAAGTAACGAGAACATATTTGTGATTAAGTATGTTAGCAGTTTGGTAACACGTCAAACGTGCACTAATTTGCACTAATTGCCAGGAACGTAATTATTTTTAGAGCTGAGTATACTTATAAATATTAGTCTTTTTTTTAAGCTATTCATCAGACTTGTTTAGAAAGTGACTAGAGTCCGTAATAATGAAAGCGTGACCTGAGAAAAGGAGGTTACAACAAAAAATTTTGAATGTGGTATTATTGAAATAGTAGGAGAAAAAAGTTTTGATACTAGAGTATTTTTTGTATTTATGACAATTGTATAATAGTTGTTTATGAACTCAAATCCTAGTCAAAAATATGTGTGTAGATTTAATTATTTGGTGGGTGTATGGTAAAGGTCAATAACCCACAAAATGTTAGTTATTATTCCAAATTATTTTATTTTATCTGATCTCTCAAATGTCGCTATATAATATTCTTTATTTACCATTTGGCCTTCTGGCAAGAATACCAAGTGCACAACACCGCAATAGTCAAATAAAATAATCAACATGATTTCAACTTCTTCACGTCTCGCCAACACTAATAATGTGTTTCAAGATTGTTGGGTTGGAATCGATTCGTTTTAGCATAAAGAAAATTCAGATCTTTTGGGATTAGTCAAGTGGGAACATGTTTTATACTCCAGTGATTGTTTCAAATGATACAGATTGACTCGTGAGACACAAAAAGTTCAGCAGCTATGTCTCTCAAACTTGAACTAGGATTTCAGTCACTATTTCCTTCACTTTCGCGATTTTAACTTCAGTTGAAGACTTTAATGCACTACCAGACAGAGCGAGGCAAATCTTTCATTACATCTCAACTGTTTTTGAACGCATTCTACCACTCACTAGCATGTGTTGTTAATTAAGTCGATTCACCAAAAGCTTTCTTTGTTCGATGTTTTTGTCCATTATGAAATTCGCAATATGTCAGATTACCTAAAAATATAAGAAAAAAAATTATCATTATATCCTAAATATAACTATATAATTAATAATGATCAAGATTAAACGACATACTAACTTAAAAATTCAGAAATCGTATATAAACATTGTTGGTTTTCATTGAAAACACCTTTTTTCTCTTCTTTGTTTTTGTTTGAATTTATTAACCATAGTATGTAGCAGTTTTAGCACGTTACTGTTTATTGTTTTTCCCATAATTTAGCAATTATTCTTGAAAAATAAATATCTGTTTCCAAAAACTGACAATTACTACGATTGACTTTGACGTGATTTTTTTTTTTAGCAAAACAATGTTGCCAATTTAATTTAAAAAAAAACTCCTAGTTACGCTTTCAGTAGACGCACTCTATAATTGCACAACACTTAGGTATATAATGTAGCTTGTAACCAAACTGTGACTTTTTGATTACCATTACGCACAAGTACGATAATGTAGTGATAACCTTTTTTGTTAAACCTCTGTTCTCAAATCAAACATTCGAAAAAAAAAAATACATTAGGTATTGCATTCAATAGTACAAATTAGTGTGAATTAGTGTCTTGGTTGCTTATTTTATGCTATCCCTTTTTTGCCCTATGATGAGTTCCCTGACAGTTCATTTTTTTCCATGGCACGCATACTACTTTAGATAACTAAAAAATAAACTGGCAAAAATAAATAAAAATGAAATGATAAAAAAAATATTGTCTTTCGTAAATTACTAAGTAAATTATTGTGGTCATAATTAACTGTTAATAAATTCAGTAAATAAAATAAAAAGTATAGAAGTTAAAAATGTGTAATGCGTTAATCGGAACTTCTGCCAATAGAGATTGACACTACTCGATGACACAAAATCGGAGCGGCCATCTTTTAATCGCATGCAACAGCAGAAAATTGGAAAAATGTATTAGAAAAAACTCAAAAAACTATAACAGAGGACTGGAATAAATATATCCGGATCGACCGAATCAGGGACCAATAATTAATCATCGCGATTAGTTGGAGAAGATTCCGATTCCGATATGGATATGAGTTCAAATCAAGAGTCATGTCTTCGCCACCGCCGGCGGCGCCGGAACTCCCGCTACCGACGTGCGACGGCGAAGAGTATAAGTGTAATATCGGAGCTTGATTGTAGGTACCTGGGGTTTGATCCGAGAGGAATCATCTTTGTATTGGGGTTTGCTTCGCGTAAATCTGCCTTTAGTTCTTACTAGCTCGCACCGTGATTCAGCTCGCCATCTGTGGTTAAAGTTAAATTGATTCCCACCATTCTATACATTGTGATATACATAATTACATACTTAAACGTTTCTGGTGTCTTAGGTGTGACACATAAACAACTGTTAGGATTAATTACTCAGTTACATGCTCTACGAGATACAAGTCATCGTAGTTTGTTTGGTATTAGAGAGTTAACTGCAGCCACGTCTGCCAATTAACCTCTCGCTATCTCTGCGTGCACCACAGGACTATTTCTCTTATTATTTTAGAGAGTTATCCGCAGCCAAGTCTGCCAATCAACCTCTCGCTATCTCTGCGTGCACCGCAGGACTATTTCTCTTAGTATCTTAGAGTTGACTGCAGCCAAGTCTGCCAATCAACTTCGCGCTATCTCTGCGTGCACCACAGGACTATTTCTCTTATTATCTCTCTGTTGCATGTACCCTCTTAGTACATGCAACAGTACGCCATATTTGTCAGAGAGACTTCGTATTGCAGCACCGAAGGTCTCCTCTAACGGACTGATCACGGCCTTTCGCCCAGTCTGATTCTCACGAGGTTTTCGCATTGCAGCATCGAAAGACCTCTTAATGTAACCGACTTCCAAGAGCATCAGAAACTATAATAAAGTTAGGAATTTTAGAGTTTAAACATTTAGGTGGGGAACCACTACACTATTTTCTTAGTGATACCACTTAGCTTATATTTCTCTCAGATGAGCCGCCGCCGTACCGGACGCCTCCATGAAACACCAATCACTTTTACTATGCACTTATTGAGGTAACTACCTTACTTCGATGAGTTGAGAAAATGGCTCAAAAGTGCGGCAAACGCCACAGACTATATAGAGATACTACTTAAGTGTCATGACCATAAACTATAAGTACTCTTTATCTATGGTGATCGCCCTATGGATTCGGTGTTGCCAGCAGATCACCGCATATTATCATGTACGACTAGCTTGTTACACGTTTCGCACTATCAACATTAATTTGACTCTGTTACCTGTTTACTTCGCGAGCTACACGTCACGACACTCCCGCCCGAATGGTCTTAGAGCAGGGTTAGTAAGTTACGCGTCCACTCTGCGATTTTCTCCAGAGCTCTGGTGGCCGCGCCTCTTCTTTGTTTAACCTCGTTATTTACTTGTACTATCTTTTCAGGTTCATCCACTTCCTGACTCAATGTTTTCTCTTTGTCCGTGCTCTCTGATACATTATCAAAGTCTTCCAACATACTCTTTTCCGTTGGCATTATCGACTCTTTGACTTCTTTCTCATTTTTTGAACTATCAGATGTATCCTTGGAATTTGTAACTTCTACTTCCAATGGTATTAATTCGTGTACCATTATATTCCGTGGTATCTCATTTTCTCCTAATGCGTTCGCATCGTATTCTACTTCTTCATTGTCCTCCATTTCCAGTGGATATAAATGAGTTAAAGATCTTACAAACTCCTTATTTCCAACTTCGACCTTTGCAATTCTGCAAAGTCCATCAGAACCTTTGACCAATGAAGTAATCTTTCCAACCTTCCATTCTTCTCGATTTTTACTATCTCCCTTTATCTGTACAATTTGTCCTACCTTAGGGATTAATTTTGCCGTGATTCTAGGTTCTTTGACAGAATTTCCATATCGTTCACGCAGACTTTGTAAGTATCGATTTGTGAACATGTCCTTAAATTCATTGAGGATAACTAAACCTCTTTTCCAAGCCTTGATAAGATCGGATTTTGTCGTAGTGCCTTGTACTAAAAAATCTTCCGTTGAACCTTCCATCGTAATGCATTTTCCCAAAGTTAAGAAATCAGACGGTTTTAAAATATGTACCAATTCAGAATCAACACAGGTTAACGGTCTTGTATTGACAGTTGCTTCGATTTCTTTTACTAATGTAACCAATTGACTATCTGTCAGCATGTGTTTTTCCAATGTTCTTCTCATACAATTCTTCACTATTCCAATTAATCGTTCGTAGAATCCCCCGAACCAGGGAGCTAGTTGGGGTATGAACCTCCAACGAATTTCCTGTTTAACACAATAAGAATTTGATAATATTTCTGACATGAGCTTAAAATTTGTTGCATTATCTGATGTGATTATTTGTGGCACACCTCTTGTTGATATCATTCTTCTCAGAGCATGAAGTCCTTCTTCTGCTGTGAGATCTTGAACAACCTCTAAATGCACTGCCCTGACTGCTAGGCAGGTGAAAAGTGCTATCCAACGTTTGCTTGTTTCGTTTCCATGTTTAGTTAGTACAGGGCCCATGTAGTCCAGGCCGGTGAATGTAAACGGTGAAGTGTAATTTACTCTTTCAGTGGGTAATGCAGGAGTTGGTGGTAGCTTGAATGGTCCTCCTCCGTGTTTCTGACATCTAGTACATTTTTTTATAATCTTCTGGACTTGGCGTTTTCCATGTGGGATCCAAAAGGTTTGACGAATTATAGCGAGGGTATGGTTAACACCTACATGATGGTTGTCACAATCCTTTGGAATAAGTATCGGATAACGTTGGTCATAAGGCCAATCCGTGTTCTTTAAACGTCCTTTGCAACGCAAAAGTCCGTCTACGTCCAGAAATAGTCCAAGATTAATTTTTAAGCTTGTCTCTTTCCCTTCTAGTTCTTTTGGAAAGTATTCGGCTTGTAGCCTTTTGCGCTGCTTAATTTTATCACTATTTTCTTCCCTTATGTTAATGTTCATCTTAGTTTGGTTAATTGCCCTGTCTTCTTGATTTTCTACTTCGAGTATATATTCTGTATCCATTTTACATTCTTGTGACTCTTTCGGGAGACCCTCCCCCGCGCAAAGAGAAGAAATTCCTCTGATTTCTGGCGGCCACGAATCCGGTTGTTGTAATAGAAACTGGGGTCCAGTCAGCAACCTTACCCTATCTTCTTTAGAGCTGAATGGTCTTGTGGCAACATCCGCTGGATTTAATTCCGATGGAACATGTCGTATTATTAGGTTTCTATTGCTTTTAATTTCTTCAACTCTCCTGGCCACAAATGGTGTGAGAAGTTTGTCCGTCTTGCACCAGTCAATTACAATTTGGCTATCCGTCCATAATGTTTGGCTTGTAATGTTGAACTGTAAAAATTGGCATACATATTTAATTAACCTAGTTCCTATTAGTACGCCTAGTAATTCCAATCGTGGTATTTTTAGATCATCTTGATCCTTCAAAGGAACTAGCCTTGATTTTCCCAGGACAAACTTTACTTCCTTGCCGTTAACTATGTAGATTACAGCTGCATAGGCCTTCGAAGAAGAGTCCGTGAAGCAGTGAATTTGACAAGTACTTGTAGTGGGGTCATTGAAGTAGCACCTGGCCAAAGATATGTCTCGAACCTCATCTAATTCGTTACATATTTTTGACCAATTGGTTTTTAACGTCTCAGAAAATGGTGTATCCCATTTTACCTTTTCTTTCCACAGATTTTGTAGGAACAGTTTGCTAGACAACAGTGATGGTACAGCAAATCCACACGGATCGTAGATTGACGCTATGACTCTTAAGACATTTCTTTTTGTAAATTTAGGTTCACTAATAACCTTATCTTTTAATTGAAGTGTATCCTCCTTCAGTTTCCAGGTGAGTCCAAGAACTTTGATCTTATCCTCTTTGCAAGATTCAGGTACTTGTTTTATAAATTCTTCAGAGTTGGAACTCCAGTCTCTGAGATTCATGGATAGCTGGTTAAATATCTCTTTGGAATTCTTATAGAGTTGAAGTGCTTCCTCCACTGTTTTTGTCCCAGTGACGACATTATCCACGTATATGTCTTTAGTTAATTTCTTGACCTGTTCATTATCTGAACTTTGTAGGTGTAATCTGATTGTTGCATTAAGTAAAAATGGGCTTGATATAACTCCAAATGGAACTCTTGTAAATCTTAAGTGAAGTAGATTATCTTCTGTAGCGGGTTTCCTTGTATCCTTTAACCATAGGAATCGAGTTACATCCCGATCCTGTTTGTTGAGTGCAATCTGCAAGAATGCCTTCTCAACGTCTGCACATATACCTATTGGTTGGCATCTGAACTTTATAAGTAATCCTGTTAGATCCTCTAACATCATGGGTCCACAATACAAGCATTGATTTAAGCTTTTATTGTCTTTTGTTTTAGATGACGCGTCATAGACAATTCTCATAGGTTTGCCAGGTACCTTTACCCCATGGTGTGGAAAGTAATGAACTGGATGTCCTACCGCTTGATCTCTCAGATCAGGTACGACTTCAATTATTCCTTTCATCATTTGATCTTTCAATGTTTCTTCATATGCCAATAATGTGGATGTATTTAGCCGCTTCAACAAGTTGACGAGTCGACCATAAGCCAATCCAAAGTTCACATCCAGAGCAGGAGGGTACTCAATCCAGGGCCAGGATACGGAGTACCTGTTATCTTTATATTCAGTAGTTTCATTGAATCATTTTACAGCCTCATCTTCTCGATTTTCTCTCGGAGAATCGGTTATGCCAATGGATTCAAGTTCCCATAAGCTCTTCATGTTAGTCTCGATCAGTGGCAGATCAGGTTCGTTGAATAACAGGTCCATATTAGACTGTAGGTATGTCACCACCGATAGTTCATGAATAGGACTGGAATCCATTTTTCCGCTTAGTATCCATCCGAGGTCAGACTGTACTAAATACAAGTTCTCCTTTAGTTTAATTTTTTGTTCTGAGATGAGTGAAAAGTAATAATCATTGCCAATCAGAATGTCCACTTGGTCTTATAGAGAACCATCATCAGCTAGTTTTGATTCATCCTTCCATTGGCTGAGGTCCTGATGAGGATATGGGACACTATGTGATATCACTGGTACCACATTGGCAAATAGAGTGATTGTCTTATCAACTCTTGATTTCAACTGCACTCTAACCACGGGGCTGTCTATTTCTTGAGGGGTCAATGATCCAAATGTGAATACAGTTAGTGTGCTTTCCTCTTCAAATTCTAGATTAAGATCTTTTGCAGATTTCTGTGTGATGTATGTTCTTTGGCTTCCAGAATCTAATAGAACTCTGCATGGAATTTTCTTAGAAAAATCTCCTACTTTATTGACTGTAACCACTGCTGTTTGTAGAACTGTGAGTCCTTTATCCCTTGTGTACAGGACATTGGTTGTTGTTAATTTATCTTTGTTTACTGTTGAGCATTTAACAGGACATAAAGCACGGTTATGCCCTAACTTGTTGCAATGAAAGCATTCCCTTTTATTTCTACAATCCACATAAGAATGTCCTATTCTAAGACAACCATAGCATCTATTTTTTAATAAAGATTTTCTCTCTTTTATTTCCTTGAATTTAGTGCATTCGTCATTGTAGTGCGACTCCTTACAGAAGATACAGTGAAGGTTGGACTTCTTTTTGGGTGGCCCCTCCTTTCTCTGATTTTTCCCGGAATAACTTGTATATTTTTGCTTAATCCCATAGTTTCTCTGAGGAGTAATTCCTTTGCTCTGTGCAGGGTAGCATCTACCCTTTTCCTGATTGTGTTCATTGTTACCTTTCTGTTGTTTTCTTTGGTCTTCTTTTCTCTTTTGATTTATATTTTCACCCTTTCCAGTGGAGTGAAGTGTCTTTACAGTGTAATACTCTTTCTCATTTAGGTTTTGTTGTTCTGTTAATCTATTTGCATCTTCACGTGCTGAAATAATAATTTCCAAATTTTTCCTTATCTCTTCAATTGATTCTTGTCTTATTTTCATTTTCATTTCATATATTATATCTTCCGGAAATTTCTCCATCACCATAAACCTCAAGTGGTTATGGTTAATATTTTCACCCATTGAATCCAAAACTCTCAAATGTTTTTCGATTTCAGTTAAAACTCTTCGACAATCTGATATGGTTTTGTTTGCTGGTTTTATTTTGTAGAGTGAAGAATAGTGTGTATCAACCACTTGAGTTTGTTTCCCATATCTATCTTTCAAAGATTGTATGGCTATAAGATAATTTTTATTAGTAATATCTAACCCGTCTATCACTCCCTTGGCTTCCCCTTTTAAAGAATTCTTTAAGTATATTAACTTGTCAACGTCTGGCAAATTCCTGTTGTGAATATTGGAACTAAATTGGTCCCAAAATTGATGCCATTGGAGTATGCTACCTTCAAACTGAGGTAATTCTAATTTTGGCAGTTTTCCTGATAAAAAACGTTCTTCATTTTTGTTGCTATTTGTTGCTAAATTGTCACATTCTTCAATTTTCACTTTAAGTTCACAGCAATTTTCTTCAGCTTCTAGTTGAATTGCGGAGATGGCAGAGACCTCATCGACTTGTGGTTCGTTAACGAGTCGAAAATAATTGTTTAGTTCCCTTTCCAAGCGTTGGAGACAGGTATGTAGTTTAGAAGATACTACCTTTGCTTCATGCAAGGTTAAGTCACGGGTTGAGTCATCAATTTCATTACTGAGTTTGTTAGTTGTATTTCGAGCACTTTCGGACAGAGTTTTTATTTTATCACACAGACTGCGAAGAATAAGCAGTATGGTTTCCTCCATATTGGCGTTCTGTAATGTAATGTTACACTGTCACATGCACAGTTCATAACATGACAAGTTCTAATTCGTTATACAAATGTAATTGTGTAGTAGTGTAGTATATTTTAATTATAACTAAAAAAAAAAATTTTTTTTTTTTTTTTACTGTATAATGAATTGATGTTTGTGTTATTTACTGAAATATTTCTGAGGGTTTATTTGATCACAAACTCATAACTTAGTTGCAATAAATCAGACATCATACATACAGGATATTTAAAAATTTTAATTAAGTATTCACTTTCCTTAAATAGAATTTCTGAAATTCAACTTCTCTTTCACAAAACTTGTTCACAATCATGGAGATAATCATCTCCTTTCAGATTTATTTAGGTGTTGTGATCACCCTGTATAAGTAAGTAAATGTCACTTATTATTGTGATCACCCTGTATAGGTAAGTAGATGTCACTTATTATTGTGATCACCCTGTATAAGTAAGTAAATGTCACTTATTATTTTTAGAATGCTGCTAACATAAATACTCAATTATCAAGTGTACATAATTAATCATAGATAATGAATGAGTACAGTAAGGAAATATCATCCTTCTTATACATATATTGTCACTTCAACTAGCTGACACTACTAGGTACCTACTCACAGAGTACAAGAATTTATAATCCCTTTTAAATTATTTATCTTTAAGTATTGAAGACACCGCTGCCTAGTCAGCAGTGCTTGCAAGTATCGTAGACAAATGTCTATGTTTGTATTGTTTAGGTACCTGAAGTACTCATCCACGGTATGTACTGATTACCGAGGTCCTTAACACCGGCTTAGTCCTTCAATCTGGGACCAAGTGGCCATGCGAGAGATGTCCACTCAAGCATTTATTCATTGTAAATAAGGCAGCATGGATACTCATCCATTGTCTAGATATAAGATGATAAACTATTACTCACTTGAGAAGTTTTTATCAATTATATGTGTGACTCCAGTAGCTATTTCTTTAGCTGTAGACGGTTTAACTCAATCTCCCCCTTTTTGGCGACAATTACCACCGATAGTTAATGATTCTGGTCCTGTTAAAAGGATAAGTGCACAGGTTTTATCAAGTAGGTAGATACTTATTACTACAGATAATTTATTTAATATTCCTATATGCATATAGGAAGTTATGTGGTGAAGCCTCGTAGGTAGTAGTACAATTCAAACATTGGATTTGATTTTATTACACTGGTTGTAGTTATTCTCTTATAAATTCGTTTTTCCTAGGACGCCATACCTTCCGACAATACTTTGATATTATGGCGGACCATATTTCAAATTCTAATAATCCTTCAGGATAATCTCACGCAACATACTAATTATATCGTCGAAAGAAAGGATACATTTACCGATTACATGTAAATCTAAGTTTAGCAAAGTATTTTATCAATCTCAGTTTTACATCGAGAATCCCAAGAACTATGAACACAAATTCGAAATTGTAATCTACTCGCATCCAAACCGTACTGACCTTTAATTAATCCGTGCACACTTATTTTATTCCACGACGTTGGGCACGTTAATAAGCCGTATATATTTTGTTTTTACAAACTCTAGCACTGTTTTAAACTTTGAAGACAGAGAGAAACTTTTCGTAGGAACAGGAAGCGGGCACAAATTGACAGAGACCAATTGTTGTCGCTGTCTAATAGTGATGCCTGATCCACTTCCGGTTTATAATAAATCGGTCTAAAGACTTGTAAGGTCGTAACCTTGTAAACTAAAGAGTATTAATGATGAAATCGCTTAGATAATTTATGAAATAAATAAATGAACAATTTATGTGACGTTGTTCATTTCACAAACAAAGAAATAAATTTATCAACATAAATTTAATTTTCACTCCGACAACAAGCAACGCCATCTTGTTGCACTGATCTATTGCCTCAAATGTTCACCACTTATTTATTTACCAATGATAGTTAATTTTAAGATAATTGCATTGAGAATATTCGATAATGTGCATTCATTTATAATATCAGAGTTAATATTGGCGAAACGTGTATCAAGTATTCAAGTCTATTCAACATTTAGTTTTTCTTCAAACTTTGTCATGATAAGTTGTACGTGGGCTGTCACAGATGGCAGCACTAGTAAGAATTCGGAATTATTTAACCAGTTTAATCTTGTTTACATAAAAATTGATGCTGTTTTGTTTACGTAAATTTGTTTATGAATTTTCCTCTCGGATCCCAGCATCTCCACCATGTATTCGCCGCCGCCGCCGGCGCCGGAACGCCCGCTACCGACGTGCGACGGCGAAGAGTATAAGTGTAATATCGGAGCTTGATTGTAGGTACCTGGGGTTTGATCCGAGAGGAATCATCTTTGTATTGGGGTTTGCTTCGCGTAAATCTGCCTTTAGTTATTACTAGCTCGCACCGTGATTCAGCTCGCCATCTGTGGTTAAAGTTAAATTGATTCCCACCATTCTATACATTGTGATATACATAATTACATACTTAAACGTTTCTGGTGTCTTAGGTGTGACACATAAACAACTGTTAGGATTAATTACTCAGTTACATGCTCTACGAGATACAAGTCATCGTAGTTTGTTTGGTATTAGAGAGTTAACTGCAGCCACGTCTGCCAATTAACCTCTCGCTATCTCTGCGTGCACCACAGGACTATTTCTCTTATTATTTTAGAGAGTTATCCGCAGCCAAGTCTGCCAATCAACCTCTCGCTATCTCTGCGTGCACCGCAGGACTATTTCTCTTAGTATCTTAGAGTTGACTGCAGCCAAGTCTGCCAATCAACTTCGCGCTATCTCTGCGTGCACCACAGGACTATTTCTCTTATTATCTCTCTGTTGCATGTACCCTCTTAGTACATGCAACAGTACGCCATATTTGTCAGAGAGACTTCGTATTGCAGCACCGAAGGTCTCCTCTAACGGACTGATCACGGCCTTTCGCCCAGTCTGATTCTCACGAGGTTTTCGCATTGCAGCATCGAAAGACCTCTTAATGTAACCGACTTCCAAGAGCATCAGAAACTATAATAAAGTTAGGAATTTTAGAGTTTAAACATTTAGGTGGGGAACCACTACACTATTTTCTTAGTGATACCACTTAGCTTATATTTCTCTCAGATGAGCCGCCGCCGTACCGGACGCCTCCATGAAACACCAATCACTTTTACTATGCACTTATTGAGGTAACTACCTTACTTCGATGAGTTGAGAAAATGGCTCAAAAGTGCGGCAAACGCCACAGACTATATAGAGATACTACTTAAGTGTCATGACCATAAACTATAAGTACTCTTTATCTATGGTGATCGCCCTATGGATTCGGTGTTGCCAGCAGATCACCGCATATTATCATGTACGACTAGCTTGTTACACGTTTCGCACTATCAACATTAATTTGACTCTGTTACCTGTTTACTTCGCGAGCTACACGTCGCGACAAGTCAAGTTCTGACAGTGAATAATAAATAAATTATTATTTTAAACAGACTGCATTTTATTTACCACTAGCCGTCCCCCGCAGTTTCGCCCGCGTTATTTCAGGTTTTTATTTTTTGTCAGGTTTTTTGGTTTACTGTAAAATTTCTTCAAAATCCGTAGTTAGTACGTACTAGTTCTTGCGTGAAAGAGTATCAAACATCCACACACACATATAAACTTTTATATTTATCATTTATAAATCTTAAATTGGTCATCCGATTGCCAAATGATTCGTTATTGTAAAAAATCGATTAAATTTCGTTAGGTCACATCACTATAATTGTCAGACAAGAACTGTCAGGGCAAAAAAACTATAATTTATGTTTAAATAAACTATTTTAACTTTTACATGCCACCAGTATTACCTGGATCTGGCCAATTATTGTTATACCTCCACTCAATTTGGCTTTAGGAAAGGATTGGGTTCATCTGATAGTGTGGGAACCCTCACGTCAGAAATCCGTCTGACCCTTAGTAGAAGTGAGTCTGTGGTAGCCGTCTTCTTGGATATTTCTGCTGCCTATGACTCTGTCCTCCTCCCAGTTCTCAGACAGAAGATGCAACAGCTGAGAATCCCGGCTAGGATATGTCAGATCGTATCCAGTATCTTCTCAGATCGTAGTCTTAAACTAAGGATTCCTGGGGGGGACTCTGAACCAACGTTAGCTTGGAGGGGTCTTCCCCAGGGATTTGTTCTTAGCCCCCCTCTATATAACATCTATACCTCAGATCTCCCCTCTTGCCTAAATTTCGACTGTAAAATTCTTCAGTATGCTGACGATATTGTTCTACTGGTCTGTGGCAAATCCATCGAGGATGCTGTTCAATCCATGAATATATCTTTGTCTTCATTAAACCATTGGCTACTTGATCATGGGTTATCTCTAAGCGCTCCAAAGAGCACAGCAGTTGTGTTTACTCGCAGACGTCTTGTACCTCAGGTCGACATCAATATTGACGGCCAAGCTATCCCAGTTAAGGAGAGCGCCAGTTTTCTGGGTGTTACCCTGGACTCCAAATTGTCGGGTGTGGATCACATTAACAACACAGTGAAAAAATGTGAACGCTCTGTTTCAGTTCTTAGAGCTTTGGCAGGTATATGGTGGGGTGCTCACCCATATACTTTAAAACTGGTCTACAACGCGATAGTCAGAAGCGTACTAGATTACTGTAGTTATCTAATGGAGCCATGTAACAAAGAAGCTCTGCGTAGACTAGATTCGGTCCAGTCCAGATGTCTAAGAATTGTAATCGGTGCCATGAAATCCTCCCCCATAAATGCTCTTCAGGTTGAATGCGCAGACCCTCCCCTTGCCCTTCGCCGACAATACTTAGCAGATCGTTTTTTGTCCAAAGTCTTCTCCCTCTCATCCCATCCTCTAATTCCTATTTTGGAGCAAATCTTTCTATCTCTTAATGCCTCTTCCTATTGGAACAATAAAAATATTCCATTGATGAATAGGTACAGGGAGCTTAAACACCACCTTTCACCTATTTGTCAATATCCTACTCTCCCTGTCTTTGCCTCCACCTATGAGGTGGTCCAATTTAAGGCAAACACCGTTTTGGGACTTGGTATCTCCAAAAACTCGCAGAATGCAAAAGGTGATTTTGATCGGGCTATTAAGAGATTCTTGCAGGGTTGGAACTTGTTTTACACGGATGCCTCAAAACTTTCGTCAACAGGGTGTACAGGTGTCTCAACATACTTCCAGAATTCCCTAATAGCCCTATTATTCCAATGTCCTCCCGAGGCCTCAGTATTTACAGGGGAATGCATTGGCATCCTTGAAGCCATCAATTTTATTTTAGCCCATAATATTAAAAACTCGGTTATTTTTTCAGATTCTCGTAGTACCATTCAGGCTCTAGGTCAATATCAATTAAAATCTAAACTCCACAGCAAAATTGTCATGGATATTTTTAACCTATTGTACATTTGCCAAAACAATAGTTTAAACATTGAGATAGTGTGGGTACCCAGTCACTCCGGTATAGGCGGTAATGAATGTGCCGACTCACTGGCAAAATACGCTACTTCCAACCCAGTGGACCGTAGGCACTACATGCTGCATAGTTACGACTTACGCTCGGACTTAAGTTGTACAACTCGTGGTCAGCGGCATGGCAGATCAGATAAGTTCGAAGCTCAAGGGTGCGCACTATGCCAGCATCCAGCCTGACATCCAGTGGAAACCTTGGTTTTTCAAATGTCCCAAACTTTCAAAAAGAACGGTTTCATCCTTATGCAGACTGAGACTCGGCCACTGCTGTAGTCCAGTATTTCTTCACAAAATTCATGTTCGTGACAGTGCTTTGTGCGAGTGTGGTCTTGATGATGGCACATTGGATCATATCTTTTTTTCATGCTCTTTAAACTCTCACTCTTTCGACTTGTATCAAACGCTTCCCAAAATTAAAATCCCCCTCCCTATCAACTTCCACTCCCTTTTGACTCTATTCTCCCCTAAACTTGTCCAAATTCTATCAAAATTTATTAACGATAACAACATTAAAATGTAGCCAGCCACTAGAGTCCGTCTAATGAAAGCGTGACCTGAGAAAAGGAGGTTACAACCAAAAATTTTGAATGTGGTATTATTGAAATAGTAGGAGAAAAAAGTTTTGATACTAGAGTATTTTTTGTATTTAAGACAATTTTAGAATAGTTGTATAAGAACTTAAATCCTAGTCAAAAACATGTGTGTAGACTTAATTATTTGGTGGGTGTATGGTAAATGTCAATAATACACAAGATGTTAGATAATATTCCAAATTATTTTATCTGATCTCTCAAAAGTCGCTATAATATAATATTTAAATAATATTCTTTATTTTCCATTTGGCGTTCTGGCAAGAATACCAAGTGCACAACACCGTGATAGTCAAATAAAATAATCAAAATGATTTCAACTTCATCACATCGCGTCAACACCATTAATGTGTTTCAAGATTGTTGGGTTGGAATCGATTCGTTTTAGCATAGAGAAAATTTAGATATTTTGGGATTAGTCAAGTGGGAACATGTTTTATACTCCAGTGATTGTTTCAAATGATACGGATCGACTCGTGAGACACAAAAAGTTCAGCAGCTGGTGCAGCAGCATCTCTCTCAAACTTGAACTAGGATTTTCGCGATTTTAACTTCAGTTGCAGACTTTCATGCACTACCAGACAGAGTGAGGCAAATCTTTCATTACATCTCAACTGCTTTTGAACGCATTCTACCACTCACTAGCATGTGTTTTTGATTAAGTCGATTTACCAAAAGCCTTCGTTGTTCGATGTTTTTGTCCATTATGAAACTCACAATATGTCAGATTATCTAAAAATATGAGAAAAAAAATTTCATTACATCCTTAATATAACTATCTAATAATATTAGTCGACAAGGATCAAGATTATAACGTCATACTAACTTAAAAATCAAAAATCGTATGTAAACAATGTTGGTTTTCATTGAAAACACCTTCTTTCTCTTCTTGTTTTTGTTTGAACTTATTAGCCATAGTGTGTAGCAGTTTTTGCACGTTACTGTTTATTGTTTTTCCCACAATTAAGCAATTATTCTTGAAAAATAAATATCAGTTTCCAAAAACTGACAATTGCAACCATAGACTTTGACGTGATTTTTTTTGGCAAAACAATGTTGCCAATTTAATTAAAAAAAAAAACTCCAGGTTACGCTTTCAGTAGACGCACTATAACATTGTAGATCTACCACAAAGTGCAAAGTTCGACGGTTCACCTCAAGTCGGGTGCTACCGTTACCACATGACACTGGCAGAATAGTCGACACCGGCTCAGTTGCCAAAGAAGAAAAGAAAAAAAAAACTTTTACATGTTTAATAAATAAAACCTTTAATAAAATAAAAATATTTGTACTGTACCTATATAAACATAAGCAACCTCATTCTTATTTTTAACCGACTTCTAAAAAAGGAGGAGGTTCTCAATTCGGATGTTTGTAATTTTTTTTATGTATGTTCGCGCATAGCTTCGTCGCTTGCCAACTGATTTAAAAAATTCTTTTTTATTGGAAAGGGTATACTTTTCAAATGGTCCCATAGTCACCAAGTCGGGATTTGATGATGGTATTTTGGCGAAATCGAGGGAACTCCTCAAACATTATAGGCAACTATATAGTTCTTTTGGTATTTTCATCAAAGACTTAAGCACTTACAGTCTAAACATGACATTTGATGAAGTGGAACTGGTGAAGAAGACCAGAAATAGCCAATGGATGTTCATACTCACACAAATATCACAATGAACATCGTAGTTATGCGACTACGATAAAACAAATAAATGAATGGTTCTGAATAGGTATGTTGAAAATAGTATCATCGATTTGACCTGATGATGATTCCATCATCATCGGAAGATAGACACCGGAACTCCGCAATTAATCAATGTATCCTAGCCGTGTTTGGGCTTATTAGAATTGTCATGAGATGCACTTTGGCTATAAGGTACCACGGAACAGTAAAAACAGTAGAAGTAGCTTGAGAAAATGTTTGTCCCAGGACCGGTGTCGCCAAACTCATACATTCACAATTTACTCTTACTGCAAACCCAAAAATATGATTGGCTAAAAACAAAAACAGGGCGTAAACGAAAAGCAAAAAAAATATTATACGAAATGCAACTATAAAATCCTAAATCCTAAACCTAAAAATCAAATTGACAAAAAAAAGAAATAAATACATCTTTCACTACCAAGTACCGCTACTCGTCGCAAGATGGCATTGTTCAGAATAATATATTCACTATATTTCATGCTAATCCAGTATGAACTGTAACTTGGTAAAAATAAGAGTTATATTTGAATGGCGTATCACTGACACGTACGCAGACTGCTACTCCAGTCTGTAGTGAGGTAAGACATTAATACCAATAGACAGGACATAGTGAACAAAAGTCCAAACCGATACTTGTTACTTGGTATTAACAAGTCGCTCAGTCTAGTATGACACCCATAAACGGCAAGTCGTGTTTGTATCCGCTTTAAGCAGAGAGATTTTCTTTTAGAAAATCATTTTGTGAGAAAATGTGCTGAGTTGCGCATTACGCTATTGCCAATCTTGATATGGTAAAAATATTGGACCTAACTTCGGTTTATTTCGTTAATATTCTTGGTATTTACGCAGTAATAAATGGACAACAATTTCCATGAATAGTTCCATTAACATTTGCTGATTTTATGATAGCGCCATCTATTGCTGAAAAGTTTAACCTTACCTAGCACATATCAGAAGCGTAGCGTGGGTTTTCGCCGCTTGGGGTCGACCAGAAATACGCCGCCCTTTGTTGTTTATTATGTTTAAGAATACCAGCATTAAGAACGACTGCAGGTATAGAATAAAGCTGGTGAGAGAGAGCTTTATTCTTACGTACATCTTTCTGATGGAATCGAATATCCGACATACTCGTCATGTACCCATCAGGAGAAACAGGGGGCGGTGCGTCATCGGAATTCAGACGCGAAGATTCCGCAATAAGAGAGGCAATTAAGCTTACTTTCTCCTCAGCTGTGTGAGCCAGGGCCCCGTCGGGTTTCAGCAGTGGCGGAGGTGAGGTACGGCAGAAGTTCGATTCACTCGAGTTTGCCAGGGACGAAAACGCTTTACTACCAACGGGGTTTGTTCCCTATTCGGCCAATGTGGTCAAACTGAGACCTCCACAACACCTTACGAGTCACGTCACTTGCCTTGCGCATACGAGTGTTGACCAAAGGTCGGTATGCGCGTGTTTAATCGCGTCAGCGTGAACACACTCATTGCCAAGTCATGGTTGAGCTTGGTCCGACAATATTACGTCAGAGAATGAACTTGGATTAATAAAAAGCAATATACCTGCTGCTGCATGCAGGGTACACTTAACATTGACATCAAAATTTGTGATGTGGCAATGTGAATGTGACTTGGCACGTACGTAACATTGCGCTCGCAATTTCCAATATCTAAGTTTTTTTTTCTAAATAAATCAATTGGCGGTTTCTGCCGCCTCCTTTCGTATGCCGCCTAAGGTCATCGCCCCCACCGTCCTCCCCTCCCCAAGCTACGCCACTGGCACACACTGAAGCTTCTACCACGAGCTCATAACGTGATCTATTTTACGACCTAAACCGAACTGTTAGATCCTTTTTCGTTCGTACTACTGACATTTTAACATATCATAGTAAAGCCCCTGGCCACCTACCGAGCAATAGTTAAATTAATACAAATTTTGACAAATTTAATTCGCGTGATTGCTATTCAACTCTAGATGGCGTCACTGAGAGATAGGATGACAGTTTTTCTAAGACATTTCTCCTGATAGCCGCTCTATTGTATCTCTTTAAATCTCTTTGGAGGTAACCTTATTCGATCGAAATACACTTCTGGACACATCTATTGGCCCGCCTTAGAGTTTAGGTTTCGATGGCCCCTACCGAAATATGATTGCTAGATTGAACAAAAACTGTTGATGCAGTTTTAAACCTGATACATTTTACCATCTTTTTCGATCGTATTGTTTTAAATTTGAATTCAGAATACCATACGACATGGAGCTACGCCTAACAAGTCGGATATGCGCCTTGTTAAAGGCAATGTGGCAATTTTATTCAAAAAATGATTTTTGAATAAAAAACATGTTTTATCAAATAAAGGTGATGGTTACTTTAATAACGCGTGTTGCCTCCATGGGCATCTACCACAGCTCTCATACGATTAGGCATAGAGTTTATCAACCGCTCTATGAAATTTTGAGGGATCATCTCCCATTCCTCTTCTATGGCAGTTTTCAACTCCTGCATCGTCTGGGCAACTGGCTGACGAGCCCTAACACGTCTTTTTAGCTCGTCCCACATGTGCTCAATGGGGTTCATGTCTGGGCTTCTGGCTGGCCAGATCATAGCTGTGATGTTCACATCCCGAAGATATTCCCTGACGATGCCGGCCGCATGGGCTCTTGCATTATCATGCATAAAAAGGAAATTTGGGCCCACATAGTCCGCGTATGGTATCACGTGAGGTTCTAAGCACTCACAGATGTACCTTTCAGCATTTAATGTTGGCAGCCGTGGTCCTGTAACAACCTCAAGTTGAGTTTTGCCGCTCGCGGATATACCGCCCCAGACAGTCCATAAGCCACTGCCATAAGCAACCCTCTCTTCAAAGCAGCATTGTGCGAAACGCTCTCCCTTACGTCGTTAGACCTTCTTCCTTCCATCATTGCCATGTAACACAATTTTAGACTCATCAGAAAAGAGTACACGGCTCCAATCTTGCTGTGTCTAATTTAAATGACTGCGTGCGAAATGAAGGCGCGCTGTTCGGTGGGCTCGTGTTAGTTTGGGCCCATTAGCTGGCTTGTGTGCTACCATATCGCGTTCTTTTAACCTTCTCCGAACAGTTCGAGCGCTCACAGATACTCCGTGGAAGTCGCGAAGTTGGTTTTGTATCTCAATGGAGGTAAGGTGACGATTTCTCAAGCTGGTCGTCACGATAAATCGATCCTGCCTTTCAGTTGTGACCCGAGATCGTGGCCTTCCTTGGCGACGAACAAAGCCGCCAGTCTCTAGGTACCTCCGATAAACATTTCGGACCGCAGATCGACTTAAATTAAGTTGAGCACTCACGTTTCTTTGGCTGTGTCCGGCTTGAATAAGTGCCACAGCTTGGGCGGCGACTTCAGGTAAGTATCCATAGATTATTGATAGAACCTCACCTTAATGTTAAGAATAAGTAATGTTTGTTGCAAAACCAAAGATATCAATCACTTTTTCAAGAATTAAATCCAAGTAAACCAATAAAACCAAGTTTTCTTAGTACGTCAACTGTGGCAACATTACCGTATTTTTTTACATTTTTACTATTTATCACAACATAGAGCTAGATATTTAAACTTTTATTGATTTATTTTGTAAAAAATATGTGTCTCTTTTGGTTGAACCAATTAATTCTACAAAATCTCACATAGAATCCCTAAAAAAAACAAGATTATGAGCATACAGTTTTTATCGAATGTGTGTTCCAAAGTGAATGCAATGTAAAGTTGCCAAAGGTGCAGGCGATAAAAAAGCGATGTATTTTATTTTGAAGTTATCATCTCCGTTTGAGTAACCACTACCAATACATAGGTAAAGTTGCCAACAGAAATTCAAAATTATCATAGAAATGGCAGCATGACATCAGGGTTGTCGAAAAATAATACACATTAAATCTTTTTTTTAATAATAAACTTTTATTTATACATTACTTGGCGTCAAAAAATTAAGTATAATCAAAACTAGGTACCTATTCGTTAAACAGTAGGTATGCCAAATTGCTTCTCAGCTTCATAAGAAGTTGTATTTTTGTTTCTTACCATATCAACAGCCAACAATAGCATTTCTTCAGAGTAATTTTTGTAAGGTCGCGCTCCCAGACGTCTTCTATTTCTTTGTTTGACGCTATGTTTTGGAGGCATCTTGAATATAACATCTGTAATAGGATATCAGCCAAATTTGTTATCAACTTAATTATTTCACATCCCAATATTTCATGAACGAATAATAAATTTAGTGCTTTAAACAGCTAAACGAAATTTTAAAGGGTTTCTCACATAAAACCAGATTAGTTATGCAAGTTAAATTTGACAACCCTAGTCATAGGTAAAGTTGCCTTCATGCTGAGTTTGGTAACTTTACCTAACTTCAAATAACATTACCTTTTCGAATAACTCAGGAAATAGAAGATTCTTAGGATTTAATCACTGCAATATACCTACATGACAATATACCAAATACTATTTAATATACACCACTTACCTGCACTTTGATTTACTCTATGAAACACCAATCTTCACACGAAGACGCTGCACACAAAATTGACCGCATATAACGAAAAAGCACTCTATTTTGACAATTAACGAAGTAGCTAGCCTAAAAAACTTTTTGGGTAACCACAATTTATTACAAAATCTACTAATATCTGCGAAATAACATAAACTGCCACAGACAAAACAAAAAATAAGTTGAACTAGTATAGGGTATGCTTAGGTAAAGATACCTACGGAAAGTAAAGATGCCACAGTTGACTTCGATTGTTTGATATCAACAAACAGGCTCCAATTTGTCTTTTGTTTCTTTAAATTCTGTGTTTGAAATTCAAAAAAGACTATTGAATGAAATTGTGAATGTGCCAGGTTCAAAACTGCATAAAAACTTTTTGCTCGACCTAATATAAAATTTTAGCTAGGACCAAACGAAACTGAAAATACAAGGTGGGCCAATAGATGTGTCCAGAAGTGTAATATCGACTGTATGCAAATGTATTTAAAACATAATAATGCAAAAAAAAAATAGTATGCGATACTGTGATAGTATTAAAATAATGAAATTAATATGATTAAAGCCAACTATTAAACGTGGTAAAAAGGGTATTTATTTGTATAGTACATCAATTATCATCATCTCAGCTGAAATAATCGTCATCGCCCACTACTAAACATAAGAATATTAAGTATAATTCAAATGCCCTATGTTGTTCCTAACTCTTTAACTAAATTTATTTAAAATACATCACAAATATCATACCACAATTTTTATTTTATTAAAGAAGAACGGTCACGTCCCATATAAAAAAAACCCAGACCCGACAGAAAAGTGACATATTATCTCAGTTTTTTTGTTATTATTTATATAATCATATTATATAGTTTTTATATTCGAAATCAATGGCTAACACCAAAATATTGCCTTATATTTTTGTTCAGGGTTTACACTAAAAAAATACAAAATGCCTACTTATCTACACAATTCGTAATGTATGTAACTAAATGACGATAAATAGTTATGGGATGTATCCAGGAGACCTGGAAATACAGCTGTATTATATAATTTTTGAACTCCGAGTACAACATTCAACTTAGGATTTTTTTTTTAAGGTGGTTTAAAATCATCTAATGTCATCTCTCGCCCTTGGGTGGAGCGAGAGGGCGTGTCAGACTCTTACTGACTAAAAAATTCCACCCCGTTCCAGCTGAGCCGTAGTAGGTATGCACACAGTACGTGACCGTTTTTATACATACACACAAATAACTTCCTATACGAAATTTTTTTTTTTAATACTTCCCATAACTACTTACTTTTCTACGTCGTTTAGTTACATATATTTACGAATTGTGTAGATACGTAGGCATTTTGTACTTTTTTAGTGTAAAGCCTGAACAAAAAAAAACATAAGGCAATATTTTGGTGTTAGCCATTGATTTCGAATATAAAAACTATATAATATGATTATATAAATAATAACAAAAAAACTGAGATATGTTACTTTTCTGTCGGGTCTGGGTTTTTCTTGCCTGTTCTTCTTTATTTATTTAATAATTATCTGTATTATATTACTTACAAAAACTATTAAACTATAATATATAATTACTTTTATTTTAAAAAGGCAATGTAACATATCGATTGATTTTATCGATAAAGTCACGCACTATTTAGATAGCGTCAAAAGTATAGGTAGACTAACGAATATTCCAGAAAAGCTAATAACCGAGAATAGAAAATCAACTTTGTTTTTATTTGATTAAGGACTAGTTTTGTTTGTATATCCTGCGTAATGTTTCACGTAATTTTATTTTTTAATCTTATTAAAATAAATCCGAAAATAATACTTTTCGGTGGTATGATACACCTCAATGAGTTAGATCTTTAGTCTAACTGTGTTTTTTAAAGTACAGTATGGGACAATAAGGCATTTTAATATTATTTTTCGTTAATTATTATGTTGCGCAGTCTAGTTAAAGAATGAGGGCGCTTGAACAGCAAGTGTGGAACGCGTTTCTTACTAGCGGCGACAGTGTCACGCCTACTTACTTTTTCCACTGTTTTGACTGTTCCGTGTAAGGTACTATCGAACTGATCTGATGATGATGATGGAGCCGGAAGGTAAACACGAGAACTTCATGATAAAACAATTTATTCTAGCAGGGTTTGAGTTAATTGGAATTATCATGAGAAAAAGGTACTCTGGCTGTAAGTGTATAAAGCAACTAAAAAGTGTGAAATAAAAAACTTCACTAAAATAGTACATTATGATACAAGTGTATAATGTTGGTGATTACCGCTGAGTTGGTATTTAGAGATTATTATATTTATCTTAAGAGAGCCGAGGACGATAATCGCCAATATTCACGTGTATCATACGACGTTTTTCGACACACTTGAGAAGAATTTTTTTACAAGTTAATTAATTATTGCTTCATCAGCAAAACTGTTTCTTTTTAGGGTTCCGTAGTCAACTAGGAACCCTTATAGTTTCGCCATGTCTGTCTGTCCGTCTGTCTGTCTGTCCGTTCTCGCTTAATCTCTGTGACCATTAGCACTAGAAAGCTGAAATTTGGTACCAATATGTATATCAATCACGCCGACAAAGTGGTAAAATAAAAATTTGAAAAAAAATGTTTTAATAGGGTAGCCCCCCTATATGTAAAGTGGGAAGTGATTTTTTTTTTAATTTCAACCCTAACGTGTGATATATTGTTGGATACGTATTTAAAAATGAATAGGGGTTTACTAAAATCATTTTTTGATAATGTCAATAATTTCGGAAATAATCGCTTCCAAAGTAAAAAACAATGTGTGTGTGTCCCCTTTAACTTTTGAACCATAGATTTATAAGAACATCCAGATGCCTAGTACGCGCTGTCTAAATGCTTCGAATTCAAAGAAACCAAAATAGTGTCTTCGTTCGTTAGCCCCGCCCACAGGCCGCCATTACGCGACAGACGTTCAAAGCGCGTCTACGTTTTAACGCTGTTAAATATATTAGAAAAATTGACTGTTTGTGCGGTAAAATACTGTAAAAACTACACTCCAAAAAAAGACAAGGATACGGACATTACTTTTCACAGGTAAGTTTGCAATTTTATGATGAATTTCAACTTATTTCTTTGAAAATATTACGAAAAATAAATAAAAACAAAACGACTCCATAATATTTGAGTATTGCCAAGTTACAGTATGAAATATTTTTACCCCTTTTTTGTGCTGCGATATTTTAATATTGTAAAATGTTACGAAATTAACATTATTATTAACAAAAAAAAAGAAATGATATCCATGGTTGCCAAGGGTATGAAATACTTTTACCATCTCTTAAAATACTGTGATATTATTGAGTCAACAAACGGATTTGGAGCAAAACAATATATTTCAGGTATGTTTGTTACGTTAACGTACGTATGTTCGTGTAGTGATAACTCTCAAAGCAGTACGTACTGTACGCGGCAAATAAGTTGAACCATCATGATGGTCGATGTGCAGTAGGTAGCCGATTTTCGTGTTTCAATTGAAATCCCGGCCACATGAGTAGATAAACCGTAAAGAGGGAAAGCTTACTAAGAACGCGTAATATTGTTACTTAATTTGGTAGGGTTGTCACAATAGGTGAAAACAAATTAAATGAAACATTTGTTAAATAGTTTTATTATTCAGAAGGTTCAAAATAGGATAAGTTACTAATAAGATTCCGATAAGAATTAATAAGAAATTGCGAATTTATTTTAGCGAAAATGTAAATTTGTTTGTTAACTATTTTGAAAGATATTTTATCTTCGTTATCGGTGTATGTTTTATGTAGCTGATTAGTGTTTTTGAGTCTAATATAGTATATTAGGAACAATAGATTTAAGATAGCATAGTTGTTGAAGTTCATAATAATCACGATCTCAATTACGTATTTAAATGTAAACTGATGTTTAGGTTTTTTTGTTTTGTATCAAATACTCACCACAACTTTATTTTTAGTTGAGACTTACCATTTTTGTTTTATAAAGTTTTTTATGTGTAAAGTTATAGTTTTATATAAAAGTAGACATACGCATTCAGGGGTGCGTGGTGGTGTACGAGACCAGCGCGACAAGCAACATACGCCAATCGGGTTGAACTGTCCCGAGGGCTCGGTAGCCGAAGGGTACTGACTGCTACCGTCACCGCCTCCTAACGGAGGTTAATCCACCACAAATTGTGTTATACTATTAAAACAAACATTCACAGACACACGCACAGACACCACTCACAAACTTTCTTCTTTATAATGTTAGTATGAAATTAAAAGTTTTTTGTTCATTCACACGTGTTTACGAAAACCATGTTATAAAATAAAATTATAACAATCTCCAAAAACTATCATAATAGGCACTCGGTATGAATGTAAAAGGCGGGTTTCATTTTGTACACATATATTAACTACATAATTACCTATGTCAATATGAATAAGAAAACTACCCGAATTTTCCCATATTTTGGGGTAATCATTTTGCGCTGTTATTAGAAAAGTCACGCACACAAACGCAGAAACGATAATAATACACTTGCGGTGGGCGGTCCGCACGCACACGCGCATTACAAAATGCATTCAATTTGAACGTTGCGTTTTGTACGGTACACTCAATCTGGTTCTTATTGTAACAAGACATATCTATGTGAGGGTAGATCTATAATTGTGATACTAGAGTGAACAGTCAATGGATGAGTCTTGTCATAGTCGAGTTTCGTTTGTGTCATTTTCTAATCATTCAATGTCACTGTCAAGTTGTCAAATCATTCGATTCTGAATTGAAGTGTGAGTTTAACAAGTTGCCGTCACGAGGCAGTCTTAAACGAGGCACTGGTGTGATAAGTTTAAGGTTAGTAAAATGGTGTTAATATGTACTGAATTGTGATTTAATACTGATAATAAATATTGTTATTGCGTTGATTTATCTATCGTTTTAATTCTATGATTCCCTTCTGAGGTAAATTACATCTCAGAAGTGGGATACGCGAGACATTTTGTTTCGTGGTGAACCACCCCACGAGCTCGACCGCTGATAAATAAGATCTATACTCACTATAAACTGAAAATCAACGCAATTACAAGAAGAAAAATAAGAATGTGTGTGGTTTGATATAATATGATAACATTGTGAATACTGATTGGGCCGATTGAAGCCGATGCGTTTAACGGTTTCTTTAAAAAAAAAAAAGAAACCGTTAGACGTGTTTTTTGGATGGGTATAAATATAAACTTTCAGATGGACATTTCATTGAAATATCAGTTTAAAACAGTAATTGAGTATGATTATCGTCAAGGAATGATAAAATCCTTATAAAATCATCAAATGTTTCCATGATGAAAACAGATTAAAAAAAAAAAAATCCAATCGCTAATTATTTTCTTTTCCATAATTTATCAATTTTATTGAAATACCTACGTTATTTATATTAGTGACTTGCTTTTGCAAGATTTTTTTTACATCATACATTAACAAAAATGTTGTAAGTTTCAGGAAAATGAGCGACAAAGAACTCAATTCTGGTTATCGACGCACCAGCAACCATTCTTGCAACTATGAAAGGCGAGACCTAGAGGAAAACGAGAGGTGCGGTCGTAGCCGCAGTTGCAGTGGCCGTGGTGATGACCAACAACGAACAACGGGAGCACGAGGGCGCAGCCCAGCTCGTGAACGACGGCACAGCAGCGCAACACATCGTCAGCTGAGAAGCCGAAGCATAAGCAGCACGCGAACGCTGCACGAGCAAGAACGTGAGCTGTCCAGGGAGAGGGAAAAGTTGAGAACCCTCGAAAACCAGGTACGGAAAGAACGGGAAAGATTAACGGAACGGAACAGATCACGTAGGCGTTTAGAGACGCTTGAGCCTGCCTCGAGCCATCGTGGGCAGACGAACGCTGGTGATCAAAATTCACATCAGTGCCGTTCCTTAATCACTCCCGCGAAACGCATGGCCAGTGATGAGCCACATGAAGCACGTGACAACAAGAAAACTAAATTTATGACTACGGATCTGTTTGAGGACTTTTTCTTAAAACTTTTTAAGTCTAAGGCAGGGGATCGTGAATCGTTTTCAAGTTCAACTTTGAATAACGTTATTCCAGACTTCGACCCCATGTCGAAAGAACAAACTATTAATGTCTGGCTCGATAAAGTGGATGAATGTTCCGAGATTTATAATTGGAACGATAAGCAAACGGTTCACTATGCCCTGCCTAAACTCACCGGACTGGCGAAGACATGGTTCCAGGGTCTACCCTCTATCAAGCATACTTGGCTTGAATGGAAGTCGATGCTTAAGGAATCATTCCCTGCCACGGAAAATTATGCAAAACTATTGACTAGATATGCTTAATAGACGTGTACGCCCTGGAGAATCTTATGAACTCTATTATTTTGGGAAAATTAATTTACTGAACAGATGTAAAATATTTGGAAAGCAAGCAGTGGACTGTTTACTTTATGGGGTTGAAGACAGGGGAGTTCGTGTAGGCGCTCAAGCTGCAAAATTCGATAGACCAGAAGATGTACTTGAATTCTTTAAAACCATTAAACATAATAGAAATCAGTCGGATTGGAACAAAGATTTTAATAGAGATAAGCGCCCTACCCCTACATCAGTGAACAATAACTCGGTAAAGAATACAGATAATAATACGGCTTCAAATAAAAATAGTGGTGTACGAGGGTCAATTAAGTGCTTTAACTGTCAGAGTATTGGTCATCCCAGTTTTAAGTGCCCTAAACCAATAGTCAAGTGCAATAGCTGTCATTTTATGGGACACGACAGTTCAAACTGTCCTAGATTAAAAGATCAAAAGAATACTCCCAAGGATAAAGAGGTCCTCGAAGTTTCTTATGCTAAAAATAGTAACGACAAGTACAAGTTCATGATAAATATCAATGGAATTGGTACAGTATGCCAGTTGGATTTAGGTAGTGACGCAACACTAATTCGTAAAAATAATGCCTCGCGTTTAGGATTGAATTGGGAAAGCGTTGATGGTCCATATTTAAGAGGATTAGGGAACGTACCATACTTACCACTAGGACGTACTTTAGTGAATATAGATGTGCAGGGTATCTCTGAAAGAAATGTTGAAGTTTTTATCGTGGATGACCACTTAATTAATTATGATGTTTTGCTAGGTCATAGTTTTACCGAACGACCTACACTTAAAATAATTAAAACTCCAACAGATCTAATATTTGAGCGGGTAGGGCAAGATATTCATTCTAAATTACATCTTTATACAACTTGTGATGTTACAGTGGACATCGGTGAGATGGTATCGGTTCCTGTAAGGTCAAATGTTGTTTACACCGGAAATATGTATATAGGCGGGTTGGTAAGAGGTTGTGCGGGTCATGAGTACTATCTGTTACCGGGAGAATATGAAATCCAAAATTCCGAATGTCATTTATTAGTTCAAAATATTGGTCCGAACCCAGTATGCTTCAAAAAGAACACTCTCATGACACGCGCTCAGCTTGTAGGGCCGAGTCATTTAGGCTTACATATTTTAAGTGTCGAAAATGATTTGAATAATCACGTCTCTGTCACCCCTAATTGCGGAAATCAGTTGTCGGAAAATCAAAACCGTCAATGCGTCAAATTACTTGACAGATATAAGGACTGTTTCTCTACCGGTATGCACGACTTGGGCTTCACTAATGTTACAGAAATGGAAATTCATCTCAAAGACTCTACCCCTGTCGTTTACAGGCCGTACCGGTTACCTTACTCTGAGCGTAAACTAGTTCAGGACATGGTTACTGATATGATTGAACATGGTATCGTGCGAGAGTCTAACTCTCCATATGCTAGTCCAATTGTCCTAGTCAAAAAGAAATCGGGTGAAAAGCGTCTCTGCGTTGACTATCGCGCCCTCAACAGTCGCACCAAAAGAGACCACTACCCCTTGCCGAGGATTGACGACCTGTTAGATCAGCTCTCAGGTCAATGCATGTTCACGTCACTTGATCTGGCCTCAGGCTATCATCAGATTGCCATAGCTGAGCAATCCAAAGAGAAAACTGCATTTGTCACACCCGACGGACAATATGAGTACAATCGTATGCCCTTCGGGTTGGCAAATGCTCCTGCAGTTTTCCAGAGAGCGATCCACAAGATTCTCAGTAAGGCCAAAGTCGGATATATAGTTATATATATGGATGACATTCTGATACCGTCAAGAAATTTCGAGGAAGGACTGACACGCCTCGACGAAGTGCTAGCCCTCCTACGGGAGGCAGGGTTAACCCTTAAAATGGAAAAGTGCCATTTTTTCCAAGAACGCATTAATTTTCTTGGATTCGAGATAGATAAAGACGATATCAGACCTGGGATCCAAAAGACTGAAGCGGTGTCCAAATTTCCTGCTCCTCAAAATCAACACGAGGTTAGGAGGTTCCTTGGACTCGCAAGTTTTTTTAGAAGGTTTGTGAAAGGATTTGCAATAATTGCTAGGCCCTTGACAAGCCTTTTGAAAAAGGACACACCTTGGGGTTGGGGAAAATTACAAATGGAATCTTTCGAGTCCATTAAAAGGCATCTGACCGAAAGACCTGTCCTGGCCTTGTACAACCCTAATGCCGAGACCCAATTACACACCGACGCGAGCAAATTTGGGGTCGCAGGCATCTTATTACAAAGAAAAGATCCCGATCCCTGGCGGCCAATAGCATATTTTAGTCGCCAAACGTCGGCCGATGAGATGAAGTTGCACTCATTCGAGCTGGAGACGCTTGCAGTCGTTTGTGCTTTGAATAAATTCCGTACATATCTCATCGGTATGAAGTTCACTATCATAACCGACTGCAACGCGTTACGCTCTACTTTCACTAAGAGAGATCTCATACCTCGCATATCCAGATGGTGGATCCAATTTTTAGAATTCGACTGCGATATCGAGTATCGTCCTGGTGAAAGAATGTCACATGTTGACGCACTCAGTAGAGGTCCAGTGTCAGTACCATCGGAAGATATTCACATTCTAGACATTATGTCGATTAGTACGGAGGACTGGATTTCCACGGTTCAGTCTTCTGACGAAGAAATCAGACGTATTAAAGATGTTCTAGAAGATCCGGAAACCTCTAAAATAGCAGGTATCCATAAGGAATATACAATCAAAAACGGGCGAGTTTTTAGAACTCTAGGTGAGGGTGTTACAAGGTGGGTAGTCCCAAAAGGTGTGCGTTGGCAACTCTTGAAATCCAACCATGATGATGTGGGGCATTTCGGCTTCGAGAAAACCTTGGACCGAATAAAATCACTCTTCTGGTTCCCGAAAATGCGAAGGTTTATAAAAAAATACGTAGCAGCATGCCTTGAATGTGCTTACCACAAACTGCCTTCGGGAAGCAAGGAGGGATTGCTTCACCCGATTCCCAAAATAGAGATACCGTTCCACACTTTACACGCAGACCACCTGGGTCCGTTCCCTCGAAGTAAGCGAGGATACACATACATACTCGTGATAGTCGACGCCTTCACCAAGTATGTTAGCATTTCACCGGTTCGAAGTACAAAAACCAAAGAGAGTATAAAAGTATTTAAGACTCTTTTTAGTTACTTTGGGTCCCCCTCGCGGCTCATAACGGACAGAGGTACGAGTTTTACTAGCAAAAAGTTTAAGATATTCGTGCAATCAATTGGTACAAAGCATATCCTTAATTCTGTTGCCACACCGAGGGCAAATGGGCAAGGCGAACGTTATAACCGAACGATTCTTGCATCCCTTGGGTCCATGGCTCACGGTAAAAACAAAAATTGTTGGGACGAACTTCTGCCTGACATTCAGCTAGGGCTTAACACTACAGTTCATGACGTAACAAGAAAAACACCTACTGAGCTATTTTTAGGTAGGACGGTGACGAACCCGAGTCAAGGCATATTAAATAACGTAATTGATGACATGAGAAAGAGTAGTAATCAAACTTTAGAAGAAATTAGGTCTGAAGCGAGTGAAAGAATCAAAAGAAATCAGGAGACAAATAAGAATCGATATGACAAACACAGGAAAAAGGCTACGAATTATAAAGAGGGCGATCTGGTTAGGATAGCGAGGGCGGTTGTGTCAGCGCCGGGCCAATCTAAAAAGTTAGAAGCGAAGTGTCAGGGTCCATACAGAATAAAGAAAGTCCTACCAAACGATCGGTTCCTCGTCGTAGACACCCCTTTAACTAGAAAAGGAGCAAAGTACGAATCAATTGTTGCCATTGACAAAATTTACCCGTGGTTGAGTTTTAATGCCCCTGCTTGCTCGTCCAGTGATGAAAATGACGATGAGAGTGAAACCAATTAAAATGATTTATTATACTAAATGTGATTTTTGAATTATTTGATTTGCAACTTAATATTATATGTATTACGAATTAGAATAATTGCGATGTCCTTGCTAGATGGCATCTGGCATATGAATTTGCCAGTCCTTTAGAGATGTTAAGTGAGGGCACTTTGAGTCGGGCAGGATTGACGTTGGGATTCGCCGCCCAGGAGTGGCTCAAAGTACCACTGCCGATGACGGAGTGACGGTGAAGGAAGTAGCCTAACTTCGCTCGGCAATAGATATGATTATGAGTTAAGTGAGAATATTTGAATGGTCTGGTATATGAACTTACCAGTCCCTTAGAAATAAGTGAGGGTACTTTGAGTCGGGCAGGATTGGCGATGGGATTCGCCGCCCAGGAGTGGCTCAAGTATCGCTGCCGAAGACGGAGTGATGGTGAAGGAAGTAGCCTAACTTCGCTCGGCAATAGAAAAAGAATGTAGAATAAGTGAGAATTTTTGAACCGGGCAGGATTGGCGTATGAACTCGCCGCCCAGTGTGAGTGGTTCAAGACATTGCAGCTGAAGCGGTATGATAGCGAAGGAAGTAACTTTCACATCGCTGAAGCTATAAAATAAGCGAAAATATCTTAATTTTAGTTTTATTTTATTTTATTTTAGTTATCTAGAACAGTTATGTCGTAAGAATCGATAATAAAAATGATTCATTATATTGTTTTGTGAAAATAATACTCAACCTATATGTACAGATTACTTTTGTAAGCGTATATATGCAATTATATTAAGATTATGGTTTGATAACTACGCTTATGCAATGATGTGAAACGAAGGGACTCGTTCTTGAAGGATGGCCGACTGTAACAAGACATATCTATGTGAGGGTAGATCTATAATTGTGATACTAGAGTGAACAGTCAATGGATGAGTCTTGTCATAGTCGAGTTTCGTTTGTGTCATTTTCTAATCATTCAATGTCACTGTCAAGTTGTCAAATCATTCGATTCTGAATTGAAGTGTGAGTTTAACAAGTTGCCGTCACGAGGCAGTCTTAAACGAGGCACCGGTGTGATAAGTTTAAGGTTAGTAAAATGGTGTTAATATGTCCTGAATTGTGATTTAATACTGATAATAAATATTGTTATTGCGTTGATTTATCTATCGTTTTAATTCTATGATTCCCTTCTGAGGTAAATTACATTATAAATCTATGTTTTGAACCTTAAGTTTAGAAAATATGAAAAAAGTCTGAAAAGTAGAAAAATGAATAGGGGTTTACTAAAATCATTTTTTGATAATGTCAATAATTTCGGAAATAATCGCTTCAAAAGTAAAAAACAATGTGTGTCCCCCCCCCTCTAACTTTTGAACCATAACTTTAGAAAATATGAAAACAATCTGAAAAGTAGAACTTTATAAGGACTTTCTGGGAAAATTATTTTGAAATTGATGGAAAGAACAGTTTTTGTACAAAAAGACAAAAAGATTCTACAAAATAATTTCTAGACTAAGTTTGTAGTATAATCGTATATGCAAGCATTTTTTTCAAACTCATAAGTGAGTTCACTTATTGTGACAGACGGGAAACTACGGAACCCTACACTGAGCGTGGCCCGACACGCTCTTGGCCGGTTTTTGTAGTATGGCGGCAAAAAATTGTTCTTTCTTCTTATGCGCGCGCATCCAAAACGGCAGCCATAGACTAGCTACTCTAGCTAGAGGCTGTTTGAATAAAAATAAGAATGAGGTTGCTTATATATAACAGAAAAAATATTTTTTTATTTCATGAAAGGTTTTATTAATTAAACATGTAAAAGTTAAATAGTATATTTAAACACAAATCAGTATAAAATAAGCAAGCAAGACACTAATTTGTACTATTGAACGCAATACATACCTAAAGTATTTTTTTTTTTAGAATTCAATGTTTGATTTGAGAACAGAGGTTATCACTTCATTATCACACTTGTGCATAAAGGTAATCAAAAAGTCACAGTTTGGTTAAAGTCACATTATATACTGTGTAGTGCAATTATAGTCACTTCCTGAGCAAGTGTGTCGAAAAAAACATTAAAACCATCAAAATAATTTTAATTTCGGAAGTCGGTGTTTAATAAGGAACAAACAATATCTAGAAACACCGACTTCCGAAATTAAAATTATTTTGAGGGTTTTAATGCTTTTTTTTTAGTGAAATCGTTTTTTTTTTTGTAAAAAAAATATTTATATTAGCCTAGCTAGAGTAGCTAGTCTATGGCCGCCATTTTGGATGCGCGCGGATATGGAGAAAAAACATTTTTTTGCCGCGATACTACAAAAAAAAAACAGTTTTGCTGATGAAGCAATAATTAATTAACTTGTAAAAAAATTCTTCTCAAGTGTGTCGAAAAACGTCGTATGATACACGTGAATATTGGCGATTATCGTCCTCGGCTCTCTTAAGAAATCTATATATATCCGCTGATGATTTAGATATTGTTGGGAATAAGAAGAACTGAAGAAACCAATCCGTATATAAGGGAGCGCTGTTCTACAGCGTGCCCTTTTTCCCGCTCGACCATCGGACCGTCAACACGTTCTCGTAGCGACCGACATTTATTTCTGCCCAAAAGACATGGCCGGATCCTGCCCAAAAATCAACTATACGTTCCATTAATTATTTATTATATAAAAATTACTTCTTAAATAAATAAAAATAAGTCGCAACAATCCATTTCTCTAGGAGTGGAGAGAAAAAATCCAAAAAAAAAAGTATGTTAATTGTTTTTGAGTCGTTTTGTTTCATAGCAACCATGGATGATGAGGATAAATCGATACAAATTGCATTTACGTTTGGGTACACGCATAACACAGAAAGTGTTCTTATCTGTAGTAACACGTCTGAAGGTCAGACTAAAAATATAAAATACTTGTAAATACTACAATTGTATTGCAGAAGTTAAAAAGTTAACTGGACACCACTTTTCGAGCCGCCGCGCGTTTTGATGGTACTCACGGTACACATTATGAATCCACAATATTTTCAAGAGCGTGCACCCAAACGACCTAAAATTATTTTGACATTTCTGCGCTCTTTAAACTAAACTGTCAAAACAAACTGTATGTGTCAGTCTTGCCTTGCGTCATTCTTACAACATATTACTGTTTTGTGTTTTCGTAACAGTATTTGATTTTTAAACTTGGCTCCATGCTATCCTTTATCGGACTTTCCTTTACGCTTTTAATATTTATATTCTGCTGTGCATATTGGATTGGTTTGTTTACGATTTGGATTCTGACGCTCACGAAGTCAATGTACCTGAAATGAACTGTGGCCTCCAATCGAATATGAGAGCATATTGTAAGAACTTTGACACCATAACTACAAAATACATTGGCTGATATACATAAACAGGTTGAAGAACTACAGGAAAATAATCTAATAAATTAAACGCGTTCTCATACTAACTTACTGTCACTGTCACTGTTATTGTAGATCATTGTGGTATTGATGTCAATCATTGCTATTCAAAATGATGAGACGTTTTTTTAAATCTTATTTATAGTGTCTCTCGCTCTATCTCTGATCATAAAAATTAAACTACTGTAAAGCCGTACTCTTAAGCTTTAATACTACTTACCGTTTGTCTGTGTAATGGAATATTTTTAGTTTGGGCATAGCTCCCTACTAATTCCGGCCATGTCATTTCGTGTGTGCTTTTTTTTTTGTTAACTGCTTGATTTACTTATTAATTAATTAAATTGATTTTGTAGCTGTAAGATTTTTGCTTTTTATAAAACTAATTTTCCATCTAGTTTCCAAGATCAGAAGTGGGATTCGATCCGATTTCTGTTTTTGTTAATTAGCTGTTCGTGTTAATAAAAACATTTTAAGAAAAATATAATGTCTGATCGCTCTCGAAGTCGTCGCCATAGCCGTGAGCCAGTTAAGCGACATAGCAGACATCGGGATCGCACGCAGACCCCGGAGAGTGATCTACAGCGAGAGCTCCAGGTCATGCGAGCGCGTCTGAAGACATTAGAATATCAAGCATCGTTTGCACAGCCGAAACGCTCGCGCAAACAGAGGGTATCTTCACATAAGACGCCGCAGTCCGAGTCGCTCGAACGTGGCGCGTCGCCGCCGCCGCCTGCCCGGCGCCAGACAACCCCGACATCACGGTGCCACTCTGAGCGCGTGGTATCGCCGTAGTTAGGGCGATCTGCGCGGGCGTCGCGGTCACGCACGCCACCCCTGCCGTCTGCACCACCTAGCGTGCTCCATGTCGGTCCTACGGCAGAATCGTTGTTGGAACACACCAGTGCAGATAACGACATCACCGCAACGGACCGCGTAGTGGACGCCATTCGTTCCATCAATAATCGGGTGAGATCTGACCAACATTTCTTTATTTCTAGTTTTGATCAAATCAAATCAAATCAAATCAAATCAAAGCATTTATTTCAAATAGACCATTTACAGGCACTTTTGAATAGTCAAATGTCGGTCGGTCCAAGAAAAGAGAAGCTAAATTGCACGTTCCAAAGAGTAGGTCTCTATGGAGAAGAACGTGCAAGAAACTCCATGGACACTCTTTTAAATCATATATGTGTTACATATAATGCTTGGTTACATATTACATTGTTGCTTCTATCATGTGAGCACAATGTCGATAGTGAAATACAAATGTAAAATAATTAAAAGATAGAAACTGAATTAAGCCACTGGCAGCTAAGAGATGACCAGTCCCATTTGACGGCACCCGTTCACGAGCATGACGCGTGCATCAGCCCCACTCAGCTCAACCATTTTAATAATAATAATAATAAAAATAATACTATAAAAAAATGTCTAATCACCGAAAAACTACCAGGAAAAAATAAGAAAAACATTACGTCACGGCCCTACATATATAATACCTACAACAAAAGTGAATAAACAACGACATGGCGATGAAATAAATTTGACAAATGCTGACAAGAAGCCGGGCACGAAGACTAGAAACACACCCAACAACTTCGGGTTCGTCGCTCAACTCCGCCTCGCAGCCGCCGGGACCAGCGCCAGCCGTGAGTCCAGTGATTCCGGAAGCTGCAGTTGCGTCGAGTTCGAGCGACGAATACTTCTCGCCGCCGACGACACCACCACCTGCGCGTCGGCGGGGAAGAGGCCGACCTCCGGCAAGCTTGGGACCTCGAGGCCCGCCGGCCTCTGACAGGGTTCCCGCTGTCGGTGGAAGTGTGCAGCGCATGCGATGGACATCATCCATCAATGAAAATGTCATGCGCTCATACTTTGGGGCTACAGAGGGGGGAATTAACCTGACTGCGTACCGTGGTCGGATGCTCTCTCTGTTTCAGGTGCTTGAGCCAGCTGTCAACGTTTCGGTCCAACGACTATCGGATCAGGTGCGGGTCATCCAGCGTAATCGTATGTTGGATGACGCCGTACTTGATAGACTGCGCCTGGAATCACAGAGTTGCCGTGTTTCAGCCGCTACACCACCGGCCGCGGCGCAACGTCAACCCAGTGCTGCACCGCGACCCGACCACATTGGTGACGCCGATGATGACGCGGCAATATCTGTGAGTACCCAATGTAATGAACGATTGAGGGGCGCTTTGGAAGACGCATTTCGGGAATACCGCTCCATACCGCCGGAGCTTAAACCACGCCTACCTCGTTTGCCCATGCACAAGAGAAATAGGGCGCTGGTGTGTGCTTTAGATTCGCAGCTATCAATTTGTTTTGATAGCAGCGAAGACCTCGCTGATACCCACTCAATCTTGTACTGTGCGGCTGTAGCAGCATGTCGTGTAGCTCACGTTAAATTTCCTAATTGTAACAGAGCTACACGACCAGCTGTGCCTGCTTGGCAGTGCAGGATAGAGCGGCGTATCGGTGAGGCTAGAGCACTCATCGGCAAGCTTATCTGCTTCAGGGAGGGCAACACTCGTCCTAGGGTGATGCGCTTTGTGAAGCGGGCATTCTCGGGGACTGATATTAGTCCTCGAGATTATCTGCCCTGCGTCACAGAGCGTATCGACTTCCTGAAGCAGAAGATCTATGCATGGGCAAACCGTATTCGTAGGTACAAGCGGCGAGTGGAGCGGTACACTCAGAATCGTACATTCCAAAGCAATGAAAGGTGGGTTTATAGGGCTTGGGAGCGACCGGACCAAGTTGTGACTGATACGCGCCTGCCGGATGATGACGCCATGTGTTCATTTTGGCGCAGCATTTGGTCGGCGCCTGTCAGTCACACCGAGGGTGATTGGATTCGAGAGGTCGAGCGCGCATGCGATCTTTTACCAGAAATGGGGGCAATAACCATCAGCCCCCAAGATGTAGCCCGTGCAGTTCGTCCGTTACCGAACTGGAAATCTCCAGGGCCGGACGGGCTGCACAATTTCTGGCTCAAATGGTTTCAAGGGTCGCACGCTCGCTTGGCATCTCAGTTCCAATCTGCCTTAGAGTCAGGGTCGCTGCCCCAGTTTCTAACAACAGGAATAACCCACCTGCTCCATAAATCAGGTAGTACTGCGGAACCCAAAAATTATAGACCGATTACGTGTTTGCCGACGGTCTATAAAGTTCTTACATCCATTCTGAGAGCTAAAATCAATAGTCATATTGAAACAAATTCTATCATGTCTGTCTCTCAGAATGGATGTAGGAACGGGTCCCGCGGTACTAAGGAGCTGCTCCTCATCGATATTGCCATTAGCCAACAGGTTCGACGTTCTCGAAAGAATCTGTCGGCATGCTGGATAGATTATAAGAAGGCCTATGACTCTGTTCCTCATACATGGCTCATGAGGGTGTTAGAACTGTATAAAGTTGATGCAACTTTGCGCACCTTCCTGATGTCATGTATGGGGCAGTGGAGAACAGTCCTTCACTATCCGGGATGTCGACAGATTTGGGAGAACAGCGAACCGATAAGGATTGAGCGTGGCATATTCCAGGGTGACAGTCTGAGTCCACTGTGGTTTTGCCTGGCTTTGAACCCTCTCAGCACACTGCTGGAGGGTTCTGGCTTAGGTTACCGGTTGAAAAGAGGCGGTCAGGTCATATCTCACCTTCTTTACATGGATGATCTGAAACTCTTTGCCCCCAACAACTTGCAACTGATGGAGCTACTGAAGGTAACTGAAACCTTCAGTAGTGCCATCAGGATGGACTTTGGTGTGGACAAATGTGCAGTCATACATGTAAAGCGAGGAGAGATTATGGAATCCGAGGGAATTCAACTCTCGGATTCCATACACCTTAGATCCCTCAGTTCAACCGAAACATACAAGTATTTGGGTATGTCGGAAGCGTTAGGCATCAATACTGATGACGTGAAACAATCGTTGAGGGAGCGCTTCTTTAGCCGCCTGAATAAAGTACTGAATAGTCTTTTGTCAGGCGGAAACAAGGTGCGCGCTTTCAACGGTTGGGTCATGCCAGTATTGATGTATTCTTTCGGCATACTCAAATGGACTCAGACAGAACTTGACGCCCTGGATAGGAGGGTCCGTACACTACTTACCGCAAATCGGATGCATCACCCACGGTCATCGGTGATGAGACTGTATATCCCGCGGAAGTGTGGGGGTCGTGGCTTCTTAAATGCCAAGTCCCTGCACAACCGCGAGGTATGCAGTCTCAGGGAATATTTCCTAGCCGTCGACGTGGGTATGCACCGAGATGTGGTGGCGGTGGACAAGGGCCTCACCCCGCTCTTCTTAGCTAACGAGAACTGGCGCAAACCTTTAGTACTGGATACTAATGACCGCAGGGAAGTATGGCAGGGCAAGGAGCTTCACGGACGCTTTTACCGGGCCTTACATGGGCCCGATGTAGACCTATTAGCGTCCGTATCTTGGCTACGTTTCGGGGACCTCTTCGGGGAAACCGAAGGTTTTGTCTTTGCAATTATGGACGAAGTTATGATGACGAACAATTACCGGAAATACATTGTGAAGGATGGTACGGTTGACATCTGTCGGGCATGCCACCGGCCCGGAGAATCAATCCGACACATTATTTCTGGGTGTTCTCGTCTGGCTAACGGAGACTATTTGCATAGACACAACCTCGTAGCCAGGATTATTCACCAGCAACTTGCTCTTAAATACAATCTTGTAGAATCAGAAGTACCGTACTACAGGTATGTGCCCGACCCAGTTCTCGACAATGGCAGTATCACGTTATATTGGGATCGATCTATCATCACTGACAGGACTATTGTTGCCAATAAGCCTGACATAGTGGTGATAGATCGACTAGAGCGTCGCACAATGATTGTTGATATAGCGGTCCCTCATGACGAGAACCTCGTGAAAGCCGAGAAAGATAAACAAACTAAATATCTTGACTTGGCTCGCGAGGTTGTCGACATGTGGGAAGTGGATAGAGCAATCATTGTGCCGATAGTCGTGACGGCCAATGGCTTAATTGCCAAGAGCCTCGATCAACATCTGCGGAGGCTCTCGTTAGGCAGCTGGATCAAGGGCTTGATCCAGAAGGCAGTACTCCTAGACACGGCGCGTATTGTCCGGAGATTCCTCTCTCAGGAGCCCTGACCACCGGCAGCTTGGACCGTGTTCCCGATGCCGGTGGGCTACTATTTTTTATATTTTTAAATGTTTTTTTAATGTTATTTTTTTAAGAAATATTTAAAAATATACTATAATATGTACATAATAATAAATAAATGGAATAATAATAATAATAATAATAAACGTTTATTTCAGACGTTTCCATCCATAGGTACAAAACACTATTTAAACAACACATACAGTATTAATACAACACACAACGATTACAAAAATAAATAAACATAGTTTACAATACACAAACAAAAAGAAACACATACAAAAAAAAAGAAACAAAATAAAAACATACAAAAACTACACACATTTTGTGCGGTGAGGGGGAATCGCCCAGTGCTCACCGTGCAGCGTGCAAGCGTATCCAGTGGTGCAGCAGTGGAGAGTCCCACCTGTCCGCAAACACGTTCACAATATGATTGCTACTGGCCCTAACACGGCTGAGCAGTGACGCACATTGCTTCCTAATAAGGGCATGAAAGCCATCAGTGTGCGCTTCTGCAAACATGGTGGAGGCACTGCAGAACCGTGGTAGCCCCAGCAACACCCTAAACGCGTTATTGTATTGAACACGTAAGGCGCTATATGCTCCCAGTGTGTAGTTAACCCACAGACTGCACGTGTAAAGTGATTGGCAGTAAGACTTAAAAAGAGTAACTTTCACTTGATTACTGCCATGTGCAAACCTGCGGGCCAACATATTACACCGGACAGCCAACGCCCTACGTGCTCTCTCAATGTCTGCGTTATCTCTAAGGTCTTCGGAAACCCAATGGCCCAGATACTTAAATTGTGTGACTCTGTTTAAAGTGGTACCCGCCAAGGTGACTGAGGGTACAGTCAAATAACTTTTACCGCGCCCTTTAAAAACTAGCATTTCACTTTTCTGGGCGTTGTATCTGAGCCCATGGGCTTCCGCATAAGACTCACACAATCGCACCAACTTTCGCAAACCAGTTATCGATGGACTCAGCAGTACCATGTCATCTGCGTAGCTGATATTGTTGACACATACACCGTCTATATAGCACCCGACGTTGGCACTGCTGAGCTCACCGATGAGTTGGTTTATGTACAGGTTGAAGAGCTTAGGTGAGGTCAGACCACCCTGCCTCACCCCGCACTGCAACCTATATTCGTCCGAAAAAGAGCCTGCCCATCTGACACAATTTTTCTGGTTGTTGTACCAATATCTAAAAATAGAAATAACTTCCGGACTGCACTCTGTCTCAGTCTGCAGCTTCTCCCACAGCTTGTTATACGACACCAGGTCGAAAGCTTTTGAGAGATCTAGGAAGCATGCATAGATAGGAGTCTTTCGATCACTGTAATATTGTACAGTCTGCTTGAGACACATGATGGCACTTTCCGTAGACAAACCAGATCTAAATCCGAATTGCGCATCATGGAGCTTGATATTCCTGCCCAGATGTTGGTCAAGCAGACTGTCCAGTATTTTTGCTATAACCGAGGCTAATGAGATTGGTCTATAATTTAACGCATCAGAAGTATCTCCAGTTTTATTTTTAGCTATTGGTACAACAACAGTGTACATCAACTTATCAGGTAAGTAAGAGTGGCTAACACACAGATTAAAAAACATGGCCAGAACCCTCGGCAAGTGACAGCCCGCATTTTGTAGATGCTCAATGCTGAGGCTGTCATGTCCAGGAGATTTACCTCTTACCATACCCTCAATAATGTGCGCCACATCTTTAGCAGTAAACCTAACTTTAAGATCTCCAGCATTACAGTCAACATCGATCATCTGTGATGTCGTTCCCAAAGGAGACTCCACTTTAAAAAGCTGTTGAAACAGATTGGCAATCTTTTGTGGTTCATGCACGCCAGAAACACTCACAGGATGACCAGGCTTCGTATTCAACTGATTCGTCTTTTTCCAGAAACCTATTAGTATTTTGAAGGGAACTGAACGACCCAATAACACGTGCCACCAACAGCGAGACATTTGAGTGAGCATGACAAACTCTCAACTGCCATGCTCGTAATGTCAAAAAAAAAAAGGTGTAACCTAATAAAAATGCTCCATGGTGCTTCACATTCACAAACTTGGAAAAAGTGCTTCTACATTATACAATGCAATTGTGTCTTTCAAATTAAAAAATAATAATATTAGTTTCCAACTAATTAGTACGCCCTAGTGGTAGTGGAGCTGGACCAGCATTGAGCCAAGCATTTTTATCTTGAATATAATCCTCCAACTTATAATATGCTTGTCTGCATAGTGTGCGTTTAATACAAGATTTAAATTTCGTTTCATTGAGTTCTAATATGTGGGGAGGTATTTTATTATAACATTTCAAACAGTACCCCATGAAAGAAGAGGCCACTTTAGCCAGTCTGAAACCTGGTTGAACTAATTGATCCCTATTTCTTGTAACATAATTATGTCTATCGCCTCTTTTGCTAAGAAGATGAAGATTTTTTCTAACATACATTATGTTTTCATAGATATATTGACAAGGTACTGTCATTATGTTAATATCTTTAAACAGTTCCCTTAAAGAATCGCACCGGCGGAGATTGTAAATCGCTCTGATGGCTCTTTTCTGTAATATAAAGATTGACTCGATGTCAGCAGCCCGTCCCCATAGTAAGATACCGTACGACATGACACTATGAAAATAACTAAAATAGACTAGTCTAGCGGTATCAACATCCGTAAATTGGCGGATTTTTCTAACAGCATATGCAGCTGAGCTAAGCCGCCCTGCAAGAGAAGTTAAGTGAGGACCCCATTGTAGCCTTGAATCAAGCGTAATCCCCAGGAAAATCGTTTTATCAACAAATTCTAGTTTTTCATTATTCAATACAATGTCACAATCACTACTTTTGACATTCGGTAAAGAAAATCTTATGCATTTAGTTTTTTTCCCATTTAGAACCAGATTATTAGCAGTGAACCAGTTTTGAACCTGCAATAGGGCGCTATTTTCGTTGTCAAGATTGTTAGTTTTTCTATTTATCTTAAAAATCAAAGAAGTGTCGTCAGCAAACAACACCGTATTAAGTTTATTTTGCAACAAATTGCGTAAATCATTAATATAAACTAAAAACAAAAAAGGACCTAAAATTGAACCTTGGGGCACCCCCATTTCAACATTCAATCCCGACGAATTGACACCGTTTATTTGCACTAATTGCTGTCTATTATTCAAATAAGATTTTAATAAGCTTAACGCTGCATTGCCTAGTCCGTAATGCTTGAGTTTCCGAAGCAATGTTTCATGAACTACACAATCAAACGCCTTAGATAGGTCGCAGAAGATGCCTATAGCATCTTGTGCCTCTTCCCACGCATTAAAAATGTGTTTTAGTAAGGAAACACCCGCGTCAGTTGTACAACGTCCTTTGGTGAAACCATACTGTTTATCATGTAGGATGTTATTGGAGTTAAAATGACTAAGCATTTGATTTAACATTACCTTTTCAAATATCTTGCTAAGAACCGGCAAAACGGACACCGGCCTATAATTATTAGTGTCTTTACTATTCCCGGATTTAAAGAGCGGTATCACTTTACTATATTTCATTAGATCTGGAAAGACTCCTTGATCTATACACAAATTAAATATTAAAGCCATGTACGGCGCTATAGTCTCAATAATTGAGGTACAAAATTTGATAGACATACCCCACAGATCTTCTGTCAATTTAATATTTATTTCTTTAAAAGCTTTTATTACTGTTATGGGGTTTATATGTTTAAAGTTAAATTCAGTTGAACAGGCTGCAACGTTCTCCTGTAATAAATCAAAAGCATGCGATGGCGACGAATTAAGGGCTTCAGTAGTTTTAATTGGTATTCTGGTAAAGAAATTTACAAATTCTTCTGCAACTAGTTTGTTATCGCTAATAAGACCATGATGAGTCTCCAATGTGTAATCATTATTATTTCTTTTGTTTCTGTTGGTTTCATTATTTATAATATTCCAAACTGTTTTTATTTTATTATCTGCTGTTTTCACTTTGTTGCTAATGTATAAGGCCTTAGCTGCCTTACAAGTATTTTTAAACATTTTAGAATAAGTAGCAACATATTTATTAAAAGTTTCAGTGTTAATAATAGGCTTAAGGCCTGCTTACTTACTACTTATTCTGATTCCTTTAGTTGCCCAGTCACTAAATCTAAACTTAGGGCAGATAGTTTTAGTTTTTTTCTCAAACGTCTTATTAAACTCCTTTTGAACTACTGAAAAAAAATTTTTATACAAAATATTACCATTATTTTCTACAAGGTTCCAATCACCCAACCTGCTAGTTATAGTGCTATTAAATTTATTTAATTTACCGGATGTTATTGGTCTGAATTGTATCTGGACTTGTTGTATTGGTAAGTTGGATTCAAATGTTACCATTAGGCCGCTATGATTAGAAGGCAGATAATTTACAATGGCTTTTTCTAAATACTTGCAGCAACAAAAAACATGATCGATACATGTAGCAGTAGTTGTCGTTGTTCGAGTTGGTTCAATAAACACATTTGATAAATTAAATGATTTGAAAAGATTTAATAATCTACTGCTATCTGAATTATTTTCTAAAATATTAACATTAAAGTCTCCGCAGATAATTACTGGTTTATTACCCGTTGAAAGTTTAGCCATAACATCTTCCATGACTGACTCAAAAATAGAGTAGTTTTGATAATTAGGGGGCCTGTAAACGCACACTATGATATGCCTATCCAGCTCAACACACGACACTTCAATGCTATGTTCAACGGACAGTGCAACTATATCTTTACGAGTTTTAAATTTAATACTATTTTTAATAAGGATTAGTGAACCCCCACGTAACATTGACTTGCGGTTAAAACAACTGCCCACATTATAATTATCATAATTAATTAGCATTTCAAAATCCTTTAACCAATGCTCAGTAAAACAAATTATGTCAAACTTAGTTTTTTCCAAAAATGATTCGATTTCTAATTGTTTCGAAGAAAAACCCTGAATGTTTTGAAGAAACAAATTAAAGGATTTTTGCTTACCCCCTGTAGCTTGAATGCTAGACGATACTGTATTAAGTTGACATAAACTGCTAACAGTACCAACTGTTGTCTTATTAACTAGTTTAAATCATTAGTACTACTACTAATGGTTGGACTAACTACCGGGTACGTCGACATACTATTTATGTCTGAGTAAATATTAAATACTAATAGCTTCGCTATTTGACGTCTTAAAACAATAGGTAGGTATACAGTATACCTGGTCGAAAAAAGTTTATCAACAACATTGTTGATGTCAAAATATAAAAACTTATTACTATGGTGCGTAACTAAAAATGCATATGCATATTTAGCATATGTATGTACTTATTTTGTCTGTTTGATAAGTGCTCAAAGTAAGGAAAAGCACACAAAATAATCTTTTTACAATTTATCTTCAACAGTTCAGTGATATTATTGGTGATATCATCTTTCTTCACATTTAAGCTATTACCCACAAATACAGTTAGAATAGCGTTGGGATCATATACTTGCTCATTTACTAATGTCATTATGTGATGGTAGGAAGCTTGAGGTGTGCAATAATTTTGAGAAGGAAAAGGGAGTTTTTTACTAATTAATTGCCCTAATCCTCTTCCTATGCTATCTGAAAATATAATTGATTGATAATCCCTACTGCTATGAGAGGAAAAATTACAATTTTCTGAATCTACCCCTTGAGTTAATTCATGCTGAATGTTGGGTACCTGGTCGGGACTACAGTCCTGAGCACTGATGGGCTGGGATGAGTTCTCTGTTACCACAAGTTCGAAGCCAGCTGGCTTAGATTCTGTCTGAAGATTCTAGTTTGAATTATATTATTGATTGGTGTAACGAAGTTGATAGGGCGAAACTTTTAAATAATTGGAGCGATCATGAATGCCTTTCGCGAATAGGTCACTGTTTAAAAGGTGATGCTCGTACGTGGTTACGCGAGTGGTTTAGGAGCGATCGTACGTGGAGTAATTTCAAAAAGGAATTTGCACCTTTGTGTCCGAAAACGCCAGACATTGCAAATATTTTATACGACGTAATGAATACAAATTCGGATAATTACTCAACGCACGCGGATTACGCCCGACGCTCGCTACTTCGATTACGTATAGTGCGCGGACTCAGTGATGAGCTTATTTCTGCGATTATTGTTTAAGTTTTTAAATTTAAAATTTGTAAATATTAAATCTATACATGTTGCACTTGTTTTGCTGATTCTAGTAGGTTCATTAATTATTTGATCAAAATTATAGCTAACCATAGCGTTAAGGAAATCTTTAGTACTGTTTGAATTCTCCAATATGTTTACATTGAAATCTCCACCAATAATAATATTCTTTTTACTGTCTTTGTTTCTTAATAGGCGCAAAAGTTTTTTGAGAGGACCATAAAATACATCCGTCTCCCTGTTTTTTTGAGGCCAATATATTACTACAATAACAGTGTTTTGGTGGACTATTTCTGTTGCACAAACTTCGAAAATAAACTCAACAGAGAGCGAAGTTATGTCTGGTCGTTCTAAGGTTTCGATGCTTTCCTGAACAAAAATGCAAACGCCTCCGCCATCGTAGTGTTTCCTGCTATAACTGGAAGCTGCTTTATACCCATTAATGTGCAGTAGTTCAATTTTGTTTTCGGTAATCCATGTTTCTGTCAAACATATAGCATGAATGTTTTTTCTTTCTTCAATTACTGATTGTAGCAAATATCTTTTATTTTTAAGACTACGTATGTTTTGGAACAGAATTTCAAAATTAGTTGCGAAAGGAACAAAGTTCAATTGGCCTATTATTGATGCTCTGGGTGGGGGAAGGTGGCCTAGTTGTATTATTTAGCGTTATGTTCTTTGTAGTTTCATGATTATAGTGTCCCTGTTTGTTTTTTTTCATGTATTGAATACCGCTCTTCTCTTTGTTTTCGTCTTCTCTGTAAAGATTCTCTATCAAGAAAACTAGATACATATAAACCTAGACTTCTCAAATAATCCGCATTTTCTAAGATGTATTTAGTCATTTTTTTGCTGATCAATTCCACCCGTAGTGGCCGTCTAAATCCTTTCCGTCCTATCCGACTTAGCTCTTCGATATAGCCTGTGAGGTCGACATTTAAGGTGTCTTGAAACGCAAATATAATTCTATCTTCGAGGTCTGTTTCTGTTTCGTTATAATATTCGTTTAGGCCGTAGATAAAAAGTATTTTACTATTTTCGTTCGTAGTGTTCATAGGCTTATCGTTCATGTACTGATGCATATTTTTATTTTGTAGCTGGGCTATTTCTGTTTTAAGTTTTGCAGTCTTTATCTCAAGATTTTGTATGGTTTCGTTTATGTGACTAATACTGGCGGTTAGTTTTGTTTGCTCTAGAGAAAGTTGTTCAGTTTTCTGGTATATTTCTTGTTGGTATTTTAATAAAGCTGTATTTATTTCGGATTGGATAGTACTTTTAATTTTTGCCAAAATAGATTGTTACTGTAATTCCAATTTTTGGTCTAATAGTTGACTAATTTGTTCTAATTTGATTGGCTCTGGTCGTAGTAAGATCGGTGATAAGACTGAAGAATTATCTGTATTTGTTGGTGGTGCGTCATATTTTCCTGTGTCTCCTAGTACACTTTGGTCATCGTGTATTTGGTCGTCAATGGACATAATCGTGTCGTCAAGTGTCGTCGGAAATTGTTTCCTAACAGGTGTGTCATCATTTCGTATTTGTTTTGTAGAGGTTTTGCACGGTTTTTATTTTCGACATAATACGATGATTTCATGTTGATGCATCGATAGTATATAGATAGTTGTTGGCAAGTACAACATCTTAGCAGTTCTCCGCGAGCTATTGCTTGTTTACATCCAGCACAATTCATTTTTGTGGGTATGTAATAAAAAAATGTTCCGTACTACGTGCTAGTGATACTTGCGTTTCTTGGTGACTCACCTCAGCGGGCACTGCGCGAGTTGTCGTAGGTCAGGCACACAGTTCGTTAGGTTAACTTTTAAAATGTTTTCACTTATAACTTTATGATGGTTTGATATATCGCTTTGCACTTTTCACCACTTGTTAGGTTATTCAAAAGGCTGTACTTTGATATACAGGACCACAATAAACAGTAATTTTTGACCTACTTTTTCGTTCAAAATCCAAGAGCAGTTAGTAACACGTCTATGTAACTCAACGGACGTTCCGTTCCTAACTTGAACACATACTGTATATCTATAAACTGTTCTGTTTCTGTAAACGTCTATAAACCAGAGAAGCCTTTGTGCAGAAGCAGAAGTATTATTTGCCAAACAACCATGTCTTCAACGTAGTCATTAAACTTGTAATATAGTTTTTTGCTAAAGATACGCTTGATACAGGTTTTGTACTTAGAATAGAATAGAATAGAATAGCATTTATTTGGCGCAAGCAATACAATATACCACAACATAAAACAATAAATTAAAAAATGGTACAAAAAAACTTTTCTTCCTTTTTTTTTCGATGGGCAAAATCATCCTATGACAACCCCCACTCTTAGGCGGAGCGAGAGATAGTGTCAGACTCTTACTGACTAAAAAACCCATCCCGTTCCTTCAAGCCTTCATACCGGGGCTCGAGCGTCTTTTCGGATAACCCTGGCCCCAGTAGGCTTCGACCCGGCTGGACCCCTGCTGTTGCTGACAACTCCTTGAGACGCGCGGGAACAGCGCGCGCCGTCGAAGACTTGGGCTTGGTCCGGACAGTTACCGGACGGCCGGACAGCGAGCTACCCTCTTTGTCGTTTGTATTGCTCACTGTCCGCAAGCCCGCGCCTACGGTGGCTGCAAATCGGGATCGGAATCCCGGTGGCGAGAGCGCCGTTGCCTGTTGCGGTCGGCCTCCTCCTTAGTGAGCACTACTGCTTTGCAGAAGTCGGCGATCGCCTGCCACTCCTCCTCGCTCCGGACCCTGGCCTCGACGAAGGCCCGGCGCGAGAGGCCTCCGCCGCCGATCACCCCCACGAGGGCACGGTGATGCTCCGCCCAAGCAGAGTACACCGCGATTGTGTGCTCCACCGTGTCCTCCGGGCGTTCCGCACAGTGGCGACATCCGGGCGTCACTTCCGCTTTAATTCGGAACAGAAACCTCCCGAACTTGCCATTTCCGATGAGGACCTGTGTCATGCGGAAGGTAAGGACGCCCTGAGGTCTTTCCAGCCACGCCTCAAAGAGGGGACTTATCACCATAATTGTGGCGTGCCCAGCACGGGGTTGAGATAGTCGCTGACGCCATTGTACCATGAGATCCCGCAGGAGCTCTGTCCGCCATGCCGTGACCTGTCGCGGTAGAGGACTTTCAACCCGGCGTTGCATCTCCACGCGCATGTCGTGCATGTGTACAAGGACTGTTGCCTCTAGATCCCAGCCAGAAGGCTCGCCGCTTCGCGGGAAATCGTGCGGTATCCCCGCACCATCCGAAGAAGTTTTCCTCCTTATGTTCTGTAACCGACTTTGGCTGCTCTGTTCATTAAAGCGTGTCTTACTTACTTGTCTTAGCTATTTTCTATTTTACTGAAATTTTCAGTCTTAAGGGCCAAGCGCCCGAAAAGTGCCATAAAACAGTGATTTTCTGAGGCCTACTCCTCCGTAACGGCTAGGTCAATTGGTTTGAAAAAAATATATGTTTATTATAGATTCATGAACATTAACATTTGATTTTTTCGTGGAATTAATACTTTTGTCAAAAAAAAAATTAGCAATTTCGCAACTTTTCACAACTTTTCCCTACTCCTTCGAAACGGCTTGGACCTTTAGAAACATTTTTACACATAAAAATTGGTGGTTAATTATCCTTCAAAGTGAACATTGCATATGTAAATCAATCAATATCTCTCAGAGAAAATGGATTTAAAGCGCTTTTCGGGCGCTGCTGGGCGCAAATAAATGCACAGATTTGCGTACTGCCGCCTAGGCGAGTGCGAGAGTTGCGTTCACATAATTTCGGTCAGATGGCTCAAGGAACCTTAAGGCGCCTTAAGTTTTCTGAATTGTGCGCAATTACTGCATTGTTTTTAATGAACGTGAAATTATTAAATCGCACATTTTATAAATAAATAATTTAAAATGTAAAATATTTATTTAAGTAGGTATGGCAATAACCATCAAAATATTTTCGACACGCATTCTGGAACAATATTAATTAGTCATAATCTAAAATACTTCTATTTAAGCAGTACAGTAGCAGTAGGTATGCTTCAAAAAGTGTTTAATGAGACTATTTTTTGGTAGGTCTGAAAGAAAACCAGTACTCATACTATAAACTAGTATCATAGTTTACGCAGCATTACATGAGTTGCTGGGTGTCGGGAATCACATGGCGACTCCCGGCTACCGTGGCCGTGGGCTGGTGGTCGGTAAACAATGGGTAGCTCACCATCCGATAAGGACCAGGGGCCTTATCATGACGTGTTAAATGTCAAGCGTGCGAGTGAGAAAGAGAGATGGATCCACCCTATACGACATTATTGTAAGTTTGTGCGAAACCTAAATATAGTTTGTTCAGAATCAATAACTGAGTCGATTTCAGTAGGTTTTACACCATGTTATATTTTTTCCCAAAACTGTTTAAAAAAGTTCACAAGTTGGACACCACTGACACTAAGTACAAAACAGGTCACGGCAGATCGTAGCAGGCATTAGGCGCCAGTGCACAGTTGGGTGCGGAAGCAAAACAACCCCTCAGTCGCGGTGGCCATCACAAAGTTATAAACCATAACTGGTTTATAACTTTGTGATTTTTAATAATACAGTTTTGACAGTTGTACATAATTTTTTTACATAAAAATACTAGACAGAGTTTTTTTTTCGCGGTCGCCCCCACCGATCGCCCTAACGAGGGTACGGCGATGCTCTGCCCAAGCGGGCCACACATCTACTGTGTGTTCCATCGTGTCCTCCGGGCGTTCCGCACAGTGGCGACACCCGGGCGTCACTTCCGCACGAATCCGGTGCAGGAATCTCCCGAACTGTTCATGTCCGGTGACAACCTGCGTCATGCGGAAGGAGAGGACGCCGTGAGGTCTTTCCAGCCACGCCTCAAAGAGGGGCATTATCACCATAATTGCGGCGTGTACACCACTGGGTTGCGATAAAATACTAGACAGGAAGATTCGTATCATATACTAAAAATAAGGTTGTATAGTTCCATCACACACAGTTCAGTTTAGGTCGTCAAATGGATCGTAGTAGGCCTCAAGCCCGGTTCAACGACACGTTGTGTTCCAAAGACAAATTAGCATATCTAATTAATGAGGCCCGTTAGGGTCGGTCAGTCAACTGATGGAAAGTAACGATGCGGTCGACGATGGAACGCGCTTACCTAGAAGGAACCTATTCACTCTCGACTTAAAGATTCCCGGGTTGTAGCTAGTGTTGTAAAAACGCTCGAGTCGGCGCTAAAACGCTCGAGTCCGGACTCGAGTATGTACTGCGTGCTTTTTATTTGTTATAGAAAGTTTTATCACTTCCTTCGGAACTAGCGTTGAAAACAGCAGGAAAAATTCTCGTTTCTTTCTCTTTTCTCACAGCCTTAGGGGCTGCTGCTGGAACTGCGGGTGCCAAAGGGGCGGGAGTAGGCGCTGGGATGGGCTTGGCCATCAAAGCTCGAAGAGGCTGAGGGACCGCCAAGGCCGGGAGGGCCTTTTGGTGGTTAAGCCTGGTCCAAGGGGACGGACGGTGGCGGGCGAGACGCTCGGGGAGCTGGGTTGAGGGAGCTAACCCTAAGGGGGCTTCTCTCAGCTAGCGAGCGGCGGCGCGCTTCGCGAGCTAGGGAGAAATTTTTGGGGCTTTGGGGAACCCCGGTAGTTAGCCGGGTGCCCAGCTTAACCGCACAGCACACAGCTGGGTTGTTCTGTGCAGAGCGTGCGGTCTTTGGGACGGGGGCAGTCGGTGGTGCCGTGGTCGCCCAGACACTTTACGCATTATTTATTTATTTAACAATTCATGTACACACTTAACTTATATAAGAAAAGAAGACAGAAACAGAAAAATAGGTACATAGGTGATGCTTATTTCTAACGAAATCTCTTCCAGCATACCCGCGAAAGGAGAATTGGAAAAAAAGAGAAGTAGACACCGTGTGTAAAAGTGAAAGGAAAAGAAACAAACAAAACTATTATTATAAGAATATACCTACCATTTAAAGTACATTGTTACACTAGGGATGAAAGTAACTCATTTCGTCCCGAGAAGGAGTTGGCGGGCGAGCGCAGCGAGGTCGCTAATTCGAGGGGTTAAATGGGTTACTTTCACCCCGAGGTAAACACTGTGCTTTTCATTACGAATACGAGGAAACTAAAAATAAAATTAAAAAAAATGTAAAACCTGAGTCGTCGTACCTATGATTTTAAGTAGGTTTCTTTCTTCTGATTTAGGCGGTAAAAGGTATTCTACTCTTGCTTTAGCCTCTTCTCTTATGAAATTAGGCGTTAAATCACTATTTTAATCTGATAAACATAACGTGTTAATACGAATCTCTGTTGTACGGAAATGTAAACAAAACTCGAAAAAACCAACGACTGATTGTTACTTTTCCGCCAGTTTGTTTTTTTTTCTGCGGCCGGCCAGCTATTCAGCCTCATTAATGAAAAATTAGAAATTAATTGTATTATAAAGAAATAGTTACAAATAAATCACTTAAAATATAACATTACTGGAGACGACGGTCTTTATGGCCTTGCTGGCGGGGGCCTTAGACTTGGCCTTCCTCTTCCCTCCTAGGACGACTTGAAAGTCGTCGTCGGAGGACTCCTGGGACTCAGAGTCTGACGGCTCTGAGTCGTTGTCCATGGGCACTGATGTGTCTATAGCCTCGCTAGGAGAGGATGCTTCAAGAGACGAGTTTCCCTCTATTTGGGAAGAACAAGGGTGGGAGGAAGACAGTCCCGTGGACGGGGCCCGAGTTCCTTCGTCGGTGGAGGGTTCCACCTATGACGGGAGTGGGTTTACACCCTCAGTGGGTGAGAGGGGTGAGTCGTCGGTAGCGACTTGTCGGGGGCCGGCAAAGGCTTTAAATTGGACTCCATACTTCCCCCCCCCCCCCCGCGAAGTTGTTGCCGCAAGTAGACGTGTTTTGTTACGCTCCTCATCTTTAAATCAATTAATTTTGTTTAACCTGCCCATAAGGACCTAATAACTATAGTTTTCGGTTAAGAAACAAGTGAGCAAGTGAACTGTGTCAACCACAACACAATATATAAACTATACAGGGAACAGTGAGTAAATATATATAATTTCAAAAGTGCTTACAAAAAATATGTTTGTTGGTGTCCAAGACTCGAGTTGCGTCGTGTATACCGTCATAATAGTCATAAATGTAAACCACTAATTGACCGCAAGCGTTAACTTTGAACACTCATTAGCTAATTTCAACTACTCAATATAAAGAGCAGTTGGTCTCTGTGCGTAAGGCGTTACCCAATACCAGTGAGTTACTTTTTTTTTGGTTCGAACCCGGATCAGCGTGAGACTTTTTGGATTTAATTAACTTTTTTAATTTTATTTTTTAAATTTATTCTGAAGCGGATATATTGTTATTTCGCTATCATGCCAATAAACCACTCACCTCCCCCAACCACTCCATCTACACCGGTCTTTGAGCATGAGAACTCTGATAGCTCTGCAACTTGTAATGTTATTATTTTATACTCACATTATTAATTATTTCTTAATCTTTTCTTATCGTTGTTCACATCCTTTTTATTGTAATTATGTCTTCTGATAGCTTATATTATTTAATTCTTGTAAATTTTTGTATTTCATGTCTTGTTTACTTTCTGTATGAGATGACTTCAACTTCAACTTTTAATTAATGGCCTTTGTGGAAGAGACACCACAATTTTGCCAATAACACGTGCGGGCTGTTAATAAACCATCAAACGTTGGAGAGTATTTAGCGTGAATTAATAGTAAATTTTTTTATCTTTCTTAATAATGAATTAATGAAAGTAGAAATTGTAAGAATTTCTTCGCAGAAACAGACTGACAAGTGACCACAGATTAGAGAGAGTAGTACAAGTGACAAGTCCTATGACCACAGATTATGACCAGTACATGACAGAGAGAAAATAAAAATATATAAAAAGGTTATAAAAGTTACAACTTAATTTTATTAATTTCAATGAATTTGCATAGTTTAAATATAAAACGTGTAAACACAAAAGGTAGAAGACATTTGACCGAGGTTGGGCGCGGAATATGAGGAGGAATGATTTCATGAAGAGAGAAGCGCAATTTAGGACAGGAGAAAAATAAATGGTCCACGTTTCCTTCATCCAAACCGCATTCACAAAGAGAGTTATTCTTAATTCTAAGTTTGGCCAAGAAATGAGGAGAGCAACAATGATTTAAACGTATACGACAGATAGTTGAGGTAGTGGTTTTTTTTTCCAATTGATATTTGAAGAACCAAGGTTTGTGGGGTATCTCGGGTTGTATATCTCCATAAAATTTACCCTTTATGGACTTAGAGATTTGCCATGCCTTAGACCAAAATTTAAACATGGTTATAGGAAGAGTAGAGCAAATGTCATGGGAATAAATTTCAGAATGGGCAAGAGAGCCAGAGAGGACAGCATTTTTGGCGCATGAATCAGCTGACTCATTACCAGGAATACCGACATGACCAGGAATCCAAGCTATGACAACATTAATTCCAAGTTCATGACATTGAAATAGCAAATCTCTAATTTTTAGAATTATAGGGAATCTTGACTTAGATCTAAAAGGATTAGATAAAATGGCTTGAAGACAACTTTTTGATTCAGAAAAGATTATGGAGTTATTTAACTGATGAGATTTAACAAATGAAATAGCTTCAAAAATGGCAATTGATTCACCTGTAAAAACAGATGTAATAGAAGGGCACTTATAATTTAAAATAATTTTTGTATGAGGAATCCAAACAGCAACTCCTACAGGGCTGTCATCGGAGACTTTGGAAGCATCAGTGAATATTGTAGTCCAGTTATTATAATTAGAAGAAACTTATTGGACAAACATCGTATGAGGTTCTAAGGTATTTTTGTTAATTTCAAGGTCCAAAACGATCTCCGGTTGAAATACCAGAGCATTATAAGGCACCGAATATAGATATAAGATGGGGTTTTGAAAAAGTGGGCTAGAAAGACGAGTGAATTGAAGGTAGGCACGAAGAAGACAAGGAAGTTCAACATTCGAACGACGACTACAGGAGTCAAAGATGGATAATAAATGGTCCAGCTTACCAAGAAGGGGATGTTCAGAATTTTGTACAAGTTTAAAAATAAATCTATTTGCTAGAAATTGTCTACGAATCGAAAGAGGAGGCTCAACACACTCAACTTGCATGGCATTAATTGGGGACGACTTCATCGCCCCGAGAATAATTCGTAAACACTTTGATTGGATTTTATCAAGTTTTTGAAGGCCAGATTTATTACAAGGATCTAATAGGAACATACCATAAGCAAAATGACTACGAACTATTGCGTTGTAGATCAGTTTTTGAGTATAAGGGTGAGCACCCCACCAAACACATGAAAGAGAGCGAAGAACATTAACGTTTCTTTCGCATTTTTGAGAAACAAAGTCTGTGTGGGCAATACCTGTTAATTTTGAATCTAACCAAACTCCTAAAAATTTAACATTGTCCACCTGAGAGATATTTTCACCGTTAACTTTAATATCAACAGGAGGAACAATCTTTTTTTTTGTAAACACAACTACAGAGCTCTTAGAGGCTGATAAGGACAAACCGTGTTTTAGAAGCCAATCAGATAAATATCCAAGGGCGGAATTAAGACGGTTAGTAGCCTCATCTAACGATTTTCCAGAACAGTATAAAGCTAAATCATCAGCATACTGCAATATTTGACAAAATGAATCAGTGGGAAAATGTAAATCATAAGTATAAAGGCTGAATAAGAGAGGACTTAAAACTGAACCTTGTGGTAAGCCTTTCCAGATAGTCTTAGTGGGAAGAGAGGAGTTTTGATTTTTAATGGAGATGGTTCTCTCCATCAATAGATTACAAATAAAACGGACCAATTTTTTAGGAACTTTCAACTGATGCCCAAGTTTATCCTTTAGCACCGGAAGTAAAACATTATCGTAAGCTGACGCAATATCCAAAAAAACTCCTACTAAAAACTGCTTACTTATCAAAGAAATACGAATGTCAGAAATTAATACACTAAGACTATCCATTGTGCTCATACCTTTACGGAATCCAAACTGGGATGCGGGCAACAAATTCCTATTTTCCACCAACCACTCAAGTCTATGCTTCATCATATGCTCTGCAACCTTGCACAGAGTAGACGACAAAGCAATAGGCCTGTAGCTATTAGGGTCTGACGGGTTTTTTCCAGGTTTAATGACCGGAATTATTATTTGGTGTTTCCATGGTTGAGGAACCAAACCGGACTCAAAAAAGTTGTTGACGAGATCTAAGTAATAATGTTTTGTACTTCTTGAGGCGTTTTTTAAAAATGAGTACGGGATCCCATCTCCTCCAGGAGAGGAATCAACAAGACCGTCAAGTGCCGTTTGAAGTTCAGAAAAAGAGAATGGGGCATCAAAATCATTTTCGGAAGTAAGTAAACCCGGAGGAGAGGGAAAAGAGTCCAAACTAGGAACTGAAGGGGGAGCCAGTTTATCAGAGAAAGAATCAAGCCAAGAAGAGGGATCGTTGGCTGAAATGTCAACAGAATTACAAGATCCTCTGTATCTCCTGATTTGCTTCCAGATTAACGAAGAAGGGGAACAGGGAGATAAGCTCTGACAGTAGCGAAGCCAACCTTCTTTTTTCTTTTTAGAAAAAAGTCTTTTAGCAATGGCTGCTTTTCTTTAATAGACCAAAAAATTCTGAAGGGTCATTGAATTAGAATAATTATCCTCTGCTATTTTTCTTTCCTTGACAGCAGAAGTGCATTCTGAATCCCACCAAGGAGTTGAAACATGAACTTAAAGGGTTTTTTAAGAGGAAAATTATCATCAGCACTACAAATAAGGGCGTCTACAAATTTAAAATAACAATCAACGAGATTGTTACTGTCAGGAGGGGGAAGAGAGACTAACTTAATTTCAAGAGAATCAGAATAAGAAGACCATCTTGCATCATTTAATCTATATTTAAGGGAGGGGTTAAAATTACGCATTGGTACTACTCTATCGGAGATAGATATAATAATAGGAAAATGATCACTACCATAAGAATTAGGCAAAATATTCCAGGAAAGAATGGAAGCAAGAGAGGCAGAGCAGGCTGTAATATCCACAGCTGAACTAGGGTTTTGAGTAGGGCGAACTCTCCTCGTGGGGGAACCATTGTTAATAACACACAGATCCACTTCATCAAAAATTTCAAAGAGGGCACGACCAAAGTAATCATCAAGCATTTAAATCACCCATAAAAAATATTGGGGAGGGAACTGAAGCAAATATACATAAAAGGTCTGGAATTAATCTGGAATGAGGATGAGGAATGTATGCAGAGAGGAAAGTTATATTAAAGGCCTTAACAGCAACGATATTAATGTCTGGAGAAATAGGGGGAAGAGATATTAGAGAGAAAGGAAGGGAGCGCCTAACAAGAAGGGCACTACCTGCATACCCGTCAGCCCTGTCACTCCGAAGACAGGAGTAACCTGAGACCCGAAAGTGAGAACCAGGCACCAACCAAGTCTCCGAAACGGCAATGACTGAGGGGTGAAATTTATTAATTAAAAATAAAAGTTCAGGCTTTTTCGGCCGAATGCTTTGACTATTCCACTGAAGTGTGGAGACTAGATCCATTATTTATATTAGAAATAAGCAGGGAAAGTTTTTGGGCAACGTGGGGCGGTACAGAGGAGTTATTACGGGAAACTAGACTAATAATAAGCGATAAAAGTAATTCTAAAAGGCTATCCTCTTGAGGGGACTTTGGGAATGAACAATTTTGAGACTGAAGAGAGAAGCCATTGGGAAAGGCTGAACGATCCTCAGCAACGATGCTTCTGTGGGCAGCTTTGTCAAAAGACTTACCTAGAGGAGCTCTAGGCTTAGGGGAAGAAAACACAGTTTTTTTATACGAGGTAGTAGGAGTAAGGCTAATAGGTTGGGAAGAGGAGGAGGAGAAAGAAGATTGGGTTGGAAAATTTTGAGTAACTTCGGAATAAAGTTTTTTGACATTAGGAAGGGATCGTGAAGCCTCTTCATAGGAAAGGTTTTCCTGCGACATTAATATTTTGATTGATTTTTGTCTCCCTTGCTCGGGGCAGTTACCATAGATGGCAAAATGGCGGCCCAAACAATGGATGCAAGACGCCCTGGCCTCTTCCATGTCACAGCTGTCACCACTGTGGGGTTGCGAGCACTTAAAGCACCTTGCTTTGGACCGACACTGTGCCTTAACGTGCCCAAAGCGGCAGCAATTTAGACATTGAATCGTGGGGTATTGATAAACCTCCACTGGAAGAGAAGTGTGATATAAGAACACCCTTTGAGGGAGAGTTTGTCCCTTGATCGTTATAACAATTGTTTGTGTAGGGATCCAGGAGGTCTTGCCATCCTGTTTACTTTTTCTGTTTAGTCTTCGTGCTTTTAATATAATTCCGCACCCATCAGGAAGAATTACCGAATTTACAAATTCATCCATCGACATATCGACCGGCACTTGACGGACGATACCCATTTTGGTAATGTTGTATGAAGGAATCTTGACTATATATTTTGATTGAAAAACAGGGTTACAAAGAAAATTGTTGGCCGCCTCACCAGAGGTGAATTCGACAGAGATTTTATTTCTGCCCACTTTTTTAATACCATCCCTGCAGATGTTTTTAATGTTGTTTTGTATTAAAAATTGGCCAAACTTTATTGGACGAATAGATGTCCCAGCAGAAGGGTCTGGTTCGGCTCGGGAAACGTGGACAATAAAGGGTCCTTTATCTATGTTAGCGTAAGATTTTATGCCCTCTACCAAAGAAGAGTGAATATAAAGTGTTTGGATGGCCGCAACAGCCATGTCCTTATCAATAATAGGTTTCTTGGAAACAACCTCAATTGTTTCTGGGTCAATAAAAATATGGCGTCGCTTACCAGGCGCCGAGTTTGAAGTTGGGACAGCGTCGGGAGGGTCAGGAGGAGCAGGAGGGGGAGGAGGTTGGTCCATGTCTATCTAGGAAAAATTAAATTAATGAAAAAATAACCCTGAAATCTGCGAAGAAAAATATGTCTAACTGTTATTATTCTAAAAAAGATTTGGAAAAAATTTATCACTCCAACACGACTGACAGCTATCCAAAAAAACGTATGAGATGACGTTGTCAATATTTAAGTTCTTTTCAACTAAATGTTAGCTATGGTAAACAAAGAGTATGGTAGCGAATATTGTATTCATAAGTAAACATGATGAATTAATATAAATTAATCATATATTTTTAGTTAAGTATTAATTGTTGTTATTATTCTTACATTCATGTTCATAAATATAATTTTTATAATATTTCTTTTGTGAGACAATACTACTGGCTGGTTCTTACATCAAGCTTCACTTTTAAAATGGGAAAAAGAAGGAACACGGAGCCAGATTGTCAGAACTATGATGTGGAAGGGAGCGAAAAAAGAAAAGCAGCGTGTTGATTGGTAGATTAGAGTACAGTGTTTCTTATATAATGTACTTTGCGGGTTGATTGGAATCCTACTCGTCTCGTGTATATTTGTTGCTGGTGGGTCTGCCGCCAGTTAAGGAACCTGCTCCTGCTCCTTTCTGCCGAAGAAACAGAACGTTGTATGTGCTCCGGGCCTCTGGGGGCCACACTCCTCTACATGGCAAGAACATACACCACCAAGCTACACCGTTTTTGACCCTGCGGACCACCCTCAAGGTCCGCGTGAGTTGGTCTGCCGTCTGCTGCTACCTATCTACGAACTGCCAGTCTTCAAAACCTGCCTGCGAGCTGCCAGTCTTCTACTAGGTACCTGCCTGCGTGCTGCCAGTGTTCCTACCCACGTGTCACTAAATTAAATTACCTCTCAAGGACAAATCTTATTTATTTACTTTTCTCCCACTAACATTCAATACATAGCGTACCTTAACGTTACAAACTCTACCCATAGATGCAAAAGGAGGAGTGGCAAAAAAACGTGGACCTTCTCGTACAAACCTCGGTGATACCGACTTGGATTTGATTTCGATTGTTTCGAATATTTCTGAGTGTAATAAGTCGGTTAAAAAACGAAAATTTGACCAGCTCGCTAGTGAAAATGCTGATATTGCAACATTAATTAAGGATTTGTTTTCCTTTTTCTCAAAAGAACAAGAAATACATTTCCAAGAATTAAAATTGACTATGGAAGTCATATCTAAGAAACATGATAAATTTTTAGAAAAAAATATTTCGCTTGAGAAAGAAAGAAAAGCTGACAAGGTTTTAATCAAAGAATTGGAAGAGAAACTGGAGACTTTGGAAAGAAAATCCCGGGGTAGCGGTATAGAACTCCGAAATTTGCCTCAGCAAAAAGACGAGTCTAAGGAGACACTGTGTTGGGAAATTATACAGTTAGGAAAGACCTTGAATGTCGATATTGATAGCTCGACAATAACGACACCGTTATTACGTGTATAATTATTAAATAAGTTTTGTGGTTATGATATGTGTTAGTTTATTAATTTATAAGATTATTTTATGTATTTTTTTTCTATGGGCCTCTGATGCCTGAAAATAAATGGTTAGGTATTATAAAGGACATCTACAGGCTAAAGTCAAAAAGACTCCTCAAACCTGGTTGTTGTGGACTTTAAGACGGTACTGGTGAAGGATAAAGTCTTGAAGGCAGTAAAGAACTTCAATAAATCTAAATCTAAAGGGGAAAAACTAAACACGACTCACTTGAACTCTAAATACCAGCCAAAACCGCTTTACGTAGGTGAAACTCTCACACAGAAAATACAAAGGCTTTACTTTCTGGCGAGACAGTTCCAAAAGAGTCATGGATATAAGTTCTGTTGGACGTCTAATGGAATAAATACGAATGCTGATTTGGAAAAGCTAAGACTTGCTACATGACTATGTTTTGCCGAAAATGGTCAATTTTGTATTGAATTATGGCTGCATGTTTTTAATTATTATCATATTTTTTTAATATTATTTATTTCTCTTCTCAATGTTAAGATTAGTGCACGCGTTTTGTTGCGTGTTTGCTGTCAACAAAAAAATCCTTTCATGAAATATTTACTTATTATAAGCTTTGCTCAGTAATATTAGCTCCTGAGGTTTCTCAAACCATGTATGTAATTGAATTGTTGGTCTTTTGACTTCGATAACATTATTGATTTAATTTGGTTAAATAATATTTTTTAACTAAATGTTATGAATTTGTTAATTTATATGGATTTACTATTAAGAATAATGCATTTATTGAGAAATTATATAATATATTATGAATTACTGTTTATCTTGCTTGATCTCTGTTGTTATGTTTTGTTTACTAGTTGGCAGATAACCAAATACATATTACCTTATCCGTGCTCTTGTCAAATCATAATCTATTACATCATTAATATCTGTTGCATAATCTACACATTTATCACATACATAAAACATCTAAACAAACTAAAATTGCTCTTTCTCACTCACAAGTGCTATAAATCACTTAATCGCTATAAAACTTACCGCATGTTGTTCGAAAACCCGGACTACAATTCATGGCCAAGATATACTTCTTAATTAACATTCAATGAGATTATACATTTAAAATATTGATCAAGTGTCTGTATCTACATCCCAAACAGCTTCTGTTGAGGAATGCCATAAAATATTGGCTTCGACAGATAAGGATTTACTTATTCTTACACAAAACATTCGCAGCATAAACTGCAACATGCCAGAGTTACACATTCTGTTAAAGAGATTGAAAGTAAATTGTGACGAAGGTAGTTATACTGACAGAATGTTGGCTCTTTAATACAACTGTAATACCCAGTCTTCCGGGGTATTGTCATGTGGCGTCAAAAATAAACACTAAACAAAATGATGGTGTAGTAATTTTAAACGACGAAAATCTTAGCGTAAATTTTGAAGAACCTGTCATGCAAGATTGCAATGGCTTAATTGTTGTAATTGATAACCGTATTGCCATACTTGCAATTTATCGATCACCTTCCTTTAGAAACATTGACATTATAGTGTACTGCACAAACTTTCCGCCTTCGAACATGTTATAGTGATGGGAGACATTAATATCGATATTAACCCAATAAAAATAAATCAAAATGGAGAACGCTATCTTAATGTAGCAGCTGCACATGGCCTTCTACCGGGTCATACTTTGGTTACTCGTGCTAAAAGGGGCACTTGTCTGGATCATGTACTGATAAGAACTAATTTCCTTTCGAGTACTATTGTACCTCACACTACTCTAACAGATCACTACCCTACATTAATATGAAGAAATTCCGACATTATGCTTCTTCTAGGATAGTAAAAACCGACAAAAATGGTCTGCTTCAAGATCTATTGAAAATTGATTTCGGCCCAATTGATGTTTTATCAGATCCGAACACTTCCCTAAACTACTTCACACAATCAATACAACAGGCAATTCTTAACAACTCGAAGGAAATAATAATACCCAAGCTCCACAAATTGATAAAACCATGGATGACACAAGGTTTGTTGCGCTGTGTAAGACATAGAGATAGATTACATCAAAAATTAAAATTGAATCCACTAAATGACATTTTAAAAATTTGTTATAATCGATACAGAAACTACTGCACTACTATTATTAGGAAAGTGAAAAGAGAATATGAGAAAGAGCATCTACAAGCAGCTACACAAGATAGTAAAACACTGTGGAAGGCAATCAAAGAGATCACTAATACGTCTAAAAAATCAACTCCTCCTAAAGAATTATTGACGGTGTCTACTACTCGTGAGAATTCACTCAATGAAGTTAATAATTTTTTTGTTAACGTTGGAACTTCTCTGGCAAATAAAATTTATGAAAAAAACATGCAAACGTTACACAGCAACTCTCAAATTACTTACTAGTGCTGACACAAATGCAGTCAATTCATTCGTTTTAATGGATACTACCGAAGCTGAAGTTGAACGCCTTATCTTTGGCTTAAAGTTAAACTGTGCCAATGGTTGTGACAGTATTAGCGGTGATTTTCTAAAAACTTATAAAAATATTATTATACCACCTATTACTAAAATATTTAATAGTTGCCTTCAGATGGGTGTGTTCCCCGATTCTCTAAAAAAGGCCGAGATTTACCCCATTTATAAAAATGGTGACAGAAATCGTATCATTAATTATAGGCCGATATCTATTTTGCCGGCTTTATCGAAGATACTTGAAAGAGTAATTAATCAAAGATTAGTAGACTATTTAGACAAAAAATGATTTGTTGTATTCTAATCAATACGGGTTTCTGAGCAAGCAGTCAATAAATTGACCAACTATATTGCCTGAAACCTAAATAAAAGAAAAAAATGTCTCATTATCCTTTTTTCCTCGACCTGGCTAAGGCTTTTGATACGATTTTTGAAATTATCTCCTTCGCAGATGATACTGTCCTCTGTTTTGCTGGCGATACCTGGGAAGATACCTTCGATGCTGCTCAACAGGGCTTTGACACGGTTAGAGGGTGGTTGAGGAGAAACATTCTCACGTTGAATGTAGATAAAACAAAATATGTCTGTTTCGGCATTAGGAATGTAAAGGAAGTATCTGGAAACCTGGGAATCGTCTCGCATGATGTCAAGATAAATCTAATTGTTCATGCCCCCCCCCCCTAGAGCGTGTTCAAGTGATTAAATACTTAGGCGTAATAATTGACAGATGCCTTAATTTTAAAGAACACATAAAAGTTCTATGTGGAAGGATTCGCAAATTAATTTTTGTATTAAAAAATTTACGACATGTCGCTGATCCGCAATTTCTGAAGCAGATATATTATGCCCTCTTTCAGTCGCTTTTGACATACTGTATCTCTTCTTGGGGTGGCTCCTCTAAAACAACTTTAAAACGCCTGGAGATCGCCCAGCGTGCAGTGCTCAAAATTAGTACTTTTAAAAGTATTTTTTTCCCAACCACTCAACTGTACAAGAATTGTGAGGTCCTGACTGTCAGGCAAATTATATGTTTTTAATATTACTCTCCTACAACACAGTAAACAGACTTTCAATCCGCTAAACCAAGTGGGGCGAAAAAGAGACAGAATTTGTGCCAGTAGAAATATTACCAATACTAAATTTAGTACAAGGTTTTCTAATTTTTCTGGACGTTTCATTTACAATAAAATTAACAAAGTTATAAACATCTCTCACTTGACTAAAACACAATGTAGGAAAAAGGTGTTGGAATACTTGCTTGGGCTCTCCTATGAGGAGACTGAGTTGCTACTACATGCACCAAAGTGATTGCTTGCTTTTCACAGTCACACACCCTCTCACACTCACACATACACCATTACATAACACAAAGAGAGGACACTCACACACTATTTTTTTTTTTTTTTTTATTAATTATTCGAATGATACTACATTTTTTTTTATGATGTTATTATTTTTTTTTTTTTGGATTAATAATTTAATGTCTATTTTTTCTGTAATTCAAATGGTAATGGTTTTGTAATTTTGTACTTATTCTTTTAATTTATTAATTTTAATTTTTTGTGTTTTTATTTTAATTAACTGCATTTTTGTTTTAATTTTTTATATTATCTTAATTTTCTACTCGATGGCTCAAATTGTATTGTTTTTTTATTACTTAGGGGGATTGGCGCTGATAGCCGAAATACAGGCTCTTGCCTAGTTCGGCTACAGAGGTCTAATTCTTTTGTCTTTCAACAATATAGCCTAGAAATCTGAAGCAAAAATGGTAACTAAAATTGAATAAACTCATTATTATTATTTACTTGGAGAGGAAATCGGGGTCTTTTAACAAGACATTCTGGAAGAATGCCATGACGACCTCGATTTCCCTCTGTCTTTACGACATGGTGGGGGCAGGGCCTAACAAGGGGGCAACATGAGTTGCAACTCCTATGTCCCTAACACCTATGTCCCCGGGTGGACGGGCCAGGAGGTGAGTGACCCTCCCAGCAAGGGTTGTGCACGCTGGGAGGTGTGTACCTAATGGTGAGCCCTAAGCTTGTAAACCGATCGCCAATCTTAATGTGCGATCGGGCCCTGACAGGGTGTGAAGGGATAAACACCCCAACCGACACCAGGGTGTGTAGCTGGAAGAGAACTCGGAGTTATAGGTCTGACGAGGGGCCACCCCCAAGGCCTAGACCTAGCTCCCGACTCCAAATGACTGCCTAGCCCTGAAGGGGTTCGGCGGGTGTATTGGGGCAACACCCCCTTGACTTGTTGACACCGTGACGTATTCCCGCCAAGGACCACGAAACTGTGGCTTTTCCTTTAAGGGGCACTACGTTAACGACTATTCCTATAAGGAAATAGTCCATCCTCCACTGCCTTGAAAAAGGCGGCTTCCGATAGTGGCGTGGTCAGTGACCACTGATGACGTCACGGCGAGCGGGCGCGGCGAGACGTAGGAAGGGGCACGTAGCACAGAGCGGGCGCGATGCATGGGGCGGCACGTCCGTTCGGGGCAAGCGACGGGCAGCGAATCCCCCATTGAGGAATAAATTTTGCACAATGCTTCCTTTTATAATCAAGGCGAGGACTAAGGATTTTCTAAAATACATCCCCTAAAGGAATCAAACGGGGGTACAAAGTTTGTATGGAGAAACCGACTTTCACGCGGGCGAAAACGCTGGTAGAAGCTAGTAAAAAATAAAATCTTATTCAAAACAATATCATCGCTATCCATTTATGAACGGTAAATAATTAATTTAAAATAACATTAATTCTAAGTCGGTGTTAAATATTGAAACACTAGATGAAAACCTGGCTCCCTCGGGTGAAATGTGACTCATAATACACATCTAGGTACAAAAAGTAGGTAGATATTTTATCAAAAACACGTTGGGTATTCGCAACACACTAACTTTATTGAACCAATACGTGCGCAGTTTAGTTACTAACTTACTAGGTGGCGTTACTAGTAACTTAAGCATAGGTGTAATCGAGACACGCATTGAGTTAGGGCCGTATTTCACCGAGACACCAGACACCACTGGTCGCGCCACCAACAAAATGTATAGAGCTCTATAGAGCGTTACTCACCTGGTGTCTGTTTGGTAGCGCAACCAATTTAGCGGCGCTACCAGCTCGGACACCAGTCCGGCCGCCAGCCACGCCTCCACTAAAGAGTATGTAATAAGATGAAAATCTAACCCAAAGATTTTATATTATAATATCATACGGATAAACTCGATTGACTACGGAGCAATCACACTCTAAAGTGTTGTTTATTCTCATTGACATTAAGTTCATATTGACAAGCAAACGGGAAAAAATGTACTGAACAAGACAACGAGAAAGGGTCGCGAGGGTAACCATAAATTTACTAAATTTATTGTTATTATTTTTGTCACTGCAGCACGTGATATTTATTGGTGTATTTTTTTATATCGATAGCAAAGTACCAATAACTCCAAACTGTCTGTGAAACCTGAAAAAAAAAAAATCACTCGAATTTTACTAAGGCGATTATCACATTGCCACGTACCACGCAGCGTAGCGTGTGAATGCGTGTATTAACGTTGCTTGTAAGTATCTCCATTTGTATAGACAACAGGCACAGTCCGAAAATGCATCCACGCGCGTTCATGCAGATCACGCGCCTAAATGAGGAGAAACATGCACACACGCGCGTGGTTGCGGGATGACACGCAAGGTATGGCACACTGAGTCTCGTAGTGTCGTATGATTTTGTATGAAATGAGTCAGGGCCTGCGTGAATTTACAAAACGCACCTACGCGCGTGTGTACGTAAAAAACCCGTACGATGATGCAGATCTGCACTCCCGCAAGTACGCGTGTAGGTGCGTTGACACGCAACATGCAGCGTGATGCGTGGCAGTGTGATTATCGCCTAAAACACGCGGAAAAATCTTTTTAAATTCATAGCGGTAAATTATGATTTTCTTGAAAAAATATTTTTAGGAGGTATTGGTACTTCACGGTCGATAAATATAATATGCTAGCATTTGCCCGCGGCTTTGCCTGCGCACATAAAATATAGCCTATGTCACTCAGGAATAAAGCAGCTATAAATAAACTATTAAAACTAAGCTATTTAAACTAATAAGCTATTCTATTGGTGACAAACTTTTTGCAATCGGAACAGTACTTCCAGAGACAAATAACAAACCGTGCCTAACACCATGTTCTCCGATAATTATAAGTTGTAATGTGTTATATCTTATAAACTGTTGTAACATAGTTTTTTTCAGTTCGCCATTTGGTAAACAATATTTGTATGCTCAGCAAGGCAACGCATAGTGAGTCGATATTTTATAATTAACACCATGTACTGTACCTACATACATTATACCTATGTGTCACAAATAAACATATTTGACTTTGACTTTGACTTTGAAAAAAAGATTACCTAATATGGCTCGTTCGTTAACTCGCTTAAGCAATTCGCGCGAGTCCACGCGAGTCGGCACCTTCCGATTTCACCTACTTTTTCTGTCGTCATCTCCATCATCATCATTACCTCAAATATTAACAATTTCGCAACTTTCCTTAGCTCCTTTGTAACGGCTTGGATCTTTAGAAACATGTTTACACATAAAAAATTGGTGGTTAAATATTCTTCCAAGCGAATATAGCATATGTAAATCAATCAATATTTCGCAAATAAAATGGATTTAAGGTCAGCCGCGCACTATCCGGGCGCAGCTAGCCGCAATTAAATGTAAAGTGCGTACTGCTGCCTAGGCGGGTACGAGAGTTGTGTCTCTTTAATTTCGGCCAAATGGTTCAAGGGACTATAAGCCTTAAGCGAGTTGTAGAACAAGTCCCTCCAACAAACAAAAAAACAAACTTTACCTCTTTATAACATTAGTATAGATATTTATGTCAAAAGAAGTTGTAATCGTATTGTGAGTACTAATAGTCTGAAAGATTGACAAATGTTTGAATTTATGTTACAAAAATAATTTGTGATTTTAGTGCAAATGTACAAACAAAATAAAACAATTATATTATCACTCATAGTACAAGGTTATTATTCCAGTACCCTTAAGAGGCTGCTTTTTCACCCGCCTATCGTAGGTAAACACCGAGCATGGTTTAAAAGCTTGTTACTTCATATTGTTATGGGTGGTTGTGTTGATTCGCAAATGAAAATCCGGAATATACGAAATGTTACTATTTAATTTCTCACACTATAACACACTTAAATACTAATGCTAAAACTAACATAAAGCTAAATCTTAATCCTAAATCCTATTGCTAGGAGCGGGCGCCAGGAGAGTTTTAATCGCATAGATGGCGAGCGCGCGGAACTCTACCAATCCTAAGTGGCCAGCCGGCTAGGGCGGTTCTTATCTATGCCTGATGTGGATGATGAACGTCCGAGTAAAACAAACAGGAAATAAAGGTTTACATGCGGTCTGCACACGGACCCTTGCCAGAACTTCTCCAATAATAAAAGGGCGTGACGGTAGGCTGGAACAAGCAAAACCAAATATGTAGGATGGTTCCACAACGAGGTTTATATGTAAACTTTCCACTTGAAATTATAAATAACTCACCCCTTTATTGTTGAAATCGTTCACACACAGAATGTAGCTTGATCACGTTGATCCAATATAAGTAATTCACGATTAACAAAATGAAATGGCGGTATGTCGATATAATTCGCCCACAAGTGACACTCGTCTGTCTCTGACCAGTGATTGCGCAGGAATGTCACCTTCAAGCTAGCGGTCGTCGATATAAACCAAGTTAACACAACTCACAGAAATACAAAAAGACAATAAACCGACATGGCGAGATTTGAACTTGGGACTCGTAGCCTGTAAGTCCAACGTTAATCCACTTAGCTATCTTTTAGTTTAGTTATGGAACCAAAAATGGGTTAACGTTCCACCACTAGGCATGACGTAATTACAATATGACGCAATCCAACGTGATGTTTGACGTAAAGGCAACGTGAAAAAAGAGTGATAATACCTGGATACTCTGTAGGCATTCAATAATTCCGTGATTTACTCCAAAATTGTACAAAACTTGTTCCAGGAAATACGTGATTTTTTAAACCCTTAAAAGTTTTTGATATACATTGACAAATTTGCTAGTCAAAGTTCATGCAAAATAGCAGATTTTCAGTGTTCTTAACAGAATTAGTTTTCGATTTAGAAATCGGGTGAACAAATTAATATTGAAAGCAAGAAATAGGTTCAGGCAGGAAGAAATTAAGAAATGTAACGGAGACTCAAAAAAAATATGGGAAAAAATTAATAGTTGGACAAGTAGAAAAAAAGCAAATATAGATGATATTATTAAAAGATATTTTGGAGATTCAGATTCCATGTATAACATATGTAGCCATTTTGCAGATACCTTCACTAACGAAATTATTGCTAAATATTAAGCATAATTGTAATGTTAAACTATTAGACAGATCTAAGTATGTTAGGGTAAGTGATGTAACGTTTCGCTTTAGGCCGGTGACCGGTGATGCAGTGTGTAAAGTTATCGATCAGCTGAGCAGTGATAAGGCACCAGGCAGTGACGGCATTCGAGCTAGACACTTAAAAACAATTAAAAATAAGATCTCGCCAGTCTTGTCGCACTTTATTAACCTGTGTTTATCAAAGGGGGAATATCATAGTCAACTTAAAAAAGCACTAATAAGGCCTATTTATAAGCAGGTATCTCACTCAGTCTACGCTAATTACAGGCTGATTGCTATCTTATCAGTTATTAAGAAAATAGTTGAGAGGATAGTAGTCGGTCAGGTTAGCGAATTGTTGGAGAAAAATAGTATTTTAGCGGATGTACAGCATGGCTTCAGACAGGGTCGAAGTACCATGACAGCACTATCACAGTTCTCCGAAGACCTGAATAGTAGTCTCGACAGCGGCCACCAGGTCCTGGCGGTGTTCATCGACTATAAAAAGGCCTTCGATACCCTGGATCATGAGGTGCTTATGCAGGCTATGGATAAGTGTAGGATCAGGGGTCCCACAAATAGGTATTTGTGGGACCCCACCTAGTTGTGGCAGAACCTTACAGACCTGCGGGTCCGGTGTTGCTGGTAAGGAAGCGGCGGTGCAACTAGGGGTTCCGACTGGTTCAGTATATGGTCCCGTTGGCTATGTGATACGTGTAAATAGCGTAAGTAATGTGGTGGAAAAATTTCGGGTGTACATGTATGCAGACGACATGTGCCTTATGTATTCTTCCAAGAATACACAGGAGGCCAGGGCTGTGCTGCAGGCAGACTTCGATAATATCACTCGGTGGGCGCATGACAAAGGTATAATTCTTAACATAGATAAGACGAAAGTAATGCATATTCGCTCACCGCACAACTTGGTGGCAAAAAATGTCAAAAGTGAGGATATAGGTATCGTGGGTCACACATATGAGTGCATGCACGTTAAGAATGTCAATTGCTATTATCAAAAGTTGGATTATATGAGTAAATTTAAGTACCTGGGTCTGTGGGTGGACTCCAACATGAATTGGAAAACACAGGTTGATACAGTGTGTACAAAGCTTAGGGAAGCTTAGGGAAGTTTTATATACTAAAGGCACCGTTGAGCAGGAAAACGCTGCGAGTAATTTATTTTGCTCTTGCCGAATCACTGCTATCCTATGGATTAAACCGTACAACCTTTAGCCAACGTTTAGCCGTACATTTAAACAAAACCTATCTTAACAGTATAAAATCACTGCAAATTCGTTTTATGAAATATCTTGTCGACCCACACACAAAAATTGCTTGTAAAGAAAACTATGAAAAACTATTTGTTACATGTAAAGTGCTTCCAGTACATGAAAAGGTTGAGTACTTGTTGGTCCTAGAACAGTACTATAATGAACAATTTAAAATACGGGTGCAAAATAAATATAACACTAGAAGCGTTAGAGAACGTAAACTCGTGCGACCACCAGTAAAAAATTACTATGGTAAAAGAACCAACAAGTATTTGATGCCTACAATTTTTCATGAATATGACTGGTTAAGAAACGATAACAGAATGTGTAAACGAACATTGAAAAATAAATTAAAGACGGTTCTCCTTAAGACAGTAGCCGCAAGATGTGAAAACACCCACTAACTTATTTATGTATTTTTAAAATGTAGATATAATTTAATTGCATTGCATTTGAACAAATTGTTACAAACGAGCGCTAATCCCGCCGACAAACTGTTACGCAGTTTGGTGGGTTTATAATATGTAAAACTTTGTTGGTCCAAATAAATGATTTATTATTATTCCATTTATTTATTATTATATACATATTTATCATATTTTTAAATATTTCTTCAAAAAATAACATAAAAAAAAACACATTTAAAAATATAAAAAATAGTAGCCCACCGGCATCGGGAACAGGGTCCAAGCTGCCGGCGGTCAGGGCTCCTGAGAGAGGAACCTCCGGACAATACGCGCCGTGTCTAGGAGTACTGCCTTCTGGATCAAGCCCTTGATCCAACTGCCTAACGAGAGCCTCCGCAGATGTTGGTCGAGGCTCTTGGCTATTAAGCCATTGGCCGCCATTATTTTTATTATTATTACAAATTTGTACATTGATAAATAATAAATGATCTTTATTTTGCAAGTAGGTTTTATAAAACACTTTTACACGTCAATTTTTTTTTTGTCGTCAAATAATGCTAGATGAGGCCGGTGTTTCCTAGCTGACTACCCTGAGAAGAAACACCGAAACAAACTCAGGGGTCAAAGTCTCTTTTAAAGTCCATACAGCAAAACATGTAATGGTCAAATCATATGAGAACCATGCAGATTGAGCCTGAGATGGTCTTTTGAAGAAAGAACCACACAGTTTTAAGTGGACCTGTCAGTGCAAGCATTTGTCAATATGCGTGTAGCTTAACTCAGGACTACTAAGGAGCTCAACGACTTGATGAACAATGCCAAAGAAAGGACATTTGGGTAGGCCAAATCAAATACTCAAAACTGCCAGACATCATATGAATATAAAAGAAAAGGAAAGAGTAATCCACATAGTTCTCACATTCACAATAATAAAATTTACAAAAGTGTAAATATTGCAAATTGTAAAAAAAAAGTATGTAATAAAATCAGTCAAATAGTAAAAATAAACATGTCATAATTGTAAAAAAATAATAATAAGATATATATTTATATATATACAATATCATAATTGTAAAACAACAACAATCGTCAATAAAAAAAGGCAGTTAAAACAAAAAAACATTCAAATGATAATAATTATAGTGAGTAGGTACTGGAGCAGGTCAATCCCAAGCCGTTTTATCCTCGAGATACTCTTTTACAGAATAAAAAGCCTTTTGACAAAGTTTTCGCTTAACAAATATTTTGCATTTTTTAATGCTAAGTTCCTGAATAGGACTGGGAAGCTCATTATAAAAATGTATACTTTGGCATCTAAATGAGCGTCCTAATTTTTTGAGCCTGGTGGCAGGAACCACTAACTTGTGTTTGTTCCTAGTATTAACGTTGTGAATGTCACTGTATTTTTTAAACATGTTTTTATTTTTATGAACATAAAAATATTTTCATAGATATACTGAGATGGCACAGTCAAAATATTAATATTTTTAAATTTATCTCTGAGGGAGTATCTGGGACTTAATTTATAAATTGAACGAATAGCCCTTTTCTGCAAAATAAAAATCGTTTGGATATCGGCGGCATTTCCCCATAATGGAATACCGTACGACATGACACTATGAAAATAACTGAAGTAAACTAAACGGGCTGTCTCTAAGTCAGTTAGATTTCGAATTTGTCTAACAGCGTATGCGGTAGAGCTAAGTTTTTTCGATAACTTATCTACGTGTGGGCCCCACTGAAGCTTAGCATCAAGAGTTATACCTAAGAACACTGTAGTGTCTTCAGGACTCAATTCTTTGCCTTTTATTAGCACACTAGTTTCTACCTGTCTTACGTGAGGCATCGTAAATTTAACAAATTTGGTTTTCTTTTCATTAATGAGCAGGTTATTGACATTAAACCAGTGTACTATTTTTGAAAGGGCGTTATTTATGTCATCAGTAACCGGCTCCTGGCGTTTAAGCTTAAACAAAAGCGAAGTGTCGTCTGCAAACAGCACTATATCATGGTTATCCTTTATGAGGTATGGCAAGTCATTGATATAAATGAGAAATAAAAATGGACCAAGAATCGAGCCCGGGGCACACCCTTTGATACTACTGACCCGGGTGATCTTTTTCAATTTACATCAACTCTCTGAATCCTATCACTCAAATAATAGACCAGTGTCGATAATTTTTAAAACCAAAAAAACTAATAGTAGGATGAAATCCATTAGAAAAGGAGGAGATTTACGGGCGATCTGAGGTCGGGAAGGGGGTGGGGGTGACTTTTTAAGGGGAAAAAACGGTTTTCCTCGATTTCTGGCAAAACTAAAAGTCCTATGGAAAAAATTCAAATGGCAAAGTTGTAGGTAATAAAAAGATCTAAAACTTTAGTATTAACACTTTTTTCACATAACCTCAAAATTTATGTGAAAAATTCAAAAAACATGTTTTTGTTTTTTATTTTTTCTCTTTCAAAAAAAAATTTTTTATCACGAAATTTGGTGAAAACTTACCTTTTTATGTCCCAAATACGCTGTAATTTATTTGATTAGAAATATTTATTTTTTCACCTTATTTTGAATAAATATCGAAAAATCACCCTAATTTTCAATCGAAAATTCACCCGTCAAAATATCTTTTTTTTTCAAACCAGTTTATATGGTGTCTGTTCGTTGAAATCTCTACTTTCCGATGGTGAAAAAAAATATATGTGTTACCATAGTAAATCTTCTCAGCAAATGCAAAAAATCGAAAAAAACTCGAATTCGATTTTTTTTTTTCAATTATTATATTCAATGTAGAGCTATTTATTAAAATTTACACTTTAATTACTCGAAAAACGTAAAATTACATGTTACATAGATAACAAAAAAAATTGCAATTCAAAATATATTACTATAATTAACAAACAAATAAGTTGATAAAATTAATACTTAATAAGACGTCTACAATATTTGTATGTGTGAATCTTCTTTAAGTTATATGCGTAGATACCTATTTATAACTATTTTTAGATAACTTATATATAAGTTATCTACCTGAGTGACCTACGAAAATTTTAGCCCATCAAAAGGTATTTCATAGAGGAGTGGGGAAGGGGCTAGGCGGATCCGGGTATTACTACATACATACCTAATATTTCGTAGCAGCTGTAACAACCGTTAGCCTAGTCAGTATTCGAAATACAGTATAGTATACAACACCGTTTATAAAAATACACGTGCACGTTGAGTTTCTTGAAGATAATTATGACAAGTTTACAAAAAAACTAAGAAGATTAAAAAAATAATAATCTCCTTTATTTTGCACAAACAAACTTAGTTACTTAGTTACTTAAGTTTTACTTTGGATTTGGCAGAATAGTCGACATCGGCTCGACCAAAGATTTTATATATCTTACTAGACCAGATTGACTACGAAGGAATATTGGTGGAATGGCGTCAGCGACTATCGCAACCCCGTCATGGGCACGCCAAAATTATGGCGATAAGTCCCCTCTTTGAGGCGTAGGTGGAAAGACCTCACGGCGGCGTCCTTACCTTCCGCATGACACAGGTCCTCACCGGAAATGGCAAGTTCGGGAGGTTCCTGTTCCGAATTAAAGCGGAAGTGACGCCCGGGTGTCGCCACTGTGCGGAACGCCCGGAGGACACGGTGGAGCACACAATCGCGGTGTGCCCTGCTTGGGTGGAGTATCGGTGTGCCCTGCTTGGGTGGAGTATCGCCGTGCCCTCGTGGGGGTGATCAAATCAAATCAAATCAAATCAAAGCATTTATTTCAAATAGACCATTTACAGGCACTTTTGGATAGTCAAATGTCGGTCAGTCCAAGAAAAGTGAAGCTAAATTGCACGTTCCAAAGAGTAGGTCTCTATGGAGAAGAACGTGCAAGAAACTCCATGGACACTCTTTTAAATCATATTATGTGTTACATACAATGCTTGGTTACATTTTACTTGTTGCTTCTATCACAATGTCGATAATGAAATAAAAATGTAAAATAATTAAAAAATAGAAACTGAATTAAGCTACTGGCAGCTAAGAGATGACCAGTCCCATCTGACGGCACCCGTTCACGAGCATGACGCGTGCATCAGCCCCACTCAGCTCAACCATTTTGAATGGAACTGAACGACCCAATAACACGTGCCACCAACAGCGAGACATTTGAGTGAGCATGACAAACTCAACTGCCATGCTCGTAATGTCAAAAAAAAAAAAAAAAGTTGTAACCTAATAAAAATGCTCCATGGTGCTTCACATTCACAAACTTGGAAAAAGTGCTTCTACATTATACAATGCAATTGTGTCTTTCAAATTAAAAAATTATAATATTAGTTTCCAACTAATCAACTAATTAGTACGCCCTAGTGGTAGTGGAGCTGGACCAGCATTGAGCCAAGCATTTTTATCTTGAATATAATCCTCCAACTTATAATATGCTTGTCTGCATAGTGTGCGTTTAATACAAGATTTAAATTTCGTTTCATTGAGTTCTAATATGTGGGGAGGTATTTTATTATAACATTTCAAACAGTACCCCATGAAAGAAGAGGGCACTTTAGCCAGTCTGAAACCTGGTTGAACTAATTGATCCCTATTTCTTGTAACATAATTATGTCTATCGCCTCTTTTGCTAAAAAGATGAAGATTTTTTCTAACATACATTATGTTTTCATAGATATATTGACAAGGTACTGTCATTATGTTAATATCTTTAAACAGTTCCCTTAAAGAATCGCACCGGCGGAGATTGTAAATCGCTCTGATGGCTCTTTTCTGTAATATAAAGATTGACTCGATGTCAGCAGCCCGTCCCCATAGTAAGATACCGTACGACATGACACTATGAAAATAACTAAAATAGACTAGTCTAGCGGTATCAACATCCGTAAATTGGCGGATTTTTCTAACAGCATATGCAGCTGAGCTAAGCCGCCCTGCAAGAGAAGTTAAGTGAGGACCCCATTGTAGCCTTGAATCAAGCGTAATCCCCAGGAAAATCGTTTTATCAACAAATTCTAGTTTTTCATTATTCAATACAATGTCACAATCACTACTTTTGACATTCGGTAAAGAAAATCTTATGCATTTAGTTTTTTTCCCATTTAGAACCAGATTATTAGCAGTGAACCAGTTTTGAACCTGCAATAGGGCGCTATTTTCGTTGTCAAGATTGTTAGTTTTTCTATTTATCTTAAAAATCAAAGAAGTGTCGTCAGCAAACAACACCATATTAAGTTTATTTTGCAACAAATTGCGTAAATCATTAATATAAACTAAAAACAAAAAAGGACCTAAAATTGAACCTTGGGGCACCCCCATTTCAACATTCAATCCCGACGAATTGACACCGTTTATTTGCACTAATTGCTGTCTATTATTCAAATAAGATTTAAATAAGCTTAACGCTGCATTGCCTAGTCCGTAATGCTTGAGTTTCCGAAGCAATGTTTCATGAACTACACAATCAAACGCCTTAGATAGGTCGCAGAAGATGCCTATAGCATCTTGTGCCTCTTCCCACGCATTAAAAATGTGTTTTAGTAAGGAAACACCCGCGTCAGTTGTACAACGTCCTTTGGTGAAACCATACTGTTTATCATGTAGGATGTTATTGGAGTTCAAATGACTAAGCATTTGATTTAACATTACCTTTTCAAATATCTTGCTAAGAACCGGCAAAACGGACACCGGCCTATAATTATTAGTGTCTTTACTATTCCCGGATTTAAAGAGCGGTATCACTTTACTATATTTCATTAGATCTGGAAAGACTCCTTGATCTATACACAAATTAAATATTAAAGCCAAGTACGGCGCTATAGTCTCAATAATTGAAGTACTAACTTTGATAGACATACCCCACAGATCTTCTGTCAATTTAATCTTTATTTCTTTAAAAGCTTTTATTACTGTTATGGGGTTTATATGTTTAAAGTTAAATTCAGTTGAACAGGCTGCAACGTTCTCCTGTAATAAATCAAAAGCATGCGATGGCGACGAATTAAGGGCTTCAGTAGTTTTAATTGGTATACTGGTAAAGAAATTTACAAATTCGTCTGCAACTAGTTTGTTATCGCTAATAAGACCATGATGAGTCTCCAATGTGTAATCATTATTATTTCTTTTGTTTCTGTTGGTTTCATTATTTATAATATTCCAAACTGTTTTTATTTTATTATCTGCTGTTTTAACTTTGTTGCTAATGTATAAGGCCTTAGCTGCCTTACAAGTATTTTTAAACATTTTAGAATAAATAGCAACATATTTATTAAAAGTTTCAGTGTTAATAATAGGCTTAAGGCCATACAACTCGAAAAGTCTTTCCCTACTTATTCTGATTCCTTTAGTTGCCCAGTCACTAAATCTAAACTTAGGGCAGATAGTTTTAGTTTTTTTCTCAAACGTCTTATTAAACTCCTTTTGAACTACTGAAAAAAAATTTTTATACAAAATATTACCATTATTTTCTGCAAGGTTCCAATCACCCAACCTGCTAGTTATAGTGCTATTAAATTTATTTAATTTACCGGATGTTATTGGTCTGAATTGTATCTGCACTTGTTGTATTGGTAAGTTGGATTCAAATGTTACCATTAGGCCGCTATGATCAGAAGGCAGATAATTTACAATGGCTTTTTCTAAATACTTGCAGCAACAAAAAACATTATCGATACATGTAGCAGTAGTTGTCGTTGTTCGAGTTGGTTCAATAAACACATTTAATAAATTAAATGATTTGAAAAGATTTAATAATCTACTGCTATCTGAATTATTTTCTAAAATATTAACATTAAAGTCTCCGCAGATAATTACTGGTTTATTACCCGTTGAAAGTTTAGCCATAACATCTTCCATGACTGACTCAAAAATAGAGTAGTTTTGATAATTAGGGGGCCTGTAAACGCACACTATGATATGCCTATCCAGCTCAACACACGACACTTCAATGCTATGTTCAACGGACAGTGCAACTATATCTTTACGAGTTTTAAATTTAATACTATTTTTAATAAGGATTAGTGAACCCCCACGTAACATTGACTTTCTGTTAAAACAACTGCCCACATTATAATTATCATAATTAATTAGCATTTCAAAATCCTTTAACCAATGCTCAGTAAAACAAATGATGTCAAACATAGTTTTTTCCAAAAATAATTCAATTTCTAATTGTTTCGAAGAAAAACCCTGAATGTTTTGAAGAAACAAATTAAAGGATTTTTGCTTACCCCCTGTAGCTTGAATGCTAGACGATACTGTATTGTTAAGTTGACATAAACTGCTAGCAGTAGGTACCAACTGTTGTCTTATTAACTAGTTTAAATCATTAGTACTACTACTAATGGTTGGACTAAGTACCGGGTACGTCGACATACTATTTATGTCTGAGTAAATATTAAATACTAATAGCTTCGCTATTTGACGTCTTAAAACAATAGGTAGGTATACAGTATACCTGGTCGAAAAAAGTTTATCAACAACATTGTTGATGTCAAAATATAAAAACTTATTACTATGGTGCGTAACTAAAAAATGCATATGCATATTTAGCATATGTATGTACTTATTTTGTCTGTTTGATAAGTGCTCAAAGTAAGGAAAAGCACACAAAATAATCTTTTTACAATTTATCTTCAACAGTTCAGTGATATTATTGGTGATATCATCTTTCTTCACATTTAAGCTATTACCCACAAATACAGTTAGAATAGCGTTGGGATCATATACTTGCTCATTTACTAATGACATTATGTGATGGTAGGAAGCTTGAGGTGTGCAATAATTTTGAGAAGGAAAAGGGAGTTTTTTACTAATTAATTGCCCTAATCCTCTTCCTATGCTATCTGAAAATATAATTGATTGATAATCCCTACTGCTATGAGAGGAAAAATTACAATTTTCTGAATCTACCCCTTGAGTTAATTCATGCTGAATGTTGGGTACCTGGTCGGGACTACAGTCCTGAGCACTGATGGGCTGGGATGAGTTCTCTGTTACCACAAGTTCGAAGCCAGCTGGCTTAGATTCTGTCTGAAGATCCTAGTTTGAATTATATTATTGATTGGTGTAACGAAGTTGATAGGGCGAAACTTTTAAATAATTGGAGCGATCATGAATGCCTTTCGCGAATAGGTAACTGTTTAAAAGGTGATGTTCGTACGTGGTTACGCGAGTGGTTTAGGAGCGATCGTACGTGGAGTAATTTCAAAAAGGAATTTGCACCTTTGTGTCCGAAAACGCCAGACATTGCAAATATTTTATACGACGTAATGAATACAAATTCGGATAATTACTCAACGTACGCGGATTACGCCCGACGCTCGCTGCTTCGATTACGTATAGTGCGCGGACTCAGTGATGAGCTTATTTCTGCGATTATTGTTCGTGGTATAGTGGACCCATAAATTAGAGCATCAGCAACTAATGCTAAGTTGTCACCTAGCGACATAGTTGAATTTTTGTCGATTTATGTAAAACCGTCTACTTCTAAGACACAAAGTTCACGTACTACCTCACAAAATAATTCCGTTAAAAGTAATCATGCGGGTAATATAATCAGAAAGCGTAGGCTTGAGGAGGGCAAGTGTTTTTCGTGTGGTGTGGCCGGAAACAAACAGGCTGCTTGCAATAAGAAACCTAAAGTCGATTCAAATGAGAGCTTGAACCCCAGTAATTCAAATAATTTCTCCAAAACAGTGGTAGTGCCGTTAAAATCTGAACCTTGTTCTTTTTGCAAGAAACCTGGCCACAAAGTAGATAATTGTTTCGCGAAACAAAAATCTGAGTCACGCAACAAAAACAATGTTAATTTTTGTCTAGAAAATAAGACTACCCGCAATAACGATGTTGTAGTAGCCGTTATTCAGGGTATACCGGTGGATGTACTAATGGATAGCGGGTCAACCATATCGCTTATATCATCCTCATTGTTAAAACATTTCAATTGCGCGCACAAGCCAGCATTTCGCGTATTACGAGGATTGGGAAGTTAAGAAATCGAAAGCACTTCATTTATCACTTTACCTATTGAGTTCGACGGCTTAACGCTTGAAGTAGATTTATTTGTCGTGGCACCCGCGTTTATGAATACGCCAATTATTGTGGGAACCGACGCGACGTGCTCAATAGGGAAGGCGTTCGGTACATTCGCACACGCAATTTTCAATCACACACATTTGTAATCTCGCACTTTCCACTGGCAAAAATGCCAGTCTTTGGGAAAACCCAAAGACCCTTAAAAAAGCAATCGTCCACTCGACCTACAAAACAGAGGAGACAGAGGCAGTGTCAACAATTACCGGCCAATATTAGAATAATTCATAAAAATCTCGTTAATTATCTGAATAAATATTATAAGATCATTGCCGAAAACCAGTACGGCTTCAGAAAAGGAGTATCGACTGAAGACGCCATTTTAGCTCTACTAGACTCTGTTATCAACAAAATCGACAGCAAATCTAAATGTATCGGCATATTCTTGGACCTGTCAAAGGCATTCGACACTGTCTCTGTCCCTATCTTACTCGGAAAACTAGAACGGATTGGAATTCGTGGTATGGCCTTCAAATTGCTTCATGACTTCCTTTCTGAGCGTACCCAGTGTGTTAAGGTGGGCGAATACATAAGTGATGAACAACTACTAGATTTTGGTGTGCCCCAGGGAAGTCTGCTCAGCCCCCTCCTCTTCCAAATCTATGTCAATGATCTCTGTCTGCTCAACCTTCCCTCTACCCAAGTTATAGTTTATGCTGACGACACTGTTTTGCTATCTGGTGGACCTGAATGGATAATGGCAAGAGAGGCTGCTGAAAGATCCTTGAGTCAGGTTATGAGCTGGCTGGGTAGCAACAGTTTAACTCTAAATGTCGCTAAAACAAATTTTGTAACCTTTGGTTCCAATACATCTGCCCTTCCATCTCACCTTTCACTACAACTGAAAGCCCACGTTTGTGACAGAAATGTTTCTGGTGACTTCTGCTCGTGCCAGACAGTGACTAGAGCATCATCTGACAAGTATCTCGGCGTTTTCCTTGACTCCTGCCTCAGCTGGAAAACTCAGATTGATTTCCTATCTGCACGTACCAGAAAACTCATCTTCCTTTTTAAAAAGTTGAGAACTTCTGCTCACAAAGACATCCTAAAAATGGTATACACCGCTCTAGGTGAATCAATACTAAGTTATTGTATTACTGCTTGGGGAGGTGCTGCCAAGACGATTCTGTTACAAGCGGAAAGAGCTCAGCGAGCGATTATTAAGGTTCTCCTGAGTAAACCGTTTAGGTATTCAACCCAAAAATTGTATACTGAATTTAAGGTGCTAACGGTCCGGCAGATGTACATGTTTCGAACAGTGTTGCAAACACATAAAAATAATCCTCCCAATAGAGAGAATTTCAGCCCTACAATCAGAAGGAGACCCAAACCAGTTTGTGCTAGAGTTTGTACTAATACGACCTTCACACGTCGACATAACCGCTATTTAAGTGCACTAATTTATAACAAACTTCACAATAAACTGGACATACACAAGTTGAACAAGTTCCAATGCAAGTCCAAAGTTAAAGAATATTTACTTACCCTCGACTATGAGTTTACGGAAGAATTTCTTAAACCCTAACCAGTTAGGCTCTCACATACACACATGTACCTACATAACACACGACACACGACACAAAAAATCTCCCTTGATAATATTTTACTAATTCCTTTTTTCTCCTACTAATACCCCAAATTGTACCGAGTCTGTTTATTTTTTATTTTATTTTTTCTTATATAAGTGCACATTACGTATTTAAGTCTTATTATTACACAATGGACGGATGGATGACCCCTGTAACACAGGTTTACCTAGCACAGGGGTCATTGATCATGTATTTTGTACCTCACCAATTGTACCCTAAATTTAAGTGTCACCTGTAATTGTGTACTTTTTACAAATAAAAATATTATTATTATTATTAATTACAACGGTTGCTCAATATGATAAGTGGGTTTTCTGCATATTTTATATCTGGTACCGCGAAATCGACTGTCAATTCAGGGTGTATGACGATTAGGCTAAGCAACAATACTCCCGTCAACTATCGACCCTATCGAATGTCTTACGCGGAAACACTTCGTGTTCGTGAAATCATTAAAGATTTGATTGCCAAAGGTGTTATTCGCGAATCAGAATCCGACTACGCAAGCCCAATTCTTTTGGTTAAAAAGAAAGATGGATCGGATAGGATGTGTGTAGATTTCCGTAAGTTGAATGAAGTCACAGTTAAGGATCGTTTTCCATTGCCGCGAATTGATGATTACATTGATCGATTGGGACGTAATAAGTACTTCACCAGCCTTGGTATGGCAACTGGTTTTCATCAGATTCTCCTCCATGAGGACTCTGTTCCACTTACCGGATTTGTTACGCCTGAGGGGCATTTTGAATATCTCAAGATGCCCTATGGTTTGGCAAATGCTCCGGTGGTGTATCAACGCATTATCTCAAAAACACTGCGCAAATTTATCGATTCTGGTGATGTACTCGTTTATGTTGATGACGTTTTGGTTCTGAGCCACACAATGGACCAGGGTTTTGATCTTTTGCACCAGGTACTTAGAGCTTTAACAGAATCTGGTTTTTCTGTTAATTTGAAAAAATGTTCCTTTTTAACGACTGAAATTGAGTATTTAGGACAAAAAATTAGCCAAGGTCATGTACGACCGAGCCCTAGCAAGATAAAGGCCCTGATTGATTCCCCCGAACCGAAAAACGTGAGACAGGTCCGTCAGTTTCTGGGCTTAGCCAGCTACTTTCATAAATATATACCGGGATTCGCTCATAAGGCTGCTTGTATCGCTGCCCTTACTAAGAAAGGGGTAGAATTTAACTGGGGAAAAGAACATCAGGCTGCTCGTAAAGAAATAATCGAGTGTCTCACTAATGAACCTGTCCTAGCAATATATGACCCTTCCTTACCGATAGAAGTCCATAAAAATAAGTATCACTCATACGAGTTAGAAACCCTCGCTGTGGTGAAATCTTTGCAACACTTTCATCTTTTCAGACCTTATCTTGTGGGTGTGCGTTTTATTGTCGTTACAGACTGTAATGCGTTGAAGCTCACACAACGCAAGAGAGATTTATTACCTAGGATAGCCCGATGGTGGGTCTACCTTCAAGATTTTGATTTTGGCCTAGACTATCGTAAAGGCGCACTTATGTCTCACGCTGATTATCTGAGTCGTAACCCTGTCAATGTGTGTACAGTTCAAAAACCTCAGAGTTGGGCACGCATTGCACAGGCTGCCGACGAAGAAACTCGGGTTCTTATACAAAGACTCAAAGACGGGCAACTTGATGCCACGCGATATATTGTCAAGAATGATGTTCTTTATGTAAAGTATTCTCCTACTGGCGAATCTCCTCGTATACTTTGTTATATTCCTAAAGGACATCGACTTAGTCCCCTTCGTGTGTTTCACGATGAACATTATCATTTTGGAGTTGATAAAACGTTCGATTTAATCACAAAACACTTCTGGTTCCCTAGGTTAAGAAATTTTGTTTCAAAATATATTTCACATTGCCGAGTATGCATTGCGCATAAGAAAGTCGCGCGAGCCCCATTCCAACCTATTAGTTCTTGGAAAAAGCCAGACTTACCTTTTGAAACCATTCACATTGATGCCTTGGGACCTCTTCCCGAGGGCGATTGGAAAATTCAGTTGGTACTGAATATCACCAAGCACAAAACTACGCAATACTCCGCCCTCAACTTGCTGGCGGGTATTGAAGCAGCAACTCCGCTTATAAGAAGTTTGGTACGTGATGTTGCGTTGGAGGGTTCCAGCTCTAATAGGGAGACCTTACGTGAGACGAGTAGACAGAGAGCAGCGGAACGACTTAAGCAGAATCAACACCAGCAAGACACTTACGTCAATCAAGGGAGGAGACCTCCCCGAGCTTTTCAACTAAACGGTTTGGTTTTTGTACGAAAGCAGGCTCAATCAACCGGAAAGTTGGATTCCTGTATGCGTGGCCCCTATCGCATCGTGAAGACGCTGCCACAAGGGCGTTGAGAGCTCCAACTCCTGGCCGGTTCGTATGGGAAGTACACGCAGGCGGCTGCGGAGTACATGATTCCTTGGCGTGGAGAGTGGACTCCTGAATTATGTGCTGCTTACTTTGAGGGTGAGTGCGTTATGCCTTTCTTAAATATGAAGCTTCATATGTGTTTGTGTTGTCTTGTGATTTGTTGGGATAAGCTTCACGTAGTGCCTCTTTCCTGACCAAATCAAGTTATGAGTACGCCTCACGGCTAGCCTCTAACTGCAGCCTTATGTGTTTATGTTGAGTTGGGATAAGCTTCACGTAGTGCCTCTTTCCTGACCACATCGAGTTACGAGTACGCCTCACGGCTAGCCTCTGACTCCGCTAAGTTATGCCTGTGCATTGTGCACTGTGGGGCTTTTCTTAGCTGAATATCAAGATGCGTCTTGATATATGATTTGGTCGCTAATTATCGAGACAAGCTTCACGTCGTGCCTCTATCTCAATAGCTTTATAGTGTGAGTTAGACCTCAGCCAATGATGTGCACAGTATAGAGCACATATTTTTAATGTCCTGTACAGATGCAGACCATGAAGACGAGGAGTCTACACTTGTTGCTGCCGAGTTAGTCTCGCCAGAAGACCAGTCTGTTTCCCAGCCACAACCTAGTACCACCGGGACCCAGACCGAGGCATCGCAGCTTCACGTCCAGCCTGAGCCACTGCAGCTTCAGGTTGAGCCTGAGCCACTGCAGCTTCAGGTTGAGCCTGAGCCACTGCAGCTTCACGTCGAGCCTGAGCCACTGCAGCTTCAGGTTGAGCCTGAGCCACTGCAGCTTCACGTCGAGCCTGGGGGGCCTTCAGCGGGCGCAGAGCTCTCTATGCCTTTGCTGGAGACCGACAACCAGAGCTGAAGACATCATGAAGGAGCCCGGGACGGCCTCTTGTCAGGAGAGGCCGTGTTGGGAATAAGAAGAAACCAATCCGTATATAAGGGAGCACTGTTCTACAGCGTGCCCTTTTTCCCGCTCGACCATCGGACCGTCAACACGTTCTTGTAGCGACCGACATTTATTTCTGCCCAAATTTCGTGTGTGCTTTATTTTTTGTTAACTGCTTGATTTACTTATTAACTAATTAAATTGATTTTGTAGCTGTAAGATTTTTGCTTTTTAAAAAACTAACTTTCCATCTAGTTTCCAAGAATATACATAATATCTAAATACCGCCTCAGCGGTAATCACTAACATTATACACTTATATCATAATGTACAAGTATTGAACTGTTTTATATTTAATATAAAAAGTTTTATATCGCTCGGTTTAGGAATAAGTAATATACTGGATATGGTTGGTCCTACCCATGGTTGACATATGGGCACTGCCCCATTGCTAATAAGATTTTGTATTCGATACTTTAAATACCTTGTATTCGGATTGCGAATAAATAGGTTATGATGGAACGGTTATTCGTATAACCGGGCAATACATGATTTTGTAACCATATATACTTATTTATTATTTATTTAACACTTTATGCACATGGGTACAGAGGCGGACTTAATGCCTTAGGCATTCTCTTCCAGTCAACCTTTGGGTGATGCGGAGAAGAAGTAGTGGTAGGTGCAATAAAAGAGTGAGAAAAAGGCAAAAACAAGAATTTATATACTAATAGACCATAGAATAGATATACTAATAAACCATAGAATAAATATATACAACTAAACAACATATACTCAAATTAATACACTACATAAATGCACTAAAATAGTCAAATAATTGGTCCAAATCGACAATAGAAAAACATTAACGCTGTGATGAAACTACTGCCAACTTTTTACGAATCAACTCGCGAACTTTGATTTTGAATGTAAATCTGCTTGTTGCCATCCTGATCTCCAGGGGAAGCGCATTCCACAAAGAAATAGCTTGAATAAAGAAGGAATAGTGAAGAAAGTCAGTACGATGAGTGGGACAATGGAGAAGGCGGTTATGAGATGAGCGCAGATTTCTATTGTGGTTAGCGCAAATGTATTGAAAGTGAGGGGCTAAGTAACTGGGGCAATTAGGAGAATCAAGAAAATAAGGTGGTGAGCGCCCTATGGTCTCTGCGCTGACGTATGGGCAACCACTTTAGAAACGACCGATGCGCTGAAACATGATCATATTTCCGAAGAATGAAAACAAATCGAATGCAGTAATTTAGAAGGCGGGAGAGGAGATCTGCATTCAGGTCATAGTAGCACACATCGCCATAATCGATGATTGGTAAAATCAGAGTCAATCGAAACAGAGCCCGCAGCATTCCAGTAACCCTCTGACTAACACTAGCCACTTGAGTACGCCAGTTCAGGGCACTATCAATACGCAAGCCTAGATCCTTTACATTGGTGCTGAATGGGACAATCGTACCGTCGAAACGAACTGGTGGCAAAGTTGCACTGTCCACCTTAGCGATGATTCGAGGACTTCCATTGATGATAGCCCGACATTTATTGGGGTTCACTGCAACACCAAATCTGTCGGACCAGGCTTTTATGGCTATTAGGTCCCTATTTAATTGGTGGATAGCACCAGGTATTTCGTCGACCTTCGCTTGACAGTACAACTGCAAATCATCAGCATATAGATGATACGAACACCGAAGTACGGTAGTAATGATATTAATAAAAATAGAAAATAGAAGAGGAGAAAGGATACCGCCCTGAGGAACGCCAGTTTCCAAACCACACCAGCGAGATGAAGAATCCCCGACGTGAACTGATTGCTGACGTTCCCGAAGATAGGAAGTGAATCACTCCAGTGCCTCGGGAGAGATCATAATATAGGACAGAAGGGCTAAAAGGATTTCGTGACTGACGGTATTAAAGGCGTTCGAGAAATCTACCAACACTAGCACAGTGACTTTGGTATCCTCCATTCCGGCCCTTATATCGCCAGTCACTTTAAGAAGGGCGGAAACAGTGCTATGTCCCGGCCTGAATCCAGATTGCAAAGGGCTTATGAGCGAATTATATTGCACAAAACTTGAGAGTTGTTTGTGGACACAGGCCTCAAGCACTTTGGATAGGAAGGGAAGAATAAAAATTGGACGGAAATGGGTTGGAAGTGTGGGATTGGAAACTTTAGGTAGTGGACGAACATAGGCTTTACACCATAAAGAGGGAAATACTCTAGATTATAGGGAAAAATTTATAATATGGGAAATGGCGGGTAGGAGGTAATCTAGGATCGTAACGATCATATCACGAGAGATATTATCACATCCTACCGCCTTGGATTTTATGGACATAATAATTTTTTTGATCTCTTCCGGTGCAGCTGGAACGAAACGAAAAGGATTTATTTAAGGACGCGTTAGACCAGAGATTAGAGATAGAGTTTGTAATAACTTACAAGATACTCGTAGTTTAATAGGCTTATTAGTCAAACACTGATAACAGGAAAGGCGACCTGCGGAGATTACTAGTTCTAACGTCGCGTGTGACGTCTGTAACGTCATGCGTAACAACGAGTAACGAGTGCTGACGTGACGATACCTTGGAAGGGAGGGTGATTGTGCATCACCCTCATTTTCTGCACATATCTCGCGCACAATTCCCACTACCGCCGCCAAAAGGGCGGTTACAGGTTTGGAAACGGATAGTTACCGACGTGAATTTTTCAATTCATATATAGATACTTTTTATCTAGCACATAACAGACACTCCATGTCTCAAAGTCACTGGTTCCAGTTGTCGCTCCTAGATTTTCAGAAACTGTGACTATCAGTCTATTTAAGGAATATAATATTGCCCAGTAACTGGGCTGTGGAAGTCTGACAGGCAGGTGCTCCATGTTAATCACGGGTATTCAGCTGCATCCTGTTAAACTAAAAGCCTACCCCAAGCTAGTTGGGAAAAAGGCTAGACAGATACTTATAAAAAAGCAGCGCGGTATTGACTACGCTCATGAAGATCAAGGCACAAGAATGTTAGTACTTGCTTACCTTCTACTCCTTTGACACGCTTTACTTCAGTTTCTATTAGAGAGTTTTGAATCTCTGGACTGAGGTTAGGCAGTCTTTTCAACTTGCACTTCACCGGTACCTAAAATCTGTGTTTTAACTCCCTCTTTAGAGAGGGCAGAGATCACAATATGAAATAATAAAATACACTTCTGGACACATCTATTGGCCCATCTTAGAGTTTAGGTTTCGATGGCCCCTACCGAAATATGATTGCTAGATTGAACAAAAACTGTTGATGCAGTTTTAAACCTAATACATTTTACCATCTTTTTCGATCGTATTGTTTTAAATTTGAATTCAGAATACCATACGACATGGAGCTACGCCTACAAATCGGATATGCGCCTTGTTAAAGGCAATTGATTTTTGAATAAAAAACATGTTTTATCAAATAAAGGTAATGGTTAATTTAATAACGCGTGTTGCCTCCATGGGCATCTACCACAGCTCTCATACGATTAGGCATAGAGTTTATCAACCGCTCTATGAAATTTTGAGGGATCATCTCCTATTCCTTTTCTATGGCAGTTTTCAACTCCTGCATCACCTGGGCAACTGGCTGACGAGCCCTAACACGTCTTTTTAGCTCGTCCCACATGTGCACAATGGGGTTCATGTCTGGGCTTCTGGCTGGCCAGTCCATAACTGTGATGTTCACATCCCGAAGATATTCCCTGACGATGCCGGCCACATGGGCTCTTGCATTATCATGCATAAAAAGGAAATTTGGGCCCACATAGTCCGCGTATGGTATCACGTGAGGTCCTAAGCACTCACGAATGTACCTTTCAGCATTTAATGTTGGCAGCCGTGGTCCTGTAACAACCTCAAGTTGAGTTTTGCCGCTCGCGGATATACCGCCCCAGACAGTCCATGAGCCACCGCCATAAGCAACCCTCTCTTCAAAGCAGCATTGTGCGAAACGCTCTCCCTTACGTCGGTAGACCTTCTTCCTTCCATCATTGCCATGTAACACAATTTTAGACTCTTCAGAAAAGAGTACACGGCTCCAATCTTGCTGTGTCCAATTTAAATGACTGCGTGCGAAGACTGAAGATGAAGGCGTGCTGTTCGGTGGGCTCGCGTTAGTTTGGGCCCATTAGCTGGCTTGTGTGGTACCATATCGCGTTCTTTTAACCTTCTCCGAACAGTTCGAGCGCTCACAGATACTCCGTGGAAGTCGCGAAGTTGGTTTTGTATCTCAATGGACGTAAGGTGACGATTTCTCAAGCTGGTCGTCACGATGAATCGATCCTGCCTTTCAGTTGTGACCCGAGATCGTGGCCTTCCTTGGCGACGAACAAAGCCGCCACTCTCTAGATATCTCCGATAAACATTTCGGACCGCAGATCGACTTAAATTAAGTTGAGCACTCACGTTTCATTGGCTGTGTCCGGCCTGAATAAGTGCCACAGCTTGGGCGGCGACTTCAGGTAAGTATCCATAGATTATTGATAGAACCTCAACTTAATGTTAAGAATAAGTAATGTTTGTTGCAAAACCAAAGATATCAATCACTTTTTCAAGAATTAAATCCAAGTAAACCCATAAAACCAAGTTTTTTTAGTATTCGATTGTTTGATATCAACAAACAGGCTCCAAATTGTCTTTTGTTTTTTTAAATTCTGTGTTCGAAATTCAAAAAAAGACTATTGAATGAAATTGTGAATGTGCCAGGTTCAAAAATGCATAAAAACTTTTTGCTCGACCTAATATAAAATTTTAGCTAGGAGCAAACGAAACTGAAAATACAAGGTGGGCCAATAGATGTGTCCAGAAGTGTATAATAATTATCAAATTCTTTTGAATTTTGCTGCCATATGCTTTTAGTCAAGATGGGGTTTTCACCTAATATTTGCAAAACTCAAGTCTGGATCTAATTTGAGAACGTTTTGGTGAGGAGTAGGAGCCTCCGATTCACTCGCCCTCTTTAGAGGTACGCTAGTAAACTGCATGGCATGCACATAAAGTACTTACGCAGGAGTAGTACCATGGCAGTAGGGTAGCTCAGCGGCAGTATATGTGTATGTATTATGTACTTGTGCTATGGTGTTGTCGGTGGCAGGCGACTGTGTGATACACTGTATTCCACTAGAGCTAGTCGTCAGTACGGACATTCAGGTCGTAAACCTGTATCGTCGTGATATGTGGCACAATCGTCATCGGTTGTGAATATTTATTTGGTAGGAAGTGAGACTCCTTGTGAGAAACACGCAATCCCAATAAGTGGTTATTTATTTCCCTAGGAATAACGTATGTACATGCTATAGAAAAACCCCACAGGTAGATACGAACAGCAAATACTTTATTTAGGAATTGGGAGGCCCCAAAAGGACAATCTGATTTTCCGTATAAAAATCTCACAGGTAGATCTGAGCAGCAAGTACTTTATTAGGAATTGGAAGGCCCCCTGAGGACAATCAGATTTTCCATATTAAATACCTCACAGATAGATCCGAGAAGCAAGTAGGTACTTTATTTATTTTGGCAGTGGAAGGCCCCCAACGGACAATCTGATTTTCCGTATAATAATACTACACACTAGCTGCTGCCCGCGACGTCGTCTGCGTGAAGGCTCTACAGTACCAAAAATACCTAAGATGTCAGTGTCGTTATAGTATTATAAGTAAACAACTTTTAAAATAACATTAAAATATAAGTATTTTTTGCAAGCGAAGCAAGTGAAGAGAGTTTTATGGGAATCCTGCTGAGTTCAGCCATAAAATGTGACTGAAGGAAATAGAGAAAATAATGCAGGAATACATTCCAGGACACAAAAGAGTAAAAATACGTACAAAGGTACATCATACATTACAACACTTCCCTATAAACTACGTTGGTAGTTATGCTGCCAGGAGCCAAAATGTAAAAAGAGTCAGGACTGGTGACGTGGGAGCAAGCGACGTACAGTTGCCCGTGTGAGAAGCAACTCGTCCTGAGATCGACATCCGCTGCCCTCAGTGTCTGCCCTTGCGACTTATTGATGGTCATTGCGAAGCAAACACTCACGGGGAACTGTACGCGCTTGGACTGGAACGGGAAGTTGTGAGGTATGAAGGGAATGCGTGGTATAAATACTGCCTCGCCTACGCCACAACCCGTAAGAATTTCCACCTCAATGGTGTGCCTGTGGAGAGAAATGACTTTAAGGCGGGTTCCGTTACACAATTTCGGAGGAGAAAGGTTCTGAAGAAGCATAATCGGGACACCGAACTTTAACTTGATGGTATGCGCTGGAAGTCCACTTGCTGACAGGGAGTTCAGAATGCCACGAGATAATGTGTGGCGTCGTCTTGCTCGACAACAGTGTTTTCGAGGTATAGACCACTTCATTTCCCTCAATTTCCGAGAGAATGCATTCGTTATTTGCTGCAACCTGATCATTTTTGGGCGTCGGCGATATCCCTCACACACCCAAGAAGCTGGTGCGGTATACAACTGATGTCCCCGTACACACAGCGAATGAGTTCTTCTAAGCTGGATACCACTCTACCGAGAGACTCTGGAAGCACCACCTGTCAGAGTGCCTTGGCCAAAACTTAGAAGGACATCGGAGAATTCTTGCAATGCACGTGCGTTGTTGCCGAGCCGAGCTCTCATATTAATGGTCAAGCGCAGCTAACAAACTCGTGACCACAACGAAGATCGTTTCAACGAAGTATTCACCTACTCAGCCCTCGATACCCGCGTCACCACGGGAAGTGTTTGCCGGAAATCGCCACTGAACAGAACTGTGACACCACCCATCAAATGTTCGTTCATGCGGATGTCCTGCAGGGTTCTGTCCACGGCCTCAACTGCCTTCCTATTGGCCATCGTACACTCATCCCATACGATCAGAGAGCAATCCTTGAGCACGTGTCCCTTATCGCTGTTACGTGACACACCACAAACAGGCGTTTCGGCGCTCTCTGAATCGATGGGAATTTTAAACATGGCATGTGCTGTCTTGCCACCTGGAAGCAGTATGGCAGCGATTATCGACGACGCTACAGCAATAGCAATTTTGCCTTGTGTAATGATTTTTAAAGAAAATATTCATAAATCGTTCAACTTCCAATGATAAGCGATAGATGGCGCTAGTAGTTACATGAATTTTAGATATTCGTTGTAGACATTAAGAGCCCTTTTACGTTTCGGCTTTACGCAAGTTTAGGTATTTTACGCACCGAGCGCTCGAGCGGGCGGCTAACTGCGCCACCGATACTTTCATTCATACTTCTCGCTCGCACTTAATACGGCGACTAAATGATCTTGATTTTCCGTAACTTAAGGTTTCTTAGGATGAAGGTTAGTAGGTGGAAATTGTTGACATGTTATTTCAATTTTATAAAATGAATTTATATTAATTGATTTTTCTTATTATTATTTTTTATGAAATATGTTCACATAATTTTTTTAATTGTTATGCAGTAATCGATTATAATATTTACAGTCAATAGCATAGTTGTATTAATTGTATATATTATAGTAGTATGGTTGCTGCAACGTATTCTAATAAATAAAACAACCAAATGTAATAGAATAGAATAAACTTTATTGTTCACCAAAATACTCGTAGTAACAATTTCACAGAAACTTAAATATTATTAATATAATATATTTAATTAACAAATATTTTAATTATAGAAAGAGAAGAAAGAAGAGAATATTTTTTTAATTATTTCCCGACTACGGAGGGTTATGATTATGATTTTGACAGGCTATGTATGTATGTATGTTTGTGAGTAAGTTAATTTGTTACTTATAGCTCCTAATCTACTTATCGGAACTCGACATATGTGGTATCGTTAGAACCGTCTTAATCGTTCGCTGAACATATGCTATGTGACCTGTCACAAAACGCGATATGGCGCCCTCTAGCGGACAAAAAGTAACGTGGTAAAAATAAAAATGGAGATAAATACGCCGTGTTTGGTATCATTTGAAAGGGCTTAACTTGTGTATTTCCAATATGTTACTCAAATTTAAAGTAACGCCCTCTAGCAGACAAAAGGTAATGTGATAAATGTTAAGATAAATACACCGTGTTTGATATCATTTGAAAGGGCTTCACCGGTACTTAACAAAAATATCAAAAAACAATGTGGCGCCCTCTAGTGGTAAAAAAGTTTTATGTTAATAAAAACATAGTCCCCTAATGATGTCGTCCTTTCAGTGCATGCCTAAAGGAACTCAGCGTGGCTCCCCATTTCACTTCCTTCTCCTCTCCTCCATTCACTCTCAAATTATGAAAAGGAATGGAAAGAGTAAAGTAAAACTGCGGCTGTACTCCCTCTCTCACAAAATTCACCTCTCAAATATACGAGATCTGCACTTAAATCTCGTTGCAGTTCATCACCACCTGGAGACTGAAAAAACTAGCTGTACTATTCCTTACGGAGACGCAGATCAGAGGTCCGTCGTCCGACGTGTCGGATCTTTCATACCCAGGGTTTACCTTGGAGCACAACTTCAAACCACTCGCGGGCGTATGTATGTATGCCCGGGACGACATCTGCTATCGGCGTCTCCGCAATCTTGAAGACTCCAGGTTCTCAACGCTTTGGGCTTTGGTCGACACGGGCCTAGATAAAATAATCTACGCTTGTGTTTACCGCTCGCATAGTGGAGATCAGGAGACGTCCGGGCTCACACAGCATCTGAGTGAGGCGGCAGATGCGGCTCAGCAGCGGTACCCTTCCGCCCAATTGGTGTTACTAGGGGACTTCAATGCGCACCACCAAGAGTGGCTTTTCCCATACCAGTGCACAGATCATGCTGGTCGTGAGATGCGGAAGCTAGCGCTGGAATTGAATCTCACCCAGCTGGTCCAGGGGGCAACGAGGGTACCTGATGTGGATTCGCACACAGCCAATTGCTTGGACCTTCTGCTGACCACAGATCCAGACTGCTACTCAGTGTCGATATCTTCGCCTTTAGGCAGTTCTGACCACTGTCTGGTTAAATCTGTGTCTATCTATTCCCCGCCCGATCCTAGTCCTAGAGGCACTCGGCGGGTTTGGCAATACATGTCAGCAGATTGGAATGGCATGCGGTCTTTCTTCGCATGCTATCCTTGGCAGCCCACTTGCTTTTCTACGAAGGATGCATCGTCGTACGCTGATGCCGTGACGGATGTGTTACGACAGGGAATGGAGTACTACATCCCATTCTCTCACGTAGCAATGTCGGACCAAGCTCGACCTTGGTTTGGCACCGAGTGTTCTCGCACCGACACGAAAAAACATGCGGCATGCCAAGCTTGGGCCGATGCTCGTATGCGCAAAGCCGGCGACGTGACTCTTAAGAAGAAGGCCTTTAACAGCTGCCAAGTCCTGCAAAAAGATGTTGAGAAAGTCTCGGTTCAACCACATTAACCGAAGAGGGAACAAACTTGCTTCATACGCCGCTGGTAGTAAAGCGTTTTGGTCCCTGGCAAAGTCGGTTGAATCGAACTTCTGCCATCCCTCACTTTCGCCACTGCTGAGTCCCGATGGGACACTGGCCCACACCGCTGAGGGGAAAGCAAACTTATTTGCTTCTCTTTTTGCGGAATCTTCGCGTCTGGACTCCAGTGATGCGCGACCCCCTGTTTCTCCTGATGGGGGCGTGACTAATATGTCGGATATTCGTATCCATTAGAAGGACGTTCGTAGGGTCTTGAGTAACCTTGAAGTGAATAAAGCCAGTGGCCCCGACGGGATACCAGCGGTCGTTCTAAAATCTTGTGCGCCTGAATTGTCTCCGATCTTGACTCGCCTATTTCGCCTCTCATATGAGACTGGAAAAGTACCGATGGCTTGGAAGCAAGCCAACGTGCAGCCTGTGTCCAAGAAGGGCAGTAGAGCTGACCCGGCAAACTACCGACCCATCTCTGTTACGTCCATCCTCTGTAAGAGTATGGAACGGGTTTTAACAGGAATTAACAGGAAGCTTCTGGCATACCTGGAAGCTAACGACACCCTCAGCGACCAGCAATACGGCTTTCGTCAAAATCGGTCTACGGGGACCTTCTAACGTATGCCATTCACATCTGGAGCGAGGCCATTGAGAAGCATGGGGAAGCGCTTGCTGTGTCCCTTGATATCTCGAAGGCCTTCGATAGGGTCTGGCACGAAAGCCTCATTACTAAACTTCTTTCCTTCGGTCTACCCACTGGTTTGTGTGATTGGATCGCAGACTTCTTGAGGGATCGATCCATCCGAGTGGTAATTGATGGATGCTCGTCCGGTCAAATGGATATTAATGCTGGAGTTCCTCAAGGGCCGCCCCTTGAGGAACTCCGGCAACACGGTTTTTGCTGCACATAAATGACTTACTTAAACCCGGAACTTTTGGGTATGCAGACGACAGCACTGTTACTGAGAGATATGTGTCTAACGCACGAGCTAGTGGGTCACAGATTCCGTCATTTCGAGAGGCTATGGTTGAACACTTGAACTCATCCTTAGAGGCAGTCTCAGAATGGGGCGATGCCAATTTGGTCAAGTTCAATGTGACAAAAACCCAGGCGTATCTTTTCTCCGCTAAACGGAGCCAATTCCACCCGGCTCCATCTTTCCGGGGTGTAACCGTGCCAATTACCGACCACATTGAACTTCTTCGGGTAACGCTATCGTCTACCCTTAATTTCGGCTCCTACATCGAGGCAACTAGCTGCCAAAAAATTGGGGATCTTAGCAAAGGTGAGACGGTATTTCACGCCGGAACAGCTGCTAAACCTCTATCAAGCGCAAGTTCGATCGTGTATGGAGTACTGCTCTCATCTTTGGGATGGATTAGCCAAATACCAGCTGGATGCACTAGAGTCTATTGACAAGCGTGCCAAGAAGATCATAGGCAATGATGCTCTTGTGAAGTCAAAACTCCAAAGTCTTGAGCATCGACGCCGAGTTGCTAGCCTGTCTGTTTTCTATCGTTTACACTTCGAGGAGTGCGCATTAGAGTTACACAATTTAATTCCGCCAAGTCCGTTCGTACGGCGTTGCGCCATGGTGGACATTCCACCTACAAAGCGTTTTGGGAGTACATTCATTCTCCGGCACGCAGCTGTACGCAACAGCTAAAGAATGGAATTCCTTGCTGGAGTCTGTGTTTCCTGATAGCTATAACCTAGGGGTCTTTAAGTCAAGAGTGAATAGATTGCTTCTAGGCAAGCGTGCCCCATCGTCGGCCACATCATCGCTTACCATCAAGTGAGATTGTGGTCAAACGCAAGCCTATTTATTATAAAAAAAAAAAGATAAATACGTGGTGTTTGGTATCATTTCAAAGGTCTTCACGTAAATATGATTTAGCTCCAAAATTGTTTAAATAGAATTTATTTCTATTTAAACAATTAAGTAAAAAACTAAAACCCGACTACGACAAAAAAAAAACGCTTAAAAAGAATGAAATAAGACTTTCAGGATGGTAAAAAACAAGAATAGAACAAAAAGAAAAGCCTCAGTCTTACGTTATTAAAGTGTTTTGGTTGGTACCTATAATGGATGCAACACCGGAAAGTGCAGAATAATTCGACTTGTATGAGCGTTGCTCCAACATGCATCAGCTTGCACCGATATTGTAGGTATACCCGCACTGTTAACATCGCTACGCAGTTTTGCAGCTTCAGCTACTTCTTCAGCCGCTTGTGTCATTGTTATTTCTGCAGTTTTCATCCACATTTCTGCTACTGTGTCATGGCATTTGCCGAATAACCGGAAAGGTAAGGTAGGCAAATCCATCGAAGCAGACAGTTCATTTAGATTTGAAAGACCAATGCCAGTTATTATCGCCACCGAAACCGCACCTAAATTGACATTCATGTCAACATTAAATTAAAAAAAATTTTATAAAAAAAAAACCCTAAAACTATTTCGGAAGTCGGTGTTAAATAAGGAACAAACAATATCGAGATACACCGACTTCCGAAATTAAAATTATGGTTTTAGTGTTTTTTTTAGTGAAGTCGGTTATTTATTTTTGTAAAGTTTTTTATTTCACACTTTTTAGTGGAAATACACTTACAGCCAGAGTACCTTTTTCTCATGGCAATTCCAATTAACTCAAACCCTTCTAGGATACATTGTTTTATTATGAAATTTCCGTGTCTACCTTCCGGCTCCATCATCATCATCAGATCAGTTCGATAGTACCTTATAACCAAAGTGCATCTCATGACAATTCTAATAAGCCCAAACACGGGTAGGATACATTCATTACGGAGTTCCGGTGCCTATCTTCCGGCTCGATCATTATCATCAGGTCACTTCAATGATACCATTTTGAACATACCTATTCAAACCATTCATTTATTTATTTTATCGTAGTCGCATAACTTCGTTCCAAAAAAATACTATCCTATTTTATGTACATTATGACAGCACCATTTCAACATCTTCGAAACTATGAAAACGACACTCATGACGAAAAAGTTGATAATTTCTGACAGCCGTCATCTTAGATTTACATTTTGACAGCACTATCGGCTTCAACAACCTCGAAAACCATGAAAAAGTCACCCATATCGAAAAAGTTGATAATTTATTTCAGCCGCCATCTTGAATTTACGTTTTGACAATACAATCAGTTTCAACACCCTCGAAAACCACGAAAACGACACCCATGACGAAAAAGTTGATAATTTCTTGCAGCCGCCATCTTGGATTTACATTTCGACAATACTATTGGTTTTAAACACCCTTGAAAACTATGAAAACGACACCCATGACGAAAAATTTAATTTTTTTTTTGCAGCCGCCATCTTGGATTTATATTTTAACAGTACTATCGGTTTCAACATCCTTGAAAAACATGAAAACGACACCCATATCGAAAAAGTTGATAATTTATTGCAACCGCCATTTTGGATTCACATTTTGACAGAACTATCGGCTTCAACACCCTCGAAAACCATGAAAAAGACACCCATATCGAAAAAGTTGATAATTCATTGCAGCCGCCATCTTGGATTCACATTTTGACAGAACTATCGGCTTCAAAACCCTCGAAAACCATGAAAAAGACACCCATATCGAAAAAGTTGATAATTTATTACAGCCGCCATCTTGAATTTCCATTAATAGATAAAGATTTAGTTTCCAAGCCAAAAACATTAAAAAAAAGTTTATATATATATATATGAAACTTCGTTCCAATAAGCGACTATCTGGTAAACTAATAATATGTGAACTTTGCACATATTGAATACCGTTAGAAAATAAATACAAAGATCAAAAACGGCGTTCGTAGTTTACACGCACACAACAGCAATGCGGTAGCGTATACGCGACAATCAGCGCACACAATGATAGTATCGGAACGAACGTGCGCGGGAAATAAACTGACATAGGTCCGACCTCGACAAGCGCTCGCGCGATACTAGTCGCGGGAGGCTGGCGCAGTGAAATATATAGTGTTTTTATTTATTTAATTACAAAATAACAGTAGCGATTAAAAAAATAAAAATAATACTATAGTTAAGCAAATGTTGATGATTATTTTGGTATAAATTTTACGCCTAAATAATGTAGAACTTTGGAGATATTGGGGCTTGTTTCGAAGCCTTTTTGGTCGATAATTGAATTATGTAGACTTTTTATTTCTTTACACAAAAGGCATATAACCAAAATGTACTTCATAATTTTTGAAGTTAAGGATATTCGACAGCTAATTAATATTATTTTTGGTGGTAGATTTTCAGTAGAATCTCCAAATTAGAGCTGCCAAATCATGTCTCCATGAGTTTTTGCCTAAACTTGTGTTAGCGATTCTTATGATAATGTTCATACACTAGATTATTTTCTGTATTAGCAACATTAAATGTATTTTTTTTGCACTGACAACTCGAACGGACTGCGACAGTGACAGCGCGGTGCATTTGACAGTTACAAGAGTTTATAAAAAGGAATGGCGCGCTGTCATGTCTCTCTTTTCGTACCGGTTTTCGGAGCAAGCAACATCTCAGTAAGTTCTAGTATATAATTTATTTATTCCTACTATATTGTACTGTTATAGTTATTGTATACTTGTATTATGTGTATGCTGTCAAGGCAAAAGTACAAAGGGTGTGGTACCCGTTTTGGTCGTTTTATTTAAATAACCTGATAACAAACCCCGTAGGTACACTAAATAACTTTCTTAATCAATCTTTCTCTAAAGATAACACATACAGATAACAATTCAGAAGTGGGATAAACGAGTCGTTTATTTAAATGCATTCGTTTATCCCGCCCACAAGTGATTTTTTTTCCTAAACTTTGCATCTTCTACTTTTGCTTTGAAAGTACCTACGTAACCTATGTAGGCACCGATACAATTTTTTTTGGGGATAATGACTATACTATTTTATCTAAGCGGGCAAAGTGATGTGTAGTTTGAAATGGTGTGCTCAGCTTATTCAATATGAGTTTCTTCTGACACTCTGGTGGTACTACCACACCACACGTACCTTGCCAGGGCTACACCCTGGAGGTACCACCACACCACACGTACCTTGCCAGGGCTACACCCTGGAGGTACTGCCACACCACACGTGCCTCGCCAGGGCTACACTCTGGAGGTACCACCACACCACACGTGCCTCGCCAGGGCTACACTCTGGAGGTACCACCACACCACACGTGCCTTGCCAGGGCTACACCCTAGAGGTACTGCCCACACCACACGTGCCTTGTATTGCCACATCACACGTGCCTAGCCTGGGCTGTGCCCTGGAGTTGTTAGAGGATAACTCGAGCTGTGTTCAGGTGGATTATGGACAGGTTTTGGGTCATTGTTGAGTAACCGTAGCAAACAAATCTATCAAATTAGGAGTTACCCAGAACCTGCATTCTGAGTTTACTTATTGAGTTAATAAGCAGACCAGTGATACTTTTATTTGGAAATAATCTAAATGAGACTAAAAGGAACAGCCTATGTTATTGACGTTCAACTGAAATTAAAATTTGTTATTTTATTTTAGTACCGGCTTTCTCGATAGATGGCGTTAAGGTCGAGTTATAAGTCGATATGGTTTCGTTACCGGCGATAGTATAAGGGTAACAGATTTAATTTGAATAAAAGTTCCAAAGTTCTAAAGTTCTACAGTTTCCACTTAGATCAAGACACAATAGTGGCTTTATTTTCAACCTTATAAGTGTTCCCGTTAGTTCAAATTAGTCCAACATTACCTACCAGTCCGGTAATAAAGTTTATATTATATGGATTGCCTCTTGACAGATAGCAGGATATTTATTGCCTGCTAGCTTTTGCCCGCGGTTTCGCCCGCGTGCATAGGATGTGGCCTGTATCGCTCAGGATTGAAGCGGGTTTCTGTGGAAACAATAAAAAGGGGAGGCAATCGGACCAGAGTTTTCAGAGATTAACTTCTAAAACCTTAATATATGTATATTATTTTAAAGAGCGTGCGACGATCTTTCCTCATTCAATAACCGTGATTTCATAGTACTGCGCTCGCTCAGCTTTTTCTCGCTATACTATAGCCATTTGCGTTTTTAGATTTTCTGTGTGTATCTCACAATAACTTATATTATTTTTCCATTACTAGAAAATCATACGTTGTGCCAAAATGTTTAGATTTACATTTCAAACCACAGAGTACTTTCAACGGCAGAGATCATTATTATTATTTTATAATAAATAATGAGTAAGTTTCATGTACTTTGACTAGAATATCTGATTGTCCATTTTTCGCATCCCTTGTAAATTATTATTTGGTACATACCGAGCCACTGCGCCAGTAAATCGGTGCTAGCATATTATATTTTATGTAAGTGCTACTCGCTAGATTGGGCGTGTCGAGCACTAGCTTCAGTCGATTCAGGTGTGATGTATACTGTATATTGTACACCTTGATCATTATAATAAATAAATAGATAAACAAATTACGCTGTGTTGAGCGAAGCACGTAGGAGCCAATACATTCATGGCGCTTGGGAACTTTTGGTCGCGAAAGGGGTATTCTCTGGAGGTTGTCTTAGCGTTGCATATTATAATAGTTCAGAGTTGGTAACGGAATCAAATTCCAACATGTTTTACATTGTTATTTCTTCCCAAAAATATTTTAATTTAAAAATTCACAAGTTGGACACCACCGACCCTAAGTACAACAAAGGTCACGGCAGATCATAGTGGGCGTTAGCCTATCAGCACACAGCTGGGTGCGGGAGCAAAATAGCCCCTTAGTCACCAGGATGGTCCGGTGACCATGCAATTCTAGCAGACAACCAGGAACCATAACAAGCTTATGACTTTGTAATTTTACATGATAGTTGTGAAATTTAGTACATTGATTCGTTACATTTCGCATATGCAGGAACTGGTGTTGTGTATGGCGTTACTGTTTAAAGTGATTTTACATGTCTCCCATCATTGTCAATTTAACTGAAACCAGGTTAAATGGCGAATCAGTAGTATATAGTAAGCCTAATAATAATATTTTATTTCATCGCCAAAGTATAAATTACTTTGCTGGCAAAATTCTGGATGTGGAAATGTTAATAGATGAACATTTATCTTGTTTCCGCGAAACGGCTTTTAATTAAAAAGAGCATTGGAAGAAGTAGGTAGGTACTGAGTAAACATAGTGAGCCAGCTGACCCAGCGAACAATTAATGTGTGGTATATCATTCGATATAGTCAACTAGTTGTAGTGGGGCAGGGCCTAAGTAATGTCAATATCAGGTTGTACACAATTTTAATATATAAAGTTATATACATCAACTTATTTTAGTACAAATTGGAAATGTGTAAAACATTGTTTAGGTTGTATATATATTGAAATAATTGAAATAGTCAACGAAATCAATATAATTACTATCCAAATGAAATATTACTTTGAGTACACTAAAGAATGTGTAGAAAGTTTTAGTAGGAACCAATTTTGTTTACTATTATACGTGCCTTGAATATGGTACTTATAAGTATCAACGTTGTATTGGCTCTAGTTGAAACAAATAATAAATAGTACTCATGTTTAAATAAGCAAGGTAGAATAAAAACATATTTATCAAAATATGGTTGGCAACTGTCGGAACTGTCGAGTCCAAATATTACCCTAATGCATCTTTGCTGTTGATTAAGTGTTATTTTATATTTTTGAAGTGATGTGGGTACCAAGGATTAGCTGAATCCCATTATTTTAGTTCTAGTCCAACTAGGGAACTAGTTTAAAATTTGTATTTGCTCTTGGTATTAAAAATACACACTATGTGTACTTTCAAGGGAATTGACACACACAATTTATTTTTTATTTTTAAATATACCTACACTGGTGAAAAGTTGTGCCTACAAGACTGATAAAGTTTGAGTCTTTGAGATGAAAACTTAGCCTTAACCTACAAGCGGTGACATAAGTGTCGTATTATTGTAGGCGTATGTAGCTCTTTGCTGAGCCGACTCACTGTTCCGAGGCGTTTTGGTATTCCGAAGGATTGAACATCAGTGAAGTTTTAAAGGCATCGTTTGGAACACTGAAACACAAACATTGTGTGGTAGCCTTTATGAAATTCAAATTAAAACGTAAATAGTGTACTTAATATAATTAGCGACCTGAACTGGAAACATCTGCTTTGGATTGTTCTTAAATCAAAGTTAAATAAAACTTAGTGTGACGCAAATTGACAGATCACGATTCATAACGTTTGTGACTTGTCGATGCTTCAAATGTTCCGTTTGTTTCTTGTAAACCGATGTTTCGGGTGTTCCGTTTCTATCTTCTGAGCCGATGTTCCAAATGATGCATATCACTGTTTCGGAGCATTTTAATAATTCGGATGCAAATATCTGTCAAACAAACGTTTCATGCATTTTACCCAACTTGAATACTTGTTTTTGAGCTTAGAGTTTGAAATTCCATAACTGTTATAGCTTCTGAACTTTATAAGACCAAATGAATGGGACTGGCTTTGAATATTACTTTTGGAATTAATTTTCAATAGTACCTTCCGCGTAATAAATATTCGAATGAGGTTGCAATTCGTGCAGAGGTATCTGAGGACACGATTGCCAAGAATCAATGGTCTGACTTGGGCTTTAGTCCTGCAGAATATGCAAGAAATGTAATGTAAATTCTATTTAATGACTTTCAGAGACCAATGTCAAATTGTTTATCAATTGCGTAATACCCATTACCACAAACTCTACTTGGTTTGGGACTAGATGGCGTTGTGTTAAAGTTGTAGGATATAATATTATTGAATTACTAAATTTAATGTACCAACTTAGAGGTCATGATTTTTAATGGATCTTCAAGCTATCGTTGCATGATATAAGTATTGGTCGAATTATAATTTGATTTCCTATAGGAAGTTGGTATTTTCATGGAAAAACCAAACGCACAGGTGCAGCACAGTGTTGTTAAAGTTGGTAAGCCATTGTAGGCATTGTTTTTTAATAAATTTCTTATTACGAGGGGTGGTTAGGAGTTATTGTGGATAAATATATAGCAAGAACTTGTTCACTAAGGATATGGAAAGATAACATCTTCATAATTAGTATTTGATACTATTAAACTATCTCGTGAATGATGAGGTCATTAGAATATTTATTTAATACAGTATGTCCATGAATATTTTGATTACCAAAGGGTATTTTTAGAAAAGTGTACCTTCCCACATCTAAAAAGTTATTGGAATAAGTGATTGACGTGAAACCTATTCTTGTGTTAAGAGAAACCAGTCTCTACTGTATTTGCCTTGAATATTTTAGAAGTGGTGGTATTTACGGCATAGTTCATAGTTGGTAATTTTTAATGAATGAAATAAAATGGAGACGAAACTACTTCATAGTTCATGATCATGTATTTTGATTTATTGTATCGTTTGGAGTTTCAATAAAGACTAATTAGAGCCGAAAGAGTAAATTAAATATTAAATATGTACCCTTACGTTTTAGTCGGGGCAGTGATTATAAGTCATTGTTGGGCATTCATTGAACGAATTTCAATTTAGATGTCACAAACATAGGTGAAAAGTAATCATTGATGTCATTGTTTGTGACATTCACTTGAAACTTATCATGTACCTAGCTTGAGTGGCCGGGTATTGACCGAAAATTGTACAGAATAATTGATCGCCTGTTCAGGACAATTAAGGAGCCTGTTCAGGACAAACCAGAAACATATTGGCTTTAGCAGGCAATTGTTTATTTACTAATGTTTGTTTCTATATACAGCAGGACATTTGAGGAACCTGTCTGTTTACTTTAGAGACAGGACACTTTAGGGGCCTGTGTCTAACTAATGTTTATTTTTCATTGCAGACAGGACATTTGAGGAGCCTGTTTGTTTTTTATTAGAGACAGGACACTTTAGGGGCCTGTGTGTTACTAATGTTTATTTTTCATTGCAGACAGGACATTTGAGGAGCCTGTTTGTTTTTTATTAGAGACAGGACACTTTAGGGGCCTGTGTGTTACTAATGTTTATTTTTCATTACAGACAGGACATTTGAGGGGCCTGTTTGTTTTTTATTAGAGATAGGTCAATTGAGGGGCCTGTATGTTTTTAATTAGAGACAGGACAATTGAGGGGCCTGTATGTTTTTAATTAGAGACAGGACAATTGAGGGGCCTGTATGTTTTTAATTAGAGACAGGACAATTGAGGGGCCTGTATGTTTTTAATTAGAGACAGGACATTTGAGGGGCCTGTATGTTTTAATTTAGAGACAGGACATTTTAAGGGCCTGTGTGTTACTAATGTTTATTTTTCATTACAGACAGAACAATTGTGGGGCCTGTATTCTTTTAATTAGAGGCAGGACATTAGAAGGCCTGTATGTTTTTGATTAGAGGCAGGACATTAGAAGGCCTGTATGTTTTTGATTAGAGACAGGACATTAGAAGGCCTGTATGTTTTTGATTAGAGACAGGACATTAGAAGGCCTGTATGTTTTTGATTAGAGACAGGACATTTTAGGGGCCTGTTTTTGAAAGATTGTATAATAAATAAGATAACGATTTGTAAGAATGAGCTGTCACTGATACATCTGCACTTTCAGGTGCCATTGTTTATATTTTATGAAACATGTTAAACAAATCACAATTGGTAGATTGACTATAATTGCATACAATTATATAAGTTTTGTTTTGTACCAATGTAAGATTGCTATTTTATTTGCTACATTCATTTTAATACCAGTGTTAAGCTATGGGTAAAAATGTCAAAGATAATATTAACGTTAATAGAAAAATCGTAATTGACAGAATGACAATTCTTTACTTTTGTTGCTACGTTTTAATTTCTACATTCGTTTTAATATGATAATGTTTCTTTTCCAGGTGCCATTAAAATGTATTGCTTTTGAAGTTTTGTATAGACAATAATTGATAGATTGGCAATTGTTCAGTTTTGTTTCTACATGACGTGTACAATTAATATAAGTTTAGTGTCGTTCCTAAGTACAGCGAACATCGTATGAATAATGTAAATCTTTATTCACTTCTGTAATAGATATCTATGTCCATGTACCTGTAGATAATGTTAAATGTAATGTTATATTCTTTCTTCACTCATTATTTTGTATGTAAAACCAATTTCTTATTTATTTGTCACATACGAGGTCGTATTTGTTATATAATGGATGGCCGACTGTTAGCGATTCTTATGATAATGTTCATACACTAGATTATTTTCTGTATTAGCAACATTAAATGTATTTTTTTTGCACTGACAACTCGAACGGACTGCGACAGTGACAGCGCGGTGCATTTGACAGTTACAAGAGTTTATAAAAAGGAATGGCGCGCTGTCATGTCTCTCTTTTCGTACCGGTTTTCGGAGCAAGCAACATCTCAGTAAGTTCTAGTATATAATTTATTTATTCCTACTATATTGTACTGTTATAGTTATTGTATACTTGTATTATGTGTATGCTGTCAAGGCAAAAGTACAAAGGGTGTGGTACCCGTTTTGGTCGTTTTATTTAAATAACCTGATAACAAACCCCGTAGGTACACTAAATAACTTTCTTAATCAATCTTTCTCTAAAGATAACACATACAGATAACACTTGTATCGGAAGAAAGCTTATTACTGAATAATTAAACAAGTTATCTAAAATCGGTTAAATAGTTAATATAGTAGAGAATACAAACTATTTTCGTCAATAATTGTTATTTCATTTAACGAACGTAAAACATACAATTTCAACGTCGAACACTTGCAATTTCGCGTTTTTTTGTAAAAGGCCTCTGTAATAATTTATAATCAGTCGCGTCTGCGCAACCATCCGTGACGGTCGCGTATCGATAATTTACGTACAAAAATGACGAACGTTATTAAGTGTAACCAGTGCAATATAGTAATTGACGAGATGTTATCATACATCCAAAATAAAGTGTCCGTGATTGACGAAGAAACGTTAGTTCGGATATGTACACTCACTTGCAAAAGTCGATAAGAATTCTCACAACAAATTAGTTTGACGTTTAGTTTGACTTACGACCTTCTGTCTTCAAGTTTTCGCTAACAAATGATAACATTCACAATTTCATCACACAGATTGAAGCGCAAATCAGTGTGCATCCCACGCAATTGTTGACTTTTTGTAAGTTCTTACCCGATTGGAAGTTATGGATTAGCATTACGTATATTAAATTATTCTTTAACTTGTTCACACATTTCTTAGAGTTAGAAAGGTAGATCACAAAAAAACTAAATAAAGAATTAGATTTCTGCGAGGTAGACATGAGTTTTAACTTGACCGAAATGAATTGTCGTTTGGTTGTAGTTGTTGGTTAGTGACGTGTGGTTAACAGTATTTTAATATTCGCAAAATGCAGGCTAATATTAGTATTGAAGTGAGGGCGACTATCATTGGGCTGCATAAAAGCGGTCTTAACAAAACACAAATATCTGAAGAAACCGGACTGAATGTGAGTATAATAGCTATTAATGAATTGTAACTTTATTATAAATTAATCGTCTAATTAAAATGTGTGCCATTTATGTATCCATCCATCGTATCTAATACATAAATCGTTGGGTTTATTGGATTGGTTATTGGATAAATGCAGTTTTATTTTAAAATTATAGTCAATAATTATGATTATTAACATTTTATATAATGAAAATGAAGTCAAGTAGGTATAGCTGCCTAATATAATATATATTTTATTTTTGTTTAAGAAAAATACTGTAAATCTTTGGATAAAAAGATATGAGGAAGAAGGTAGCCTTGCTAGTCGAAAGAGAAGTGGGAGACCGAAGCTTATTAGCGAGGCGCAGCGACGACATATGGTGGACGTATACGAAACGAATGGTTTCGCACCAACGAGACATTTTGCGAAATTATACGACACCTCGATGAATACTGTTCGCCGAGCACTTCACGCTGAAGGTGTGCATCACAGAAAACCAGCTAAAAAGCCGTACAAACAAGAACGATTACGTTTCGCACGTGGTTATTTAGATTTTGACTGGAATACGGCGGTATTTTCAGATGAAAAAACATTTAAATCCAGTCAAAAGGGCAGGCTTCACTTATGGCGCAAGAATAACACTCGCTGGTGTGACAACAACGTTGTTCCTAACACCGAATCAGGTCGAATCACAATTAATATGTGGGGATGGATGAGTGCAGCAGGACCAGGAGAACTGGCTTTCATTCCTCCACGCGCAAACAGTTCAACTTATGTGGAAGTGTTAGACTCAATTATGCTACCTACTGTGAGCAACATTTACCCAGCTGATGAGTTGGCAGAATTTTCGTTTGTCCAGGACAATTGTCCCATTCACCGAGCGAGTACTGTGCGTGAGTGGTTTCACAATCACCCGGAAGTGATTGTTATTCCATGGCCAGCGCGATCACCCGACCTCAACCCCATAGAATATCTATGTGGTTTGATGGTGCAGAGGTGGGACTCGCGGAATGAGAGGTCTACGGAACAATTAAAAACCCATTGCATGGAGGTGTGGGAAAGTTTTAGAGGGAGCGAAATATGTGGTAATATTGTTGGGTCCATGCGCAAACGTTTACTTGACTGTATCGAAAATAATGGGGGTTATACAAAATATAAAGTTTTAGTAAAATCAGTCAGTGTAACTAAATGTTTAGTAGGCCATTTTATTTTAAGATATCCGTGATTTTGATTCGTTAACAAACACTGTATTATATTGTATTTACTTTCGTTTAAAACAGCTATATCTTTTAACTTGTGCCATCGCCTTATCTTAAGAATGCAGTGAACTCGCTATCAATTTTTTTTGGCAATAATCATGATTCTATTTTGTTTTTTATTCTTCTACCCGCACTGTTCTAACATATTAGTTCAATTTATTTTTTCTCATCTAATTGACTATTATCTTGTGAGAACTAAAGAAATTGAGGTTTAGTTTCAATCTTCTTTTCGTCAAGAAAATGATCAATTAAGCTATGGCCTCAATACATTCATTGTGACGTTACATAAAAATAAAATGTTTACAAAGTCTAAATCGTATAACACTTTTCAATAAATAACTGGATAAAAACAATTATATTTTATTTTATTAAAATTTTAATATCCTTTCATTGTTACGTTATTCATATTATGAATGGTTTATGTGGGTATACTTCCAACAAACAATCTTACGCGTAACATAGATAACGGTTACAAGATATCTTTTGGTCTAGGTAACAATTCGACGTCACAATTCTCATAAATGTTTAATTTGTAAATATAAAGAATAAACATTTTTATTAAACACGTATTTTTATTTCTACCTTACAACATCGAAAAGATGTAACAACTAAATAATTGCAAATTACGAATGTGATTCTTCTTGTGTTTAATAGATCACATTCGTAATTTGCAACTATTTAGTGCAAAAAATGCAATAGTATTTTTTATATAGATATTATAAAAATCAACTATATCAATATAGATTGGGAATTTTCAAAGTAAGAAATAACTGCAACAGACCGACCGTGATTTGAACTCGGGTTACGTGATTTGCGAATCCAACACTTAGTTCACACGGCTACCAGCACATGACGTATTTGCGCGAATTTTTTCAATGCTATGGTAAGAACAGGAAAATAATAATGTTTGCTCAGTGCGACGACAGTTCCTTAGTGTGTGTTATCTGTGGAATGTGGATACTCATACATGCGCACACATACGCACGGAAGTATCGCACTCGCTCGGTTCGTAGCAATGTAATCTTTAGCGTTCCTATGGAGTTTTGGGGCCTTACTGTACCTCGTCGTTGTCGAGTGACGAAATTAAAACCTCGAAATCTCTTCTATTTGACTCCATCCCCACGGATCTGCGCAAGGTGGTCCGAAAGAACAAAGGGAAGGAAGGAAGAGATATGGCAGACATAATCAAGCTGTTCAAATCTGCAGAACCAACTGAAATCCCAGTGTTTGTCGCCCGCCAGTTAGAAAAGCTACCCCCGATTACTTTTGACCACCTAGACTGCACGAAACTGCTTAAGGATATAGTGAGACTGCAAAATACAATAAAAGAGATGAAGACTACGTTTGCTACCCTAGACGATTTGAAATAGTTGAAAGATGAAATCACTAAAATTCAATATGACTCACTGCCACCAACGTCAGCTTTTAAAGTTAACCCAAAGCGAGGAGCTTGGCTGCTAGACAGTGGCCCTATGGGTCTTTCAAATGTGCAAAATTCTTCGTTGAATGAGGAGTACATCACCAATAATAATAGTGGCCTAAGCAGTGATAGTGCGAGTAATAAGAAAACTCCACCTCGGTTTAGACAAATCATGAGGGTAGATGAGAAACATCAGGGAAAAAATAATTATTTTAACTGTAAGGGAACTCCACAGCAACGGTCGGAACCGCTCGGTAGTAACAACATTCCGATGACGCATGAATGTGATGGGGCGCCGAGCTCTGCGGCTACGTCACAGCCAGCGAGCCGCCAGGCGCGCGTCCAGTCGCCCGCGCAAGTGTCGACGGCGCAGCTCGCGAGTCGGGTGACAGCCACTGAGAACCCGATTGCTTTATTAACGAATCAGCGAGCGGATGTTAATGAATTAATGCACAAAGTTCATAATAAAAACGAAGAATGGCAACAAGTCTCGTACAAGAAAAGGACAAGTTATCGTTTCGCTGGCAAGTCAGGAGTTGCAAGGGATTCTAAATGTAATTTTAAAGCAGCTGAAAAGAAAATCCCGATACTCGTCACAAATATTCACAGCGATACAACTGAGGAGGATATAATTACATACATTCGGGATAAAACACATGAAACCGTATGTCTTGAGAAAATTAAAATGAGAAAAGACAAGGGCCACAATGCATATAAATTCTTTGTGTCCGACTCTAAAGTATCTTTGTACTTAGACGAAAATATATGGCCTACTGGGATTATATTCAGGCATTTCGTCAACTTCAAAGATCGAAATGCGAACAGATTCTCGTCTGTGATCGGCCTTAAGCAACAAAATAATAATGGATAGACATGGTTACCGATTTGCGAGCTTTAACTGTAAAAATATTAAGCTAGCAGTTGATAGTGTACGGGAGTTGTGTCGTACGTGTGACCTGATTGCACTTCAGGAAACATGGTTACTGCCGGAGGACATAATGTATCTGAGCACGATCGACGGCGGCTTCGGGTACACAGGTACGTCGGCGGTGGACACGTCCGCCGGCATACTGCGCCGTCGTCCGTATGGCGGTGTCGCGTTGTTATGGAGAAGCAGTGTTTTCCAACAAGTGTCAGTGTTGCGGTGCGATAACGCTCGTATCAGTGCAATAAAAATAACAACAAAAGACCGACCTGTGCTTGTGTTTAGTATTTATATGCCTACTAACAGTGCGAAAAACTTACCGGACTGTTCTTACGGACTGTTTAAGTGCGGGAAGTGCTATTATAGACGAACAGAATATTCGATCTGTTTTTATGTTGGGGGATTACAATGCTGACATATACGAGTTATTTTATAACGAGCGTATTAATTTTTGTAGTGATCAATATTGGTCATGTACTGACGTTGATTTTCTCGGTTTGGAGTCGGTCACATTTACGTTCATAAGTGACGCTCACGGTACTTGCAGCTGGTTAGATCATTGTATTGTTACGCAATCGGCAAAACGGTGCGTCACTAATGTTTATGTTGATTATGATACACTGTGGTCTGATCATTTTCCGCTAGTGATTGAATGTGATCTAGATTTAATAACACCTAAATTGCAGAATAAGATGTTACAGAATGATAACAATGTATCATGGGGCACTAGAAATAAGGAACAGATTTCGAGGTATACCACAGAGTGTCATAATCGTTTAGGGTTAATTGACTTTCCAACCGAGTGTTTAAATTGTGCTGATTTTTATTGTAATGGGGTCATTACAATAAAAATATGTCATAACCGTGCTCTTGATGTGATGTACTCCGACATTGTGGCCGCCCTTCGGGCTGCGTCCTTGGCGGGTCGAGGGGACGTCATGGGGGGTGGGAGTGGTGCGCGCATACTGGGCTGGAATGAGCACGTGAAAGGGGCTCACCGGGAGGCTAGAAGGAAGTTTACGGAGTGGATAGCGTGCGGTAAACCGAGATCTGGCTTAATGTATGATGATATGTGTACTAGCAGAAGAGCTTTTAAAGCACGATTGAAATGGTGTCAAAATCGTCAAGAACAATTTAAAATGGACAATCTTGCTAAGAAACACTCTAATAGCGATTTTCGAGGCTTTTGGAAGAATGTCAATAAACTTAACGCCAGGCCTGGACTGCCGGTGAGCGTCGAGGGGGTGAGTGATTTGAAAGACATTACCGAACTCTTTAAGCGTCAATTTTTAGTACAGTCACCTTTGGGTCCGCCGAGCGAGGTGTTCAATGAGGAATTGCCTGAACGGATGGTAGGTCTGAGGTTTACGGCCAAAGATGTGGCTGTTACCATCAAAAGCATTACCAAAGGCAAGAGTCCAGGTCATGATTCTCTATCCATTGAGCACCTGGTTCACGCTGGTCCACATATAAACAGAGTTTTAGCGATGTTCTACTCGTTATGCGTGAGCCACTCTTATCTTCCGCCGGATCTTATGAAGACTGTGGTTGTGCCCGTGGCTAAGGATAAGACTGGGGACTTAGCTGTTACGAGCAACTATAGGCCCATTTCCCTAGCTACGGTTATAGCAAAGGTGTTTGACGGTTTGCTAAATACACAGTTAAGTAAATATATATCTCTACACGATAACCAGTTTGGATTTAGACCTGGATTGTCAACGGAAAGTGCCATACTGTGTCTTAAGCATACCGTCAGATACTATAATGACCGTAAGACCCCGGTGTATGCATGTTTCCTCGACTTGTCCAGAGCCTTTGATCTGGTGGCGTATGACATTTTGTGGAAAAAACTTGAGAGTACCAACCTTCCACGTGAACTTGTTACCATCTTAAGGTATTGGTACACGAACCAGGTCAACAGTGTCAGATGGGCGGGGGGAGTGTCGGAGCCATATCGCCTGGAATGCGGCGTGAGACAGGGCAGACTGACCTCGCCCACGCTTTTCAACCTTTACATGGACGCGCTGATCGTCGCGCTGAGCAGTGAGCATGTCGGCTGTCATGTTGATGACGTATGTGTCAATAACTTAAGTTATGCGGACGACATGGTTCTGCTTAGCGCGTCGATCTGCGGCCTGAGGAGGTTGATGGCGATGTGTGAGGGTTACGCTGTTTCTCATGGACTTTTGTACAATATAAGAAAAAGCCAGTACATGGTCTTTGAGGCTGGTGGTGCTAGGTGCTCGGAAAATGTACCACAGGTATGTTTGAATAATGTCCCCTTAGACAGGGTAAATCAATTTAAATATCTTGGGCACATAGTTACGGCTGACCTCAGAGATCATGCTGACTTAGAACGGGAACGAAGGGCTGTATCTAAGAGAGCTAATATGCTGGCTCGCAAGTTTGCGCGGTGTTCGGAGGACGTAAAAATAACTCTTTTCCGGGCATATTGCACGTCCCTGTATACTTGCAGCTTGCGGGCACACCACACACAGAAAAGCTATAACACCCTTCGTGTCCAATTTAATAACGCCTTCAGGGCGGTGTTGGGTCTGCCTCGCTACTGCAGCGCTTCGGGTATGTTCGCATGGGCACGGACGGACTGTTTCCATGCGACCATGTGGAAGCGTTGTGCGTCACTTGTGCGCAGAGTGCGGGCCAGCTCCAATACCGTTCTGAAAATGATAGCGACTAGGTTGGACTGTCCTTATTTGCGGCACTGCTGTGACAGACAAGTTACATACGGTGTCGCTTATAAGAGACTAAAATTAGTTCAAATGTAAAAATTAATTTGACGATTTTTATTATTATTTTTAACTTTATTTTATTTTAATTTATTGAATTTTAATTTATTGGATTTTTATTGATTAATTTTATTTTTATTGACATTGCGAAATTTATTGTTATTTAGGATTATAATTTTATTTTATATGGGTTCTTACCTGAAATAAATGAATTTTATTTTTTTTATTTATTTTATTTATAATATTAGACTTTATGGATTGGTTTTGTATAAATATATCATAATTGTTAAAATGAAATATTATTTACTTGCAGTTAATTATTAGATAAACTCTAATGTTTATTAGTTAGTCAATTGATGTTACGTACTCTTTACCTTGCTCTGATTGGTCGGTTAGTCGACCGAGTGTTTGTGAAAGTTTGTGGTAGGGAAACACTGAGTTTGTAACTGTCATTTTGGACAGAGTCAGTCTGCTTTGAGTTGTTGAACAGAAAACATGTCCGACTAATCTGTGTATTTGTAAATGATTGTTAATAGAACGATGAGTATGAAATTATGTTGATCAAAGTGAATAAAATATTTATACATTTATCCTGAAGTGTTTAATTTATCACACTTGCCTCCTGACCTCTGCCAATATGTCAGTGGTAACAAAGGTTTTTCCTGTTCTACCAGGAGCATCCAAGAAAAACATATTACCCTGGTTTTACCCAACGCTTTCAAGGACGGTGTCATAAATTTGTTTTTGCTCTGAAGAGAACCAAGTGACATGGTCATTTCGTATGGTGGTCATTCCGCCCGGATCGTAATTTATCCCAGCGTTATACTCCCGATTTCCACGGCCTTGATGCGGTGATGATTGGGGAGCTGGTGACCCATATTCGATCAGCGGTTTGCCACCGATAGAAATGACCACATCTTGAAGAGAACTGAGACAGGTGTTCAGCACGCGTTCATCAGTTACTTCGTCTTCGTCTCCAGTAGCACGCCTCAAAGCTCGTAGAAAATCTTCAGACAGATGATGGCGATACTTCTCCCACAAAGCTACTAGGTTCGCGACTCCACAAAACACCAACTAATCCCAATTTTTGTCACCGTCAAGAAGGTGACGTGCTACGCAGGCTGCGCGGTAAGCTCCACGCCATTAAATGTCCTCTGGAAGGCGAAAGACGTCGGGCCTCGGACAGTGGGAAGTAACAACCGCAGAAAATAGCATTCGCCATTATTCGTATGCACGGTAGGTATCCAATGCGGTGTCCTTGAAAGTTCCCGGAAAACCTTCCACAACACCTCCTCGTCGACGTCGTTTAAATACACCCTTTTGCTTGTCATACGTGTAATATGAAGGCACCTCGTCATACGTAAGGAATCTCGCAAACTGGTCGACTTCACAGAGCTGAAAAATGTCACCATGTTTAACACCGCATTTTTTTTAAATTGTCTTCCTCAACTCTGCTCAAGGTTTTGAGGGTTTTGTTGGAACTTGAATTTGTCAAAACGAACTATACGATACAACTTTAATGAAGAAAATGCACATCACATCACATCACCATCTATGAATTTTAAGAATAACTAACTACTAACCTCGCCAACATGCTCAAATTTAAATTATTAATTTCCAAAAAGTGTTATCATGTAACTTGATTTGATTTTTATGAAATCTCATAGATGGCGCTGCTTCAAAATTGTCTTTATGCTACTAACATTCATTAAACTATGTTTCTCTGCCCAAGTTACTGAAATGGCGTAGTTTTTATAGTGTAAAGCTAGATAATAGCATGGCTTACTCAAAAACAACATTTAAATATGCATCGTTAGATTACACGCTGTCACAGAATGCGTGAGAAAAATAAAGATTCACAGCTCCTCCTCCGTAGGTGATAGCGTGATAATATGTAGCCTATATGTTGACCCGACCTCTTAGTAATATCCACGCAAAATTTGAAGTAAATCCATGTAGTGCTTTTTGAGTTTAGCCCGGACATACGTACAGACAAACAGACAAAAATTCTGAAAACTATATTTTTGGCTTCGATATCAATTGTGGATCACGCCCCAAGGATTCTTTTAAAAAAATATTCAGTGTACAGTTTTGAATTTCATACAATTTTATAATATGTATAGATTAAAAAAAAAATTTAATGTACAGTTTTGAATTTCGTACGATTTTATTAAATGTATAGATTTAATATCTACCCTTTGAAGAAATGCCTAACGATTAAACACGTTATTGTGGCTAATTTATAAAAGATAGATCTAAACTATATAAGACTTTTTTGTAGATCTATTGGAGACCATCATCTTTGTAATACATACTTTTAGTGTATGATCAACGTATGCGAGGATAGGAGCTCGAAAGCGCATTTTCATCCGACTTGCTTCAAATTTATCGTCATTTCTCAGTTCCTATGTATCTTATCGTTATGTTCTGTAGTCTATAACCTGCCCAGGAGTATGGACCACAATCGCACCAAGTTTGGTTAAAATCCCTTTAGTAGTTTTTGACCCATGCGTGCACATACAGACAGACAGACAAAAAATTTACTGATTGCATATTTGGCATCAGTATCGATCACCAATCATCCACTAATATTAACTTTTAATATTTATTCAATGTACAGAATTGACCTCCCTACAGTTTTATTATAATTATTAAGTATAGATAGATTTTAATTTTAATTCATAAAACGGAAACGTACAAAATTACGTACGGGTTTTTAAAGTAAGAAGCCACTTGGTTGTGATTATAGAAATAAGTATATAATTGAGATGAAAACACAAAAATAAATAGATCAAGGACTCACCCTGATGCCGGGTTCTTCCTACAAAATTTTCTTTTATCTGCTCTGCACACTTTCAAGCTGATGATATCTATATGAATAAAACTGGAAAGTGTTATTTAAAGAAGTCAGCTATTCCTTATAGTAATCCTAGTAGTTTTTTTTGTCGTTGTTGTTTGTTTAGTTTCTAAATTTTATTTGTTGTTACGTTAGCTTGGAGTCCTAATCTTGATTCTCTTAGGGTAGCTGTTCTTCAGAATGATGATTACAATAAATGGTTTCAATACTTTACACGACTTTGAATTCACCTATTTATTAAAGTAGTAGAATTATTTGTTGTTCTCCTGAAATCAGTGCGAAATGACGAGTCTTTAAGTGAAACTACATGTGTGTTTATGCTAATATCTTCGAACGAAGCTTGAGAGTAATTCTGTAGTCAAGTAATTATAATTAATTATTAAGTAAGTAGAACGCAGTTTTTTGAATTAACACTAACGAGGACTATTGTAAAATTCTGAAATAGAGTGTTATTGTAATGAAGTATTGTAGGCAAAAAGCTGTGTCACTTCTGCGGTATAAAAATCTATATGGATAACATGTCATTACACTATGTTGAACTAAACGCTTAAGTACTACGAAATTCATGGCGCTTAAGACATTTTAAAAAGTATCCTCTAAAAGCTATCAGCGCTTTATATTTTAATAGTTCTGTTAGACGACATAATGCCAATGTAGCGCTGCAGCGGATTTTTTGTTTTACCATTTCAATATTTTGACAATAGTTTCCATATTATGGCTTATGTTTAACTTACCACCAGATATAGTAACATAATGTAAAATTATAACCAAAGTTTTAACATCTCGCTATCCTATTTAAGCAAAATGAATCCAAATAAAGCATCGGCAGAACCCCATGGTTACGGAGATATCAGTAGTTAAAATTTTGAGGTTAGGTTAACTACCTGCCAAGACAGCTCGATGGAGCCCCGCTACGCGGGGCTCCTACTTTTGGGTGGTTTAAAAAAAATAACCTCGAAGAAGGTGACGGGTTCTGTGTTCGCTCGCTTCGCTCGCTCACTACGACCCCGCCACCTTCTTCTAACCTAAATCTATCCGACCCGGGGTGCCCTAAAATTCCACTAAGATAGATTTTATTGATTAGACAAAGTATCATCCTGCTCTACGGGGCTAAAAAGAGCGCATTAATTTGCTCGCTAAGATTTGGTTATCATTTACTACATTTGGTTTTCCAATACAATTTAAAGTACAGTCGTAACTAAAATAATATTGTAACTTTAGGATTTCATTTTTCTGGTGTCAAGTAATATATTTTTGACAAAAGAACTAAGGGTACCAAAGTGTTTTATGGTGGTCATTATTACATATTTAATTAAAATATATAAAATATTATTATAAAAATTAAACTCACTATATTTAAATATAATAATATCTAACTAACCGTTTAAACAGTCATTTATTCATTTTAGTTCACATTTAAGGCCCGGGCCACATTTGTTTATTTTTTCTTTTTTGTTACCTTAATTCAAAAAAGTGTACAATAGGTAGTTTTTTGTACGAGGCAATTAACACACACATATACGCCTTTGTGTAAGTTTAGGTTTCTTGAGCCAAATATTATTTGAGAAGTAAACATTTATTTAATATAATTAGATATGAGTACTTACCTAAAGTTAAATTTTTGACAGTTTCAATATTAAAAGAAAAGTTAAAGTAAATACATAATTAACTTTCCAGAAAATTACGTAATACTGTAAAATTCTGGCACCTTTTTTTTTACTACAGGCAGTCTTAAAATGACCTTTGATTTTATCTAGCTTAATATGTTGACTCCACTATAGTCTCTAGTTTAGTCAATTTCGCGTCTATATTTTCTAAGAGGGTTTGGAACAGTCCTAAGGTCACTGGGTGAGGTATTAACATCGCTAGCAGCTTTAAATACAAAATTAAATACCAAAATTGGTTTGTTGGACGATATGTGTCAATGTTATTATACAAAACAAAGTCAAATGTGTATTGAATATCGCCAAAAACTTCACCCCAAAAGTTAGAAAACTGTCTTGGAATAAATGTTTTATGTGTCTGATAACACATATTACTTGAGCGTGGTATGGTCGGGTACGATCTCATTTTTTGTCTTGTCCCAGCTAGACAATCTTCGAAATTCTTATGACTGTCATTATACAAACGTTGATCTATGAAGATTAAAGAAAGATCGTATTCCTGATTCCGTCTAGTTTCTTCTTCAGGGCTAAAATATAATTCTACCATCTTATCCCACTTATGTTTTTTGATACATTGGGTTTTTAGCAGTAATTTGTCTTCCTCTGTGTCTCCCATCATTGTCTTCATGTTATTACAGTGCTGATATTCATCAGGCGCTGAAGTTTCATTTTCTGCGACGTACTTTTCTGCTTTATTCTTATCTACAGTGGATGAAATGTTTAAGCGTAACGGGGGGTCATTTTCAAATTGGTTTAATGGAGCGTCTATTATTTTCAACTCTTTTGCTGCACCCATTACGAAAATAATGTCGCACATTATTTTCAAGACGAGACTAGTCAATAACGTATGTATCCAAATTCGTATAGCCTTCGAAACCTCTTTCTTTTTCAAAAAAGATTTTGATATCACTCTATCTACAATAGGAGTTCTAAATAACTTACATATAATCATTATTAAATCTTACACGTTATTGTCACCTACTACAAGAAAAATGCACGAGTAGCTAGCCGATGAGCACTAGCAGTTCTGGTGAATGATCCATGTTATTAGTTTTTTATATCCTCGAACGGCATTCCTTTTTTGCTTTGATAATATTAGTTCATTGTCAAATGATTTCAATAGTAGATGTTTATGTGACATATAGCTTTTTCACCTATTCATTGATAATGTACTTGTTCAGATCGTATAGTTTTGATGATGACTTATTTATTCTTAGAATGTGTTCCTTTTTCTGTTTCATATATGTTTATCTATCACTAAACACCTTCCTATTATTTATCATTTACTACATACTAATTTAACCTACTTATAATAATATACATATATTTATTTACCTCACACCTAATAACTGATTAACTTCCGTAGACTCATAGCAAGGTTCAGTTGAAAACCAGCGTCAGGCAACTGCTACGTAGTGGCCTGGCATCATGCTGAACTGGACCTATTTGGCGCAACCGTGAGATTTACAATATTAATAAATAATAATAATAATAAAATTCTTTACTGACACTTCAAGACACAGTATCAGTATAAGCTCTGACTCTTGTACTAGGATTTCACAAGAGCCAGACCTCTCAATATACAGGGTACATAACAGAGAAGTACAGTAGACAAGGTCAAAGGGCAATTACAGGATTTCTTTCAGAATTAGCAAAAGGAGTCAATTTATGTAAAATATATAAAACAGAGAAATATATAAATAGGTACTCCACGTGTAGGGCATGTTTACGAGAGGGTAGTATGTGATGGTGTGTGGGTGTATGGATGAAGGTGAGTAGGTAATGTGTGTGCATTAGGAATGAGTGTGCGTGAGTGTTGAGAAGTGCACTAGTCAATTGTGTCATTTAATATTGTCGAGTAAGTTTTCTATTTCATTGTAGTCATAATTGTCAAGCCAGTGCATTATTGTCATTTTGAATTGAAAGTTGCTAAGGCGTTTAAGTTGTAGTTTATTGGACCCCTTGTCTTGGCAGATTTTGTCATATAAACGAGAAGCTACGTAGTAGTAATGTTTTCTGGCAAAGCTGCTCTTAGTCCGTTCGACAGCCCATCTGTCAGTTCTCCTGGACGAAACAGGAATGTTTGGAATGGTGTAACGGTGATAGAGTCTGACCAACGAATGATGGCACAACAAAAAGGAGGCCGAATTTAAAAATTCTGAAGCTGTTCACCCTGTCTGTACGCTGCTTAAACGATGTTGATACTTTTGACTATTTATGATTATATGCGATGCATGTTCATTTAACAACTAGCCTTTGCCCGTGAATTCGTCCGCGTAGAAGTCGAAAATGTTGCTATTAGATTTATTAATTGATTTTGTTTTATTATAATCAATATCACGAACAAAGTCACGGGCAAGAGTGCCCGTGACTTTGTTCGCGTATAAGTTGGAAATATTTTTAAAGTCTAAGTAGGTATGTAACACTGTTAGGCAGTGCGTACTGTGCTTAAAAAACATTCCATAGTACAATTCGACCCAAAACTCCATATGGATAAGCGACAGAAGGGTAGGGTATGCCAAACTCAAACTGTTAAAACAGCGCACTCGCATAATTTCTTCCTCTTTTTAGAACCATTTTTTTTAATTTTTAATTTAAAAATACTAAGAATTTAGGTACGCATTTGTGAATGTTGTGCACGCCTGTAGTTGTTTTGTTTGCACTGTACAATATTCTGAATTTTTTAACTCTGAAAGCTTTAACAAGTAAAAATTTGCAAAGTAGCGAAGGCCCTTTTCATCATCAAAAAAATCAAATTGGCTGACAATAAAATAAAGACCGTTTAGAAAGTTATTAATAGTGAATCTGGTAGAAATAAGGAACGAAACTCGGATTTTTTATTGGAGACTGCCAATGGTCCCATAAGTTCTGACATAGAAGTAGCCCAAGAGTTTGTGAATTTTTTCACCAACATACCTCTTAAGACAACGGAAGCTTTACATTCCTCGCCGGAGGCCTCAATTACATTATTGAAAGAAAACGAGCCAGGCTGTCCGGTTGAATTTCAATTCAAACAGATAAACCCTATGACAGTCATAAAGGCTTTCCGGCAAATAAAAATAAAATTAACCGAGGACCTATGGGGAATGTCTGTTAAAGTTTGTACGTCTATAATAGAGACCGTGGCACCATACTTGGCGTTAATTTTTAATTTGTGTGTGGACCAAGGAGTCTTTCCAGATTTAATGAAATTCAGTACAGTTATATCTCTATTTAAATCCGGCGGCCATAATGACACCAATAATTATAGACCTGTAGCCGTGTTGCCAGTTTTCAGTAAGGTCTCTAAAAAAGTTATGCTCAATCACATGCTTATTCATTTTAACATCAATAAGATCTTAAACGAACAGCAGTATGGTTTCACCAAAGTACGTTGTACGAATGACGCTGGTGTCACCTTATTAAAACACATATTTGCAGCATGGGAGGAAGCCCAAGATGCTATTGGAATTTTCTGTGACCTCTCAAAGGCTTTTGATTGTGTCAATCATGAAACCTTACTTTTAAAGCTAGAACATTACGGATTAGGTAAACTTGCACTAAGCTTAGTGAAATCTTATTTAAATGACAGGCAACAGCAAGTTCAAATAAATGGTGTCAATTCACAGGGCTTAGACGTCAAAATGGGTGTACCACAAGGCTCTATATTGGGTCCTTTCCTCTTTCTGGTGTATATTAATGATCTACAGCATTTATTGAAAAACCAACCACATATAGTGTTGTTTGCTGACGATAATATTTAAGATCAATAGACGCTCCACACATCTTGATGACGTAAACAACATTCTGCAACAGGTCCAAAACTGGTTTACTGTCAATAATTTAGTATTAAATGGGAAAAAAACAAAGTGCATAACATTTGCGTTACCGAATGTTAAAAGTAATGATTTCGAAATAGTATTGAACGGGGAGAAACTAATTCGTAGAAAACACGGTTTTCTTGGGAATCACGCTCGACTCAAGGCTACAATGGGATCCTCATTTAACATCTCTGGCAGGACGGCTTAGCTCAGCAGCATATGCTGTCAGAAAAATCCGTCAATTTACTGATATAACTACATACCGCGAGACTGGTCTATTTTAGTTATTTTCACAGTATCATGTCTTACGGTATTCTGCTATGGGGACGGGCTGCAGACATAAAGTCTATTTTTATTCTACAGAAAAGAGCTATCAGAGCCATATACAATCTTCGCAGGCGCGATTCTCTTAGGGAACTATTTAAAGATAAACATCATGACAGTTCCTTGTCAATACATTTTTGAAAATATTATGTATGTCAGGAAAAATATTTATCTTTTTACTAAAATAAGTGACAGGCACAATTTTAATACTAGAAATAAAGGCAAGTTAGATCAACCTCGATTCAGATTGACTAATGTATTGTAATAATAAAAAATAAAAAAATTGATATTAATTGTGTATGTAAAAAAATATGTGTTTCGACAATAAAATAAATAAGAAATTAAGAACTCGGGCGCCAATGTTGAAACGAGAATAGCCAGAATAACTAGGGCACTATATTGGACCATTAATCCACCAGTGGGGGGAATAAAAGAAAGAAAAAATTAAAGCCGATATTCAGAACTTTTGTCTTTTATTTCTTCCCAAACCGTAGTTTCAGACAATCTTTGTTAAGGGATAGGTACTATTGCATCTATTTCAAAGGTCAATTTTAAATGTGTAAAAAAAGGAATGTCGTCCGGTACTTGGAGACTCCAGGCGTGGTCCCATAGAGGATAATCTTCAAGTATCCATACCGAAAAATAAAATAGGAGAAAAGAATATAAAAAAAAAACGCCAGATGGCTGAAACAACATAAACAAATACGTTAATATTCTGTAAGAAAGTGACAATGTGGACACACGGTCGCGAGGTTATGTATCAGAAAAGCTCACCGTTTTTTTCTCCGAATTATGTTTAGCGCGCCAATCGGTTCATTAAAAGAGCGCAAGAGAGGCGAAGAGTCACTAAACTGGAATGAAATAAAAGAAGAAGAAGATTACCTACTCGATAAAAATGCTTGGCTATATGCCGGTCCTGCTCCACAGTCAGTCATTTTTAGCTACTAATTAGTTGTTTTTTTTATTTAATTATATATGTTAGAAGAGATGCTGCTGGCCTTTCCCTATTGTTGTTTTCAGATTATTTTTTTAAAATTTTATTTGTTTATTTCAATAGAACTTATGATTTATTACCTGTTACATTTGGAAATAATAGCATTGTATAATGTAGAAGCACTTTTTTCCTATTTTGTGAATGTGAAGTACCATGGAGCATTTTTATTTGGTTACAACTTGTTTGACACTACGAGCGTTTAGTGAGCATGACAACCTCTCAACTGCCATTGAGAAGTTGTCATGCTCACTAAAATGTCTCGCTGATGGTGGCACGTGTTATTGGGTCATTTGACTCCCTTCAAAATGGTTGAGCTGAGTGGGGCTGATGCACGCGTCATGCTCGTGAACGGGCGCCGTCAGTTGAGTCATCTCTTAGCTGCCAGTGACTTATTCAATTTCTATTTTTATTGTTACCATTATATTTAATTTTTATTACTTTTCTTCATTGTGTTCACATAATAGAAACAAAAAAGAAATATGTAATGAAGATTCATTTAACTCAATACGATTTAAAAGAGTGTCCATGGAGTTTCTTGCACGTGCTTCTCCATAGAGACCTACTCTTTGGAACGTGCAGTTAGTTAGCTTCACTTGTTTGACTGACCGACATTTTGACAATTCAAAAGTGCCTGTAACTGGTCTATTTGAAATAAACGTTTCTGATTTCTGAATGTTAAATGGAAAAATATTGTAAACAAATTGTTGGTGTGCCTTAATAATAAAATAAAAATGAAGTAAAAAAATAAATAAAAATGATAGAGTTATAACGCCCGTTTATTTACGACACACAACTCTACCATTTTGTGTTTGTTTTAAGTACCATGCGAGGACATGCGCTTGAATACACAAAGCACATCTGAGGACCTTTTCAATGCGAGGACCTTTTCGTACGTCCTCGGATGGCCCGACCCAGTTCATCGTATTCTACGTTCGATTTTGAACCTTTCCATATACTTAATAAGGAAAAGTTGATATCAACCTTGGTGGACCTCAGTTTGGTTGCGAAATTTCATGTTCACACATGATCGTGTGTAACCGCTAGGCGGCGCCACTTAAAATTTTTACACACGACTTTTAACACTTCAATCATGTTTTTAGTACCTTGTGGAGACTTATGTGTAAATCTTCACACAAATGTCCTCGGATTGGTAGCTTTTCCAGACAGTGTGTATGTAAGTCCCCACATGGGTCGCTTTTCCAGACAAGTGTATTTAGGTCCCCATTTGGATAGGTTTTCCGTGTGTATTGATTATTGAAATTTCAAAAGTATCGAAACTTCTGTTCTGAGAGAGTAAAACTTCGGATGGTTTTTTACGTAAAAGTATGTCATAATGTGTACTGTACGAGACTTGAGAATGCACAATATATACGTTTTTGAGAATAGCATTTATAAATAAAATATGTCATGCACTGAAAAACTATACACTATGTTCTAGAATTTCAGTTTATTTAACCAAAGAGTTCTTATACAGTGCTAGATGTCCTTAAAACATTATTCTGAGTGCAATTAATTATCTATAAAAAAAGACTATTTAATTCAATCGGTTTTAAAATTACCCTAGCCTTTGGCATAAAGAATTGACTACTACGTCCTTGATATATTTTTAAGCTATTGCATAGCTTCTATCGCGGGCCTTGGGTGTGGAGACCGAATCCAGAAATTCCGCAACGAAAATAACCTAACACCGCCCACTCATTTGTTTTTTGAGCGTGGTGACTGATAAGAAAACAAATGAGTGAAAGCAGCTGTCGGCGTTTTGGATGAGTGGGGTTTAGCAGCTGTTAGCGAGGTCTGGTTTTTGATGGAAGAGGTTAAACGGCTGTTGGCGAGGTCTGGTATTGAATGGGTGGGGATAAGCAGCTGTTGGCAAGGTCTCATTTTGGATGGGTGGGGTTAAGCAGCTGTTAACGAGGTCTGGTTTTGGTTGGGTGGGGTTAAGCAGCTGTTGGCGAGGTCTGGTTTTAGATGGATGGGGTTAAGCAGCTGTTGGTGAGGTCTGGTTTTGGATGGGTGGGGTTAAGCAGCTGTTGGCGAGGTCTGGTTTTTGATCGAAGAGGTTAAGCAGCTGTTGGCGAGGTCTATTGCATAATTTGATAAAAAATCCTATGCAATAGCTTTACCGCGGCAGTCCCCGAGTGCCACACGTCTTTTTTTTTTCTTTTATGGTGGGAAAAATCATGCATTGACATCCCCCGTTCTTGGGCGGAGCGGGAGATAGTGTCAGACTCTTACTGACTAAAAGACCCACCCCGTTCCCTGATGCGTTCGGCCTCCTGCTTTGCGAGGATTACTGCTTCGCAGAAGTCGGCGATCGCCTGCCACTCGCTCCGGACCATGGCCTCAACCAAAGCCCGGACGTCCTTGATATTTGGCCGATCTTAAGTAAAAAGCATAAATTGATCCACATTTTATGCCCTTTTATTAATTACCATACTCAATTTTATTACATATAAAAATAGTAAACATATCAATGATTAACATAACTCTTTCGGTTAAGAGGGACCACTCCGATCAGCTGATTGAATACAAGTCTAAACGATACTAAGAAGGCCAAAACTCTCTCAATTGCTTGAGGTAAATAAGAGTGCCTTGTGCAGAATCAACATTACTTTTTCTTAGATAACAAACACATGACGAGCATAATTTTGAAAATAATAAGCTTGTTAATTTAAACTTATTAAATTAAAGACATAAAATACCATTTAGATGACATCCCCTGCTCTAGGGCGAAGCGGGAGATAGTGTCAGACTCTTACTGACTAAAAAACCCACCCCGTTATTTCAACAGTGCGCGCCGTTGACGACTTGAGTTTGGTCTGGACGGTAACCGGACAGTCAGACAGCGCCTTCGGTGGCCGGAATCGGGATTGAAATCCCGGCAGCGGCTGGTTCGTGAGCGCCTCATGCGGTCGACCTCCTCCTTTACTAGCATTACTGCTTCGCAGAAGGAGGCGACCGCCTGCCACTCATTCTCGATCTGGACCATGGCCTGTACCAAAGCCTCGCTCGAGAGAGATCGCCACCGCCGATCGCCACATGGACACTGCGATGCTTCGACCAAGCGGGGCACACTTGTACCGTGTGCTCCGCACAAATCCGGTGCAGGTGTGTACCTCCCGAACTTACTATGTCCGGTGAGAATCTGCGTCATGCGGAAGGTGAGGACGCCGTGAGTTCTTTCCAGCCACGCCTCAAAGATGGGACTTACCGCCATAATTGTGGCGTGCCGAGTACTGGGTTGCGATAGTCGCTGACGCCATTCCATCATGACATCCCACCGGAACTCAGTTCACCATGCCACGACCTGACGGGGCAGCGGACTTTCACCCCGGCGCCGGCGTTGCATCTCCACGCGCAAATTGTTAATGCGTTCAAGGACTATTGCCTCCAGATCCCATGGTGGCAGGTCAGCAAGAAGGCTCGCCACGTTGCGAGATACCATGCGGTATCTCCATACCTATATAAATTTGGTACCTCTTGTGTACCTGCAGATACAAGTATTAAATAAACGAAATACTGTAACGTTGCTGCGAAAAAAAAAGAAAAGATTTTTCTTAGACGGCGCGTTACTATTTTAAATACTAACAACTAAAAATAGTACCTAACGACGTCAAAGAAACATCTACATTAAACATTAGGGCCACAATACGTTTAATGTGCAATATGTTTAATATCAGGAATTCCAAACCTCTGTACATATATCATTTAGTCACTATTGCGTGACCATACCGAGAGTTGGAATTGAAATTAACGGACATACAGATTATGGAGAATACTTTATGTGATCCGCTAATTGTTGTTTTATATGGGGATCAAACCCACAACTTCGTGTTCAGCAGTCGCATAATTCGACCACTGGACCACTGGTAGTCTACAATTAAACAATTTTTTTTTTTTGGTTGAAAAAATATAATAACTTTTTGGATAAAAAACTTTTTATGAAAAAAAATATAACCGACTTCACTAAAAAAACACTAAAACGATCAAAATATTTTTTTACACCACCTGCTCGATAATGTCGTTTTACACGTCATACAAACCTCACTTAAAGCAAGTCATTATATGCCTAGGGAGATAATGCAGTATGGCCGATCCCTAGGAAATAATGAGATTTGAATTTGGAGCATCAAGAATCGTCAATATTGTGAATTAAATTGTAGGCGCATCGAACAAGTTGACTCGAAATTCAAACCAAAGAGTATGTAATCACTATGATTCAAACTGGCCACTAACAAAAAAAAGAAAATAGAATAAAACGTGCGTACTGACGACACGGGAGCATTATAGAAAATTGAAATAATAGAATCTTGGAGTAGTGAATTTTGTTTGTTTGATGAACTTGTAAATATAATACTTATATTTCTCTAATATATGATTTGGTCAACCAAATTGTCTTTTAATTATCTCACAGATGGTGTAAAAAGTAGAGTATGCAACACGGGGATAAAGCTGTCTTTGTCTTGGGCGGCTTAAATTTCTTACTTCACTCAGGTTTCTTTATTAACTCCCTCGCAATGCTCGGGAGTTAATTTTATAAATCCCTCACTACCGTTCGGGATTAAAATCAGCAACCTTCGTTTCGTTCGGAATTCAACATGCCGCCCGCGACTTAAAGACACTGCTTTATCCCCTAGTCACATAAACTACTATTAATTTCGGGAGTCGGTGTTTTTCGTTATTGTTTGCGACTTCCGAAATTAAAATTATTTTTATCGTTTCAGGGTTTTTTTTTGTGAAGTCGGTTATATTTTCTTTTTTTATATAAAAAGTTTTTTATTTTACAGTTTTTAGTTGCAATACACTTACAGCCAGAGTATCTTTTTCTCATGACAATTTCAATTAACTCAAACCCTGCTAGAATACATAATTTTATTATGAAGTTCCCGTGTCTACCTTCCACCTTCTGGCACCATCATCAGATCAGTTCGATAGTACCTTATAGCCAAAGTGCATCTCATGACAATTCTAGTGAGCCCAAATACGGGTAGGATACATTGATTAATTACGGAGTTCCGGTGCCTATCTTACAGTTCCATCATCATCAGATCAGTTCGGCAGTAGGTATCTTATATCCAAAGTGCATCTCATAACAATTCTAGTAAGCCCAAACACGGCTAGGATACATTGATTAGTTACGGAGTTCCAGTGCCTATCTTCCGGCTCCATCACCATCATCAAGTCACTTCGACGATACCATATTCAACATGACTTTTCAGAACTATTCATTTATTTGTATTGTTATAGTCGCATACTATGTTCATTGTGTATATCTGTTTGAGTATGAAGTTCCGTTGGCCATTTCTGCTCTTCTTTACCAGTTCCACCTCATCAAATGTCACTTTTTGACTGTAAATGTTTAAGCCCTCGATGAAAATATCAAAATGACTATATAGTTGCCTATAATATTTGAGGAGTTCCCTCGATTTATCTATGGCCCTTCTTACCAAACTGTGACATTTTGATTACCATTACACACTAGTGCTATGTCTGTAACATAAATGGATCTTTCATTAATACTATGACTTACGTTAATATACTAAGTAGTTAATAGAGGATGTTTTACATATATACTAGTCTTATTTTTATTACATTGATTTATAGCTTTGTAACAAGTTATAAGACCGAGTTAATGCATATAAAACCAATGCGTTATTCATATTAATCATTACTTATTTCGTTTTCGTTCAAATCAATTAAAATATAATTCAAAATTGTCTCTTGTTTTATTTTGATTCTGGAAACACTGACAGACAAACTTTCTAATTCCATTAATCCTTCACAATTCTAAATTATGCAATATGTTGTTAATTTTTGTAATTATGTATGTGCAGACTGTGTGCATGTATGTGCAGGATCAGGGGTTTCTTCAATGATGCAACAAGATGGCGTACAATTTTTGTATTTTGAATAAAATCACAATGGTAGTTTAGTAGGTGGCGGCTCGCGAGAGAAAAAAAAAATAACAAAAAAAATATGGGGTTTTATAGGGCGTGAATGAATGAAGGATGCGAACGAACTGAGCGGGAACGATTGAAGCACGATTCTTCACGAACGGTGACCGAACACCTTGAACGTAGTTGCTATTTTCGCCGGTAGATATCGCCCATCGCCAGCCCGTCCGCAGGTTGATGCGTCGCTCGTAATGCTCACTGGATGGCGTGAACATGCCCCCGGCCTTGGAAGCGCAGCTTTCAAAAGGATCCTGAGTATAATGGAGTCAAGCCTCGACGCTTGCCGATTGCAGTGGCAGCGGGCAAATCTTGGAGAAGGCTCGTCGTATTGTCCCAGTGGTTGTGCGGATGTCCGCTACTCGAGCCACGCCGTCTTTTCCTGGAAACAGTCGTATGATGCGGCCAAGCCGCCACTTTAGCGGCGGTAGATTGTCCTCCTTTATAAGGACAAGGCTACCCAGTGTGATGTCATCCTGCTTCGTCTTCCACTTGGTTCGCAGTTGCAGCTCCGACACGTACTCTGTGGACCAGCGCCGCCAGAAGTGCTGCCGCAGTTGTTCGATGCGCTGGTAGCGTGTCAACCTCGAAGTCTGCTTGTTTGTGACGTCATCTGAAGGTGGTGCTGTCAACGGTCGGCCAATGAGGAAGTGGGAGGGGGTAAGGGGAGTAAGGTCAGAAGCTTCTGAGGAAAGAGGTGAAATTGGACGGGAATTTAGGACGGCTTCGATTTGTGTCAAAGCTGTACAAAATTCCTCGTAAGTTAATCGCGCGTTACCTAGTATGCGCCTCAGGTGATGCTTGCACGAGCGTACCCCACTCTCCCATAGACCACCAAAATGTGGAGAATAAGGAGGAATAAATCGAAAATCCATGTCATTGTCTGAAGCATAACAAATTATAGTTTCTGATTCCTTTTCTAAAAATAAAGGAAAATCTTTCTCTGCACCTACGAAATTTCTACCATTATCCGAGTAAATGACAGAAGGTTTACCTCGCCTACTAATGAAGCGTTTTAATGCTAAAATATAATCATTTGAAGAGAGACTAGTAACAAGTTCCAGATGCATAGCTCGCGTCGTAAAACAAATAAATAAACACATGTAAGCTTTAGTCAATCTTGAACCTCTGCCCTTTTTATTTAATATAAACACTGGCCCCGCGTAATCAACACCGGTTCGCATAAATGGGAAGCCAGGCTCTAAGCGCTCAGGCGGTAAGTTACCCATGATAGGTGCTAATGTCTTACCTCGAATACGTGTACACTTCACGCATTCATGCACTATTTTTCTTGCTAAGTTTCTAGCATTTAATGGCCACCAACATTCACGCACGGTAGCTAAAAGAAGTTGGGGACCTGCATGTAATAAACGTATATGTTCATACCTAAATAAACTAATAGTGAATGGATGTTTACTGCACAATAAAACCGGATGTTTTTTATCGTAAGTAAAATTAGGCGAATTAAACAATCTTCCACCAACTCGAATTATTTTATGTTCATCCATAAAAACATTAAGATTAGAAACCTTATTATATTGTTTACAAGTCCGTTTAATGGGAATATGATTTACTAAATTATGATAAACATCTGGAAATGATTTTATTTGCACCAACCTAATCAACATTTGTTGTGCAATATTCAGTTCGCTTACTGATAAAGAACCGGTCCGCCGGACTTCTTTATTCGACTTGATACGTGTGTTATTTATAAACCTAAGTACGTATGCACCTATTCGTTTAAGTTTCAAAAATGAAGAATATTTTTCAAAGTTTATTAAATCTTCGCATTGTATAGAAGGTAAACATGTTTGTTTACATTTTAAATCTGGTAAAATACAAACATCAGAATTATCGCATTTAATCTGATCGAAACTATGTAAATTTTGACGTAAATAAGGCGGACCGTGCCACCATAACTCACAATCCTTTAATAAATCTAAACCATAACCTCGCGACAATAGATCAGCTGGGTTGTCTTTGCTACTTACGTGCAACCATACCGAGTCGCCCGTGAGGTCATTGATCTCGGTCACTCGATTTTGTACAAATGTTTTAAGTAAATGTGGTGACATTTTAATCCAACCCATGACTATTGTAGAATCCGTCCAGAAATATATTTTAATTAACTGTAACCTAAGAGATTCAACAATTTTTTTGTATAATTTAGCTCCAATTAAGGCACCACAAAGTTCTAAACGAGGAATACTAATAGCTTTTAAAGGAGCAACTTTGCTTTTGGCACATAATAAACGCACTGTTACGTCAGAGCTATCACTATACGAGTAAGTACGTAAATAAGCACACGCGCCGTATGCGTCTTGAGACGCGTCGATAAAAATATGAAGTTCTGTATATTGAGTGTGATCACTCCTTACGTGACGAGGAACGCGAATGTCCTTTAAATATCTTAACGTATATATAAAATGTTTCCAAATATTAATAATATCTCTAGGAACCGGCGTATCCCAGTCTATTTTACTAAGCCATAATTTTTGTAAAATAGTTTTTGAAATTATGACTGCAGGAGAAAGAAGGCCTAATGGGTCGTATATTTGTGATATAACTGATAACATTACCCGTTTAGTTAAGTTAGACTCGCTATCATAATTATCAATCCTCGTAACAAAATGTAACTCATCACTAGTGTTGTGCCAACCCAGTCCGAGTGTTTTAGTTTGCGCATGCTCGCCTATAAAATGTTCTGTGGATTTATCTTGAGATATGTCTGAATTAAATGTCCACTTGCGCAACGGAAAACATCCTGATTGTAAAACTTCCGAAGTTTTCTGACAAATTTGAATTAAATTATCTAAATCATCATCACCGGTGATGAGATCGTCTACGAAAAAGTCTTGGGTGATGACTCGAGCGATGGCCTCATCATCACACTCTAACGCTAACTGTCTGATACACAGCATACTTAAATATGGAGCGGACGTGGTTCCGTATGTAACCGTATTAAGTTGGTAGGTATCTAAAGGGTCCGAAGGATTTTCGCGCCACAATATTAACTGTAATGATCTTTGGTCAGACTGGAGAAGAATCTGACGGAACATTTTCTCCACGTCTGCACAAGCTACGTATTTATACTTTCTGAATCGCAACAAAATAGAAAAAATATCATTTTGTAGCGCGGGACCCGGAAACTGAATATCATTTAACGATTTATTTGAGCTAGTGACAGCACTAGCGTCGAACACTACGCGTAATTTTGTGGTCGTACTAGATTCCCTAATGACTCCGTGGTGGGGAAGATAATAGTTAGTTTGACTACAAGTATCTAACTTCGACATGTGACCTAAATCATCATATTCTCGCATAAAGTTAGTGTACAAACGTTTAAATTCCGGTAAACGTTCAAGTTTGCGTTCTAACGACAGAAACCGTTTCTTCGCTAACGTATAAGAATCGCCCAGTGTATCTGGTGCTTCTCTTAGCGGTATACGAACCGAAAATCTGCCATTTTCATCGCGTTTAGTTGTATTATTAAATAATTCTTCACACAAACGTTCATCATCCGTGAGAATTGGTGATGATGATGAAGGAATATTTTCGATTTCCCAGAATAACCGGAGCTGTTTATCGATGTCCTGAGTGAGGTGACAATGAACGTGAGTAGGTTTTGGATTCCTAGCAAACACAGGACCGGACAATAACCATCCTAATTTTGAATTTTGTAGGAATGGTCCACTACGTAATCGTATTTTATCTGTTTCTAAAAGATCCCAAAATCTGTCTGCACCTATCAGCAAATCGATGTCTGAACTAACGTGATACGTGGGATCTGCTAATTGTAGGAATTCAGGAATACGTATATAATCAGCTTCTATGTTTATCGTAGGCAAACCGGACGTTATGCATGGCAAGACAATACATCGAAGCTTGGTATAATAATCGTATACTTTTGATCGAATTGATATATCGCATGAATGACTGGACTGAGTGACAGATTGCCCCACGCCCGAGATTTGAATAGTGGACTGTATATAAGACGCATTTATTCGTTTAGTTAATTTCTCCGTAACAAAACAGTTCTGACTACCACTGTCCAGTAGTGCCCTGTCTGTATGGTAAACATTATTATTATCCGCGACTTCTACTAAGGCCGTAGAAAGTAAAACCGTATGTATTAATTTGAAATCACTAGTTTTTTCGCAGACAACATTATTTGAATTATTCGGTAAAGAATGCAATGCAGTCGTAGTGTTTGTTATGTTCGCCTCTCCGCGCGACTCGCTACGCACACACGCACTGTTGCCAACGCTTTGATAATTATTTTCTATGTGTAGCAAACTATTGTGTTTGCGCCGACATTGCTTGCACGGTCCTAGAATACACTCGTTTAACGTATGACCTGCTCGCAGGCAATTCAAACACAACCTTTTATCAGTAACAACTTTCATTCTATCCCTAATAGACATATTAAGGAATGTTATACACGTATAAAGCGCGTGACCTTGACCGCACAAAACACAATTGGGTAAATTCCTTTTAGTGTTATTATTCCGATCGTAATTACGGGTAGTTTTGATAGATGAATAACTATGCACGCGGTTCGAACTTCGTTTATCACTTATATGTTGATGCTTATCACTTTGAGGTAATTCCTTTGGCTTGACGTGGTTTGTACTGATCATTTCTAACGTATCTGCGCGGTTTCTGAGAAATGATATTAAGTCGTTTAATTTAATCTTATCGCGTGACCCTAAAGACATGGTGCCTATGTGGTTTTCCCACTCCCGTTCCGTGGAAGGATCAAGCTTATTAACGATTAGGTAAATAACTAAGGTGTCCCAATTGTCCGTGGGTTCGTTGAGTGACGTCAGAGCGCGTAAATTACGTAAGATTGTATCAATTAGGTTTCGAATATGCAATGGTGATTCCTGTTTTATAGACGGAATACTATGTAACGCTTTCACGTGATTTTTAACTAACAACCTATCGTTTTGATAGGGGTTTTCTAATAACTCCCAGGCGTGAATGTAGTTGGAAAGACTGAACTCTAATGCACTTATGACCTGTAATGCGCTCCCGCTCAGCGCTGACCGTAAATAGTGAAATTTTTGTATTTCGTCTAAATCGGTACGGTTATGAATCATGGTGATGTATGAATGTTTAAATTCGAGCCAGTGGTCATACGCACCTTCAAAGGCGGGTAGTTTTATATCTGGTAATTTAATGTTAACCGGGTGACGGAAACCGTCGCGAGCTGATGCAGTAGGGAACCCGCTCCCGTTGGAGGTCTCCGCGTTTCTAATAAGACTATTTGCATTGGCCATAGTCGTAAAATACATCGATTCTAATGAATTTACGTATTCTATATCCGAGGGTAATTCTGACTCCGGTAAAATTAATACTATTTCACTTTGAACGTTATTTAATTTTGCAAATACATCGATGGCGGCCTGTACTCGAATCTTAATTTCGTCTACTTGTAAGGCCGTCAACGTGGCCCCTACAAATGAATCTACTACGTGCTTAAATTGGGTTAACCGGCCCTTTAAACTACCCCTACGTTTTTTAAGTTCCGAAAGAATTTCCTCTACAGACTTACTAGACATTTTGGCGACTATGTGTAAGTGTTGTGTGGGTAGGTTCAACGTTCAAGCATCAACGGAACCGCTTGGCTGCAACTCTCGCGGCGCGCACAACTGTAATTGTAAAACAACTTTAGACACAAATCAAGCGTGAAGGGAAAGGAAGGAAACCATGACCTGGCCGTTTCTTCTCTTGAACAAAATGGCTGCTGGTCCAACGACCGGGCTTTGCTGCTGCTTGTGATCGGCGGGCGTCGCTCCGTGTCTCGGTGTTGTCCAGGTTTTATCCGTCTCGAAGGTCCAAATTATGTGCAGACTGTGTGCATGTGTGTGCAGGATCAGGGGTTTCTTCAATGATGCAACAAGATGGCGTACAATTTTTGTATTTTGAATAAAATCACAATGGTAGTTTAGTAGGTGGCGGCTCGCGAGAGAAAAAAAAAATAACAAAAAAAATATGGGGTTTTATAGGGCGTGAATGAATGAAGGATGCGAACGAACTGAGCGGGAACGATTGAAGCACGATTCTTCACGAACGGTGACCGAACACCTTGAACGTAGTTGCTATTTTCGCCGGTAGATGTCGCCCATCGCCAGCCCGTCCGCAGATTGATGCGTCGCTCGTAATGCTCACTGGATGGCGTGAACAATGTATACATATAGGTTTTATAATATTTAACTTAAGTTATCAGTACTTACGTAGATTGATATTTTTAAAGATAAATACGTCAAAAAAAGATTTTTTTTTGCATCAACTTTACAGTATTTCGTTTATTTAATACTTGTATCTGCAGGTACACAAGAGGTACCAAATTTACTTATACAGTATGCTTGGCTACATATATTGGTTAGCAGTACACCCGCGGTTCTGACATCAGAATGGCGGGTGTACCTAATTAGGGTTCCGTAGTCAACTAGGAACCCTTATAGTTTCGCCATGTCTGTCTGTCCGTCTGTCTGTCTGTCTGTCCGTCCTCGCTTAATCTCTGTGACCGTTAGCACTAGAAAGCTGAAATTTGGTACCAATATGTATATCAATCACGCCAACAAAGTGGTAAAATAAAAATTGGAAAAAAATGTTTTATTAGGGTAGCCCCCCTATATGTAAAGTAGGAAGTGATTTTTTTTTTAATTTCAACCCTAACGTGTGATATATCGTTGGATAGGTATTTAAAAATGAATAGGGGTTTACTAAAATCCGAAACGGCGCTCCACTGGCACTCCTATGGAGCTAGCATGTCTAATACCACTTCTGAGATGAAGGAACAGTGCAGGTTCACTCGAAAAAAAAAAACAGATTACGGTAAAATATTTGGATTTAATTGAAATCTTTAGAAAAGTGATAAAAAATTTCACTGAGCTGCAAGGGAAATAATATTTAATATATTACAGTTTTGATCAAAACAAAGTCACGAACTTGGGAAACATTGGTATGCTGTTTTTTTGGTACTTAACACTTTTATTTTAATGTTTTTAGACTTCCTAGGCAAACTCCTGTCCCTGTTATGTCCAAATATATTGGAAATTCATTTAAACATGACGATATTTGTTTATTTTGTTTTGGTCAATATTTTCGATGGCTAGTATATAGAGTATTGATACTTTAAATTTATTAAGCATTTCGACTAATTTAGAATATTTCTTTTCAGGCTTGAATAAGGATACAGTAACTAAAATAAAAAAGGGCAAGTGCGAGTCGGACTCGCGCACTGAGGATTCTGTACTGAAATCAATTCCCGAATTGAGTTACGAAGATTTTTCCGAACTGCAAAAAAAAAAATTTTTAGTGGCGGATCTACAATTTTACAATTTTCAGATTTTTCTCTGTACTTGTTCTATGAGACCTTGATTTATGCTATAAATTTCAGAATTCTAGGTCAACGGGATTCACCCCATGAACTTAGATTTCCTTGAGTATCGAAATATACGTTTTTTTGCTACATAAACGGCCGTATCTTTTTTTCCGTTAACTCAGAAGTCTGATTTTTTCACAACTTCAAAAGACCGCAGACTTGAGTATTTGGTTTTAATTTTAACTCGATACCCCTAAGCGTTCTTGAGTTAAAGGGTCTTAACAGATAAACATACGGACAACCAAGTGATCCCAAGGATCTTATATGCGAAATGGTACCTTACAGGCTAAAAACATTTTTTACGAAGCAACATTACAAATTCTGAAGTGTACTTTATTTTCATAGTCATTAAGTTCATATTTTTCATTGATTAGCAAAAGGGAAAAATGTAATGAAGAAGACAACGAGAAAGTGGTAGTATGTCCCATTTTTACCTTTATATTTAACTAGGGTAAACATAAACTTTTGTTTGTAGTTGTTAGCTACAATATTCCAGTCAGTGATAATAGATTGATCCCAGTCAAAGCGATAGCACCATTTTCGTTGGAACTGGGTAAGTGGTAATTGGGAGAACCTACCTAGATAGGCAGTACAGCAGTTTCTTCACGCTATTTTCCTTTACCGGTTCGTGTTTGAATTTAAATGTCCATAATCATTACAATCGAAAAACGTCCAATGTTCGACATAGGCCTCCCCCAGGTGTCGCCACAATTAACGGTTTGTTACTCATTACGCAGAAACTTATAAACGGATGATAAACGTTGCAATAATATAGCTATGAAAGTCGTTTTTGGGGGTTGTGGCTACGAATATCATCATCCTTTTAATTGAAGAAGGTAGATGTAATTTTTTTTTTAACTGACTTCAAAAAAGTAGGAGGTTCTTAATTCGATTGTTTTTTTCCTTCTAAATTCGATGTAAGACCCATTCCCACTCCTAGAGAGAAGGTTCGAGTTTCCAGCAGTGGGAACATTAAAAAGGCTAATTATGTATGTGTGTGTGTATATATATAGGGATTTTGGTGTTTTTATCGAGAAGTCTCTATATTCATATTCATAGTCTATATAGTCATGTACATTCTACTACAGTCAAAAAGTATCATTTGATGAAGTTGTACTGATGAACAAGGCCAATAATGGCCAATTAAATATACAAAAAAATTAACAAAAATATATAACCATAAAGTTGGTACAAAACAGTATAATCAAACCAAACTAACAGTTAGTTTTTTAACAAAAACTATCTATAACAACAATTAATTAGGTATTACAGTAACTGTAAAACGATCAAAATAACTTTAAATTCGTAAGTCGGTGTTAAATAACAAAATATACCAGAAACACCGACTTCCGAAATTAAAGTTATTTTGATCGTTTAATGTTTTTTTTTTTTGTTATCGTAATAACGAAAAAAAATCTTTGGAAATCTTTGGGCTCGATTTGCCATTAATAAATGGCAAATCGAGCCCAAAGATTTTATATATCCTAGTACTACATTGACCACGACAACCTCAAAAGCGTCCCCGAAAAGGAAAGTTACATAGAGTCCGGTCATCTCGTTCTACTAGTGTGTCCATACACAAGCTACATACCACGGGACAATTTTGCTCTAAAGTAGTAAATAGTACATTGTTACACTAGGGGTGAAATTAACTCCTTTCGTCCCGAGAAGGAGTTGGCGGGCGAGCGCAGCGAGGTCGCTAATTCGAGGGCTTAAATGGGTTACTTTCACCCCGAGGTAAACACTGTGCCAGTAATATTTTTTTGCCGCCGGCAAGCTATTCAGCCTCATTAATGAAAAATTGGAAATTAATTGTAATCTTTTAAAATTAAGGTACCGATTTTAAAGAAATAAGTAGTTGAACAAATAAATCACTTAAAATATAAAATTAATTAATTAGAGTGCGTCTACTGAAAGCGCACCCTGGAGTTTTTTTTTTAAATTAAATTGGCAACATTGTTTTGCCAAAAAAAATCACGTCAAAGTCTATGGTTGCAATTGTCAGTTTTTGGAAACTGATATTTATTTTTTAAGAATAATTGCTTAATTGTGGAAAAAACTATAAACAGTAACGTGCAAAAACTGCTACACACTATGGTTAATGAGTTCAAACAAAAACAAGAAGAGAAACAAGGTGTTTTCAATGAAAACCAACATTGTTTACATACGATTTTTGATTTTTAAGTTAGTATGATAGTCGACTAATATTATTAGATAGTTATATTAAGGATGTAATGATATTTTTTTTTCCTATATTTTTAGATAATCTGACATATTGCGAATTTCATAATGGATAAAAACATCGAACAACGAAGGCTTTTGGTAAATCGACTTAATCAAAAACATATGCTAGTGAGTGGTAGAATGCGTTCAAAAGCAGTTGAGATGTAATGAAAGATTTGCCTCACTCTGTCTGTGTGTCTGTGCATGAAAGTCTGCAACTGAAGTTAAAATCGCGAAAATCCTAGTTCAAGTTTGAGAGAGATGCTGCTGCAGCAGCTGCTGAACTTTTTGTGTCTCACGAGTCGATCCGTATCATTTGAAACAATCACTGGAGTATAAAACATGTTCCCACTTGACTAATCCCAAAAGATCTGAATTTTCTCTATGCTAAAACGAATCGATTCCAACCCAACAATCTTGAAACACATTAATAGTGTTGGCGAGACGTGATGAAGTTGAAATCATGTTGACCATTTTATTTGACTATCACGGTGTTGTGCACTTGGTATTCTTGCCAGAACGCCAAATGGAAAATAAAGAAAATTATTTAAATATTATATAGCGACTTTTGAGAGATCAGATAAAATAAAATAATTTGGAATACTATCTAACATTTTGTGTGTTATTGACATTTACCATACACCCACCAAATAATTAAGTCTACACACATGTTTTTGACTAGGATTTAAGTTCTTGTACAACTATTCTAAAATTGTTTTAAGGCGTATAGTCCCTTGAACCATCTGGCCGAAATTATGTGAACGCAACTCTCGCACTCGCCTAGGCGGCAATACGCAAATCTGTGCATTTATTTGCGGCCAGCAGCGCCCGGAAAGTGCTTTAAATCCATTTTCTCTGCGAGATATTGATTGATTTACAAATGCAATGTTCACTTTGAAGAATATTTAACCACCAATTTTTATGTGTAAAAATGTTTCTAAAGGTCCAAGCCGTTTCGAAGGAGTAGGGAAAAGTTGCGAAAAGTTGCGAAATTGCTAAATATTTTTTTTTGACAAAAGTATTAATTGCACGAAAAAATAAAATGTTGATATTATTTTTCATGAATTTATAATAAACATATATTTTTTTCAAACCAATTGACCTAGCCGTTACGGAGGAGTAGGCCTCAGAAAATCACTGTTTTATGGCACTTTTCGGGCGCTTGGCCCTTAAATACAAAAAATACTCTAGTATCAAAACTTTTTCTCCTACTATTTCAATAATACCACATTCAAAATTTTTGTTTGTAACCTCCTTTTCTCAGGTCACGCTTTCATTAGACGGATTCTAATACTTGTCTTAAAGTTATTTCAATTTTATGTCGCGCTGTGATTGACTGGCTGTATGGAGAATTGGAACATGGTTCAATAGAAATGTGAAGATAGAACTAGTTTTTTTTTGTTTTATTATTTGACTGCTGTCACTTTTGGCGGGAAACTCAAAGAGCGCGAATCGTTTAAACGAAATTTTTATTACATTATTTTATTATTAGCAATAAGTAGTGCAAATATCACGATCAAATAGTTAGAAAACTTTCATTACATGGATGGCGATGAGGACGGGGGTCCAGATGGACCCAATTCAAAGAAGGCGGCTAAAGTGGCCAAGCGCCACATAGACGCACAGCAGCAGCAGGAAAAGGAAAGTTATAATTTTGCTCCTTTTCTAAAAACTAATTATATCAGACAGTACCCAGAGCATTCTTGTAATACTGAATTTAAAGTTTATGTTGAGTCTCAGGAGATAAAAGAGAAATTCGGAAATAAAAGCCCAATATATTTAAATCATATATTTACAACTGAAATAAAGGGTGTGGTGGCTCTGCAAAGAGTCAACGCAAATAAAATTGTTGTTGTATTTAAATTGGCGAACACAGCTAACAACTTCATAGCCAACTCTGGATTTTTGAAAAAATATAATTTGAAAGCATATATACCGGCAGCCCAAATAGAAAAAACAGGAGTCATACGCTTTGTGCCTATTAACATTTCTACAAAGGAATTATATACAAAATTGTCATCTCACTTTGAAATTATTGCAGTGCGACGCTTTACAAAGAAGGTAGGGCAGCAGCGAGTTCCTTTACAAACTGTTAGCTTGACCTTTCTATCAAATAATCTTCCTGAAAATGTACAATATGATCTATTCTCATATAGGGTTTTTGATTATGTTCCGCCTCTGCAGCAATGTTTCCGATGCTTTAAATTCAATCATTCAGCCCGTGTTTGTAATGGTAAGCAACGTTGTAGTCGTTGCGCTGGAGAACATCTTTACACAGAATGTAACAAGCCTGATGAACTCTGCTGCGCTAACTGTGGGGGAGCTCATTTAGCTGTATCTAGATCTTGTCCTATTAAAATTCAAAAAATGATAGAAAAACAAAAGAAAATTACTTATGCTAGTGTTGTAGAAACTAAAACATATGAACAAACCTTTCCAACAATTTCCGAAAATCTTAATAAAACCAAAAATGTTGTAAATAATAATTTAAATAAAACTACACCAGTAAATAAAATTGTACAAAAAGTAAATAAAGCTGTAAATAAAGTTAATGATAGTATGTATACTACACAGGCTCCTGAAATTAATTTAAAAGAACAATTATTAAATAATTCAGATTTAAACTCGGCTATTATTCGCACTATACTTGAAATTAGTAATAAGGGTGATGGAACTCCAATTAATAGTAAAACAGTTAACAATATGTTACATAAAAATCTTTCTTAAATCTATGGATATAAATAGCACATCATCACAGTCTCACTTACGAATAGCACAGTTTAATATACAGAGTCATTGAATTATAAAAACCCAAGAAGCACAGTCTCGAACAAAAGTAACACTCGAAACTGTCACCAAATACTCAAAAATTCTATGTAGGTAGTTATAATCATAACATAAAGATATTTTTTGCAAATTCAACCTTAATCGAATTACTTAAAGTTGTTTTTACAAAGCAGTATACAAAAAGCAATAAAATTTTACGACCGAATTTAGCCGGCAGAACAAATCATGGAGTGGAGACGAATATTTATATAGTTTTTATTTTTATACGATATTGAATTAAATTGTTAAATTGCGTTCTAAACAAATTTATCTGAGCGTAAATATGTATGCGGTAGGATATGTGTATAAATCAATGAAGCAAATATTTACAGGGAACATTATTTATTTAATTATTTGGTTCAAAGGTGAAACTGAGTAGGTGAATGATAAATGATATTTATTTTGCAAATAGGTTTAAAAAACACTTATAGACGTAACATTTTTTATTCGTCAGTTTAAGCTAGATGAGGCCGGTGTGTCCTAGCTGACTACCCTGAGAAGAAACACCGAAAGAAACTTAGTGGTCAAAGTCTCTTTTAAGGTCTATACAGTAAATATGTAATGGTAGGTATCTAGTAGAAGGTAATTAGGTAACAAAATTGTCAGGGTATAATCTACTAGGAATTCCTCTTCAATATTCTTTATATTCTTTTCTTAAATAAAACTTAGAAAATATAATTATTTTGAACCGACTTCATAAAAAGGAGAAGGTTCTCAATTTGGGTGTATTTTTTTACGTTTATTACCTCAGAACTGTCATTTATGAACCGATTATCAAAACTCTTTTTTTTTGTAAAAGGTTGTACAAAGCCAAAATAGTTTGTTGGTCAAAAACATGGTAATGTGGATGTTAAATATAATAAATAAGAATCTTTAATTTGTACAAATCTTATATTGTGTTCGTTGATAACTTAAACTTAAGTAAAAAAAAAAAACAATTTTAAATATATATACATATAATGTAGTATAGTACATATAAACCCATAAATATTTGTTTAAAACTTTATTAGAAATAAGTTCAAAATAATTTAAAAAAAAATTAAACACAATAAAAAAAATCGACTCCACAATTAAGAACAGGGGTTATTTGTATTATACGAACAAAATAATAGTAGGCTGGTAAACATGGTTCTTACACTGACAATGCGGTCATTGAAATTGTCCGTATTATAAGTGAAATTTTCGGACAAATTAAATCAAAATCACATATTACAGTGTATATTCATAAAAACAACAAAAACCATTCAATAAAAACTTTTACTTACCGAAAATACGATATCCTATCCTTTTTTAGCGTTTTTGACGTAATATTTTTACAATTTCATAACGAACACGACGCCATTTTTAACAAGCGTGCAGTGACGCGGTCGATGCGTGACTATTTGAAAAGAGCGCACTTTATCGAATGTTGCGCTCTTTTTTCGCGGACGTTTTTGAGACGCTGACTGTGTATCTTGGGTTTTTTGTATATCAATGTACAGAGTGCATATAATAAAAAACCCTTACTAATAGATTTTTTAGTAAACGAAAATATTGACATTTGTCTCTTAAATGAAACATGGTTTAAAGATAATAGATTATTTAGTATTCCTGGATATAATTTACATTTTCGTAATGCAAGCAATAAACACGGAGGTGTAGCAATATTAATACGTCCTTCTTTTAAATATAAACAGTTAGATACTCAATTTTATGAAGATTTACAAAGCATAGCTGTATTATTAACTACAGAATATGGTATTCTTTCAGTTTTGTGTGTTTATTCCCAACCTACAAATGGACATGTGAGAATGAACAGATTACGAAATTTAATTAATTCATTGCCTACACCTGTTTTTATTAGTGGTGATTTCAATGCGCATCATATTACCTTTGGCTGTGTCTCCACAAAGGGTCGCGGACAGCAGCTTTATGATATTATTGATGACTCTAATTTGTGTGTACTAAATGATGGTAGTTGTACAACTATTCAATATCCAAATCGTAAACCATCAGCTATCGATGTTACTTTTGTCAGTCCCTGTATTGCTCCACTTTGTGACTGGTCAGTTTACGATAATAATATGGGTAGTTATCATTTTCCAACAATTACTTCTATATTATTGAGTGTAGATAAATATAGAGTAAATCCTCCCACAGAAAAATACTTATATAGTAGGTCTGATTGGAGGCGATATAGTGAGCTTTCTAAAGACTTTTAGTAATGTAAATGTGGTAGATAAAGATCCGCTACAAACATATAACCTTTTCTGCGGTCAACTTAATGCTTTAAAAGATGAGTGTGTTCCTAAGTTTGTTCGAACATCGCATTATAAAAGTAAACCTCCAGCACCATGGTGGAATGATAGATGTAAACAGAGCGTTATCAATTCTTATGAAGCATTAAAGTACTATAGGAAAAATCCTACTATTGAAAATTTCATCAATTACAAGAGGTTGGATGCTATAAAGAAAAAGATAATTGCTGAAGAAAAAAGAAATGGTTGGAATAGTTTGTGTAACAGTTTTAATAGGACAACTAAAAAAATTAGCAAAATTTGGAATAACATAATAATAATAGGTCTTATTCTGATGTATTCATTAATTCGTTTTTAGATAAATTGACAGATAAGGCTGTAGAGGTCCCTAACTTAGAAACATATTTTAATGTTCATAATGATAGCGAAAATGCGAAATTTCTCTTAGAAAAGTTTACATTTCAGGAATTTTCAGCATCTTTAAATTCACGTAGAGATACAACACCTGGTTTAGATGGTTTTCCTTATATCTTAGTCAAAAAACTTCATCAATCAGTTCAAAAACTTTTTTTAGACATTCTTAATAATTTATGGACTAAACAGATTATTCCTGAATCTTGGAAGACTCAATGTGTGATACCTATTTTAAAAACTGATAAGTCTCCAGATAGCGCCGATTCATACCGACCTATTTCATTGTCATCTTGTATAGGTAAAATACTAGAAACTATGTTAAAAACTCGTCTTGACTGGTATGTCGAACACAATGGGATTTTACCAAACATTCAATATGGCTTCAGACGAGGGCGAAGTTGTGCAGACAGCTTTGTACCCTTTGTCTCCGATCTGAAACACGCGAGAAATAATAAACTTAACGCAATATGTGCTTTCTTAGATGTACAAGGAGCATTTGATAGTGTACAGCCAGGAATTTTAGTTAAAGTTTTATCGAAAATTGGTATACCTGGTCTCATATGCAAATGGATTTTTAGATTTTTGCATAACAGAACCATATATGTCAAATATAATAATATTATACACGGACCTAAAACTGCATCAAAAGGGACAATGCAAGGGGCAGTGTTGTCCCCTTTGCTCTATAATCTCTACTGTAGTGCAATTTGTAAATATGTGAATAATCATAATGTAAATATCCTGCAATTTGCTGATGACCTTGTTTTATATTATACAAACAGAAATATTAATCAAGCTGCAAGTATTTTGAATGATGCTCTAAAGGAATTACATACATACTATAATAAGTTGGAACTCAAAATCAATTCTAGTAAAAGTAGAGTAGTAGTGTTTGGTCAGGATTTACCTAGCACTGATATAAAGTTTAACAATGAAATCATTCCACATACAGATAGGCATACATTTTTAGGTATAATCATAGATAAGAAACTTTCTTTTGAACATCATTTAAAATACATTGCCCAAAATTCTTTAAAAGGTCTTAACATTCTTCGATGTTTAGCTGGTGTTTCATGGGGTGCAGACCCTAAGACTCTTACGATTCTATATAAATCTATTGTCCGAAGTCATTTTGATTATAGTTGCCTTGCATATATTAATATTAATAGTAAGTTTGTAAATAGATTAGATATAATACAGAATAAGGGTCTCAGAATAATATCAGGTGCTATGTGTTCTACACCTATTAGAGCTATGGAAGTAGAAACAGCAATAATGCCATTAACACTTCGCAGATTACTCTTAGCTCAACGCTTTTGTTTAAAATTATTATCCTGTAAGAATCAATACAATGAACAAAATTTTACCTTATCCTGTTCAATGTAGCACTCCTACGGTAACTGGTGAGGAACTTCTTTACCATCAACATCCAGAACTCTCTCAAGTACTTCTAAAAATAAAAAGTAAATTTGATAAAGTTTTCTCTGATTGTTTATGGCCATGCTATTCAACACAATTGCAAATTTTATTTAAAGTTCCAAAATCTATTAATGCCTCAGTTTGCACCAATCAAAATCTAGGTAATTTCATAGATCATATATAATAAAATTTATACCGATGGGAGTAAAGGAGAGTCTAATGTTCATAGTGCTGTTTATGACCCCCAAATTAAATATGTACAAAGTTTTGTTTTAGATAATAGTTGCAGTATATTTACTGCCGAGGCATATGCAGTTTTAGAAGCACTTAAGCACATTGATTCTGTGGACAAATGTACACATTTTTTAATCCTTACTGATTCTCTAAGTTTAATAAAGAGTTTAAAAGGTTTAAACATTAACTTTAAATCAAAAATATTTGCTTTTTAAAATTAAAATTATTTTAAATAATCTTAGTTCTAGACTCCTTTTACTGATTGTTATACTGACATTAATATGGAAATAGATGAAGTTTGGAGAAGATTTTGGAAAAAAGGACAAGAACAGAAAGGCAAATGGTATGGCAGCATACAAATGGACTTACCCAGAAAACCCTGGTATTACAAATTGACACTCAGCCCTCAGTCTGAAATACAGACGCTTGATAACTCCCTAAAGTCAATTTATAACAAATATGTATGCTCAAAGAACCAAATAAAGGAACATATTCTGGCTACAAATGAGTTGGTGGACAAAGTAGACTCTCTTACTCTAAGAAACCATAAATGCACTTGCCAGACAGAATCTAACCCCGCTGGCCTCGAACTTGTGGTAACAGAGAACTCATCCCAGCCCATCAGTGCTCAGGACTGTATTCCCGACCAGGTACCCAACATTCAGCATGAATTAACTCAAGGGGTAGATTCAGAAAATTGTAATTTTTCCTCTCATAGCAGTAGGGATTATCAATCAATTATATTTTCAGATAGCATAGGTTAGGTTAGCATAGGTTAGGATTAGGGCAATTAATTAGTAAAAAACTCCCTTTTCCTTCTCAAAATTATTGCACACCTCAAGCTTCCTACCATCACATAATGTCATTAGTAAATGAGCAAGTATATGATCCCAACACTATTCTAACTGTATTTGTGGGTAATAGCTTAAATGTGAAGAAAGATGATATCACTAATAATGTCACTGAACTGTTGAAGATAAATTGTAAAAAGATTATTTTGTGTGCTTTTCCTTACTTTGAGCACTTATCAAACAGACAAAATAAGTACATACATATGCTAAATATCCATATGCATTTTTTAGTTGCTCCATAGTAATAAGTTTTTATATTTTGACATCAACAATATTGTTGATAAACTTTTTTCGACCAGGTATACTGTATACCTACCTATTGTTTTAAGACGTCAAATAGCAAAGCTATTAGAATTTAATATTTACTCAGACATAAATAGTATGTCGACGTACCCGGTAGTTAGCCCCACCATTAGTAGTAGTACTAATGATTTAAACTAGTTAATAAGACAACAGTTGGTACCTACTGCTAGCAGTTTATGTCAACTTAACAATACAGTATCGTCTAGCATTCAAGCTATAGGGGGTAAGCAAAAATCCTTTAATTTGTTTCTTCAAAACATTCAGGGTTTTTCTTCGAAACAATTAGAAATTGAATTATTTTTGGAAAAAACTATGTTTGACATCATTTGTTTTACTGAGCATTGGTTAAAGGATTTTGAAATGCTAATTAATTATGATAATTATAATGTGGGCAGTTGTTTTAACAGAAAGTCAATATTACGTGGGGGTTCACTAATCCTTATTAAAAATAGTATTAAATTTAAAACTCGTAAAGATATAGTTGCACTGTCCGTTGAACATAGCATTGAAGTGTCGTGTGTTGAGCTGGATAGGCATATCATAGTGTGCGTTTACAGGCCCCCTAATTATCAAAACTACTCTATTTTTGAGTCAGTCATGGAAGATGTTATGGCTAAACTTTCAACGGGTAATAAACCAGTAATTATCTGCGGAGACTTTAATGTTAATATTTTAGAAAATAATTCAGATAGCAGTAGATTATTAAATCTTTTCAAATCATTTAATTTATCAAATGTGTTTATTGAACCAACTCGAACAACGACAACTACTGCTACATGTATCGATAATGTTTTTTGTTGCTGCAAGTATTTAGAAAAAGCCATTGTAAATTATCTGCCTTCTGATCATAGCGGCCTAATGGTAACATTTGAATCCAACTTACCAATACAACAAGTGCAGATACAATTCAGACCAATAACATCCGGTAAATTAAATAATTTTAATAGCACTATAACTAGCAGGTTGGGTGATTGGAACCTTGCAGAAAATAATGGTAATATTTTGTATAAAAATTTTTTTTCAGTAGTTCAAAAGGAGTTTAATAAGACGTTTGAGAAAAAAACTAAAACTAGAGTCTGTGCGGAAAGTAAACCATCGTGGGATTTGAGGGCGCTGCTGTAGATAAATATCGTTTTTGTTGTGTAAGCAACATTGTGACGTCATTATAGTGCGACTGTTAAATCTTGATATTTTGAAACTCAGTCAGACTAGCTTCTTCCAGCGGCTTCACCCTATAATAAAAATTATCCTATTGGCTGAATTTGCTGACCTAACGAAACTGCAAAGTTATTGCTTATGTGCTATATTATTACAATGTTTATGATTAAGTTCATCTGTCTAGTAGTTTTTGCACGACACATCCATATATACGAGTACCTTCATCTTCACAAACTTTCGCATTTATAATATTAGTAGCCTATTTATTAAACTTGCTCACGTGATGAAACTTATAAAAAAAAAATTGGTTATAAGCTATATTATTGCAACGTTTATCATTAAACTCATCCGTTTATAAGTTTTTGCCTTATGAGTAACAAACCGTTAATTGTAGCGACACCTGGGGGAGGACTATGTAGAACAGTGGACGTCTTTCGATTGTAATGATGATGGACATTTAAATGCAAACAGGAATCGGTAAAGGAAAATAGCGTGAAGAAACTGCTGTACTGCCTATCTAGGTAGGTTCCACCAACGACCACTTACCCAGTTCCAACGAAAATGGTTCTATCACTTTGACTGGGATCGGTCTATTATCACTGACTAGAATATTGTAACTAACAGCATGTTTATGTACTCCCTAGTTAAATATTAAGGTAAAAACGGGACACACTACCACTTTCTCGTTGTCTTCCTCAGTACATTTTCCCCTTTTGCTAATCAATGAAAAATACGAACTTAATGACTATGAAAATAAAATACACTTTAGAATTTGTAATGTTGCTTCGTAAAAAATCTATTTAGCCTATAAGGGATCATCTCGTAAATAAGATCCTTGGGATCACTTGGTTGTCCGTCTGTTTACCTGTTAACCCTTTAACTCGAGAACGCTTGGAGGTATCGATTTAAAATTAAAACCATACACTCAAGTCTGCGGTCTTTTGAAGTTGTGAAAAAATCCGACTTCTGAGTTAACGAAAAAAAATATGGCCGTTTATGTCGGAAAAAATACGTATATTTCGATACTCAAGAGAATCAAAGAAACCCGAATCCCGTTCCTAGAATCCTGAAAGGCATAAATCAAGGTCTCATAGAACAAGTACAGGGAAAAATCTTAAAAATTTAATTTGCAATTCGGAAAAATCTTCGTAACACAATTCGGGAATTGATTTCATAGGTAAATTTGTACAGAATCCTCAGTGTGCGAGTCCAAATCGCACTTGCCCTTTTTATTTTAGTTACTTCCTTCCTTACTCAAGCCTGAAAAATAATATTCTTAGTTAGTCGAAACGCATTATAAATTTAAAGTATCAATACTCTTTATACTAGCCATCGAAAATATTGACCAAAACAAAATAAAGAAATATCGTCATGTTTAAATGAATTTCCGTTTAATTTATGTATATTTGGAGATAACTGGGACAGGAGTTTACCTAGGAAGTCTAAAAAGATTAAAATAAAAGTGTTACGTACCAAAAAAACAGCATACCAATGTTTCCCAAGTTCGTGACTTTGTTTTGATCAATTATGGTGTGATTTGCCATTTGTTATCTTTGGCAAAATTGTAATATATTAAATATTATTTTCCTTGCAGCTCGGTGAAATTTTTTATCACATTTCTGAAGATTTCAATTGAAAATTATAACAAAATAACATAATCAACAAACCGGTGTCAACATTTTATGACGTTTTGCATTTGACGGATGGCTGGGTTGGGTTGCTACTTAAAATCTTTAATGTTGTTTTCACTTTACGCCACGACGGTTCTTTTATCGCACAGACAATATCTGCCCTAAGTTTAGATTTAGTGACTGGGCAACTAAAGGAATCAGAATAAGTAGGGAAAGACTTTTCGAGTTGTATGGCCTTAAGCCTATTATTAACACTGAAACTTTTAATAAATATGTTGCTATTTATTCTAAAATGTTTAAAAATACTTGTAAGGCAGCTAAGGCCTTATACATTAGCAACAAAGTTAAAACAGCAGATAATAAAATAAAAACAGTTTGGAATATTATAAATAATGAAACCAACAGAAACAAAAGAAATAATAATGATTACACATTGGAGACTCATCATGGTCTTATTAGCGATAACAAACTAGTTGCAGAAGAATTTGTAAATTTCTTTACCAGTATACCAATTAAAACTACTGAAGCTCTTAATTCGTCGCCATCGCATGCTTTTGATTTATTACAGGAGAACGTTGCAGCCTGTTCAACTGAATTTAACTTTAAACATATAAACCTCATAACAGTAATAAAAGCTTTTAAAGAAATAAAGATTAAATTGACAGAAGATCTGTGGGGTATGTCTATCAAAGTTTGTACTTCAATTATTGAGACTATAGCGCCGTACTTGGCTTTAATATTTAATTTGTGTATAGATCAAGGAGTCTTTCCAGATCTAATGAAATATAGTAAAGTGATACCGCTCTTTAAATCCGGGAATAGTAAAGACACTAATAATTATAGGCCGGTGTCCGTTTTGCCGGTTCTTAGCAAGATATTTGAAAAGGTAATGTTAAATCAAATGCTTAGTCATTTTAACTCCAATAACATCCTACATGATAAACAGTATGGTTTCACCAAAGGACGTTGTACAACTGACGCGGGTGTTTCCTTACTAAAACACATTTTTAATGCGTGGGAAGAGGCACAAGATGCTATAGGCATCTTCTGCGACCTATCTAAGGCGTTTGATTGTGTAGTTCATGAAACATTGCTTCGGAAACTCAAGCATTACGGACTAGGCAATGCAGCGTTAAGCTTATTAAAATCTTATTTGAATAATAGACAGCAATTAGTGCAAATAAACGGTGTCAATTCGTCGGGATTGAATGTTGAAATGGGGGTGCCCCAAGGTTCAATTTTAGGTCCTTTTTTGTTTTTAGTTTATATTAATGATTTACCCAATTTGTTGCAAAATAAACTTAATATGGTGTTGTTTGCTGACGACACTTCTTTGATTTTTAAGATAAATAGAAAAACTAACAATCTTGACAACGAAAATAGCGCCCTATTGCAGGTTCAAAACTGGTTCACTGCTAATAATCTGGTTCTAAATGGGAAAAAAACTAAATGCACAAGATTTTCTTTACCGAATGTCAAAAGTAGTGATTGTGACATTGTATTGAATAATGAAAAACTAGAATTTGTTGATAAAACGATTTTCCTGGGGATTACGCTTGATTCAAGGCTACAATGGGGTCCTCACTTAACTTCTCTTGCAGGGCGGCTTAGCTCAGCTGCATATGCTGTTAGAAAAATCCGCCAATTTACGGATGTTGATACCGCTAGACTAGTCTATTTTAGTTATTTTCATAGTGTCATGTCGTACGGTATCTTACTATGGGGACGGGCTGCTGACATCGAGTCAATCTTTATATTACAGAAAAGAGCCATCAGAGCGATTTACAATCTCCGCCGGTGCGATTCTTTAAGGGAACTGTTTAAAGATATTAACATAATGACAGTACCTTGTCAATATATCTATGAAAACATAATGTATGTTAGAAAAAATCTTCATCTTTTTAGCAAAAGAGGCGATAGACATAATTATGTTACAAGAAATAGGGATCAATTAGTTCAACCAGGTTTCAGACTGGCTAAAGTGGCCTCTTCTTTCATGGGGTACTGTTTGAAATGTTATAATAAAATACCTCCCCACATATTAGAACTCAATGAAACGAAATTTAAATCTTGTATTAAACGCACACTATGCAGACAAGCATATGTTGGAGGATTATATTCAAGATAAAAATGCTTGGCTCAATGCTGGTCCAGCTCCACTACCACTAGGGCGTACTAATTAGTTGATTAGTTGGAAACTAATATTATTATTTTTTAATTTGAAAGACACAATTGCATTGTATAATGTAGAAGCACTTTTTCCAAGTTTGTGAATGTGAAGCACCATGGAGCATTTTTATTAGGTTACAACTTTTTTTTTTTTTTGACATTACGAGCATGGCAGTTGAGTTTGTCATGCTCACTCAAATGTCTCGCTGTTGGTGGCACGTGTTATTGGGTCGTTCAGTTCCATTCAAAATGGTTGAGCTGAGTGGGGCTGATGCACGCGTCATGCTCGTGAACGGGTGCCGTCAGATGGGACTGGTCATCTCTTAGCTGCCAGTAGCTTAATTCAGTTTCTATTTTTTAATTATTTTACATTTTATTTCATTATCGACATTGTGCTCACATGATAGAAGCAACAAGTAAAATGTAACCAAGCATTGTATGTAACACATAATATGATTTAAAAGAGTGTCCATGGAGTTTCTTGCACGTTCTTCTCCATAGAGACCTACTCTTTGGAACGTGCAATTTAGCTTCACTTTTCTTGGACTGACCGACATTTGACTATCCAAAAGTGCCTGTAAATGGTCTATTTGAAATAAATGCTTTGATTTGATTTGATTTGATTTGATCACCCCCACGAGGGCACGGCGATACTCCACCCAAGCAGGGCACACCGATACTCCACCCAAGCAGGGCACACCGCGATTGTGTGCTCCACCGTGTCCTCCGGGCGTTCCGCACAGTGGCGACACCCGGGCGTCACTTCCGCTTTAATTCGGAACAGGAACCTCCCGAACTTGCCATTTCCGGTGAGGACCTGTGTCATGCGGAAGGTAAGGACGCCGCCGTGAGGTCTTTCCACCTACGCCTCAAAGAGGGGACTTATCGCCATAATTTTGGCGTGCCCATGACGGGGTTGCGATAGTCGCTGACGCCATTCCACCAATATTCCTTCGTAGTCAATCTGGTCTAGTAAGATATATAAAATCTTTGGTCGAGCCGATGTCGACTATTCTGCCAAATCCAAAGTAAAACTTAAGTAACTAAGTAACTAAGTTTGTTTGTGCAAAATAAAGGAGATTATTATTTTTTTAATCTTCTTAGTTTTTTTGTAAACTTGTCATAATTATCTTCAAGAAACTCAACGTGCACGTGTATTTTTATAAACGGTGTTGTATACTATACTGTATTTCGAATACTGACTAGGCTAACGGTTGTTACAGCTGCTACGAAATATTAGGTATGTATGTAGTAATACCCGGATCCGCCTAGCCCCTTCCCCACTCCTCTATGAAATACCTTTTGATGGGCTAAAATTTTCGTAGGTCACTCAGGTAGATAACTTATATATAAGTTATCTAAAAATAGTTATAAATAGGTATCTACGCATATAACTTAAAGAAGATTCACACATACAAATATTGTAGACGTCTTATTAAGTATTAATTTTATCAACTTATTTGTTTGTTAATTATAGTAATATATTTTGAATTGCAATTTTTTTTGTTATCTATGTAACATGTAATTTTACGTTTTTCGAGTAATTAAAGTGTAAATTTTAATAAATAGCTCTACATTGAATATAATAATTGAAAAAAAAAAATCGAATTCGAGTTTTTTTCGATTTTTTGCATTTGCTGAGAAGATTTACTATGGTAACACATATATTTTTTTTCACCATCGGAAAGTAGAGATTTCAACGAACAGACACCATATAAACTGGTTTGAAAAAAAAAGATATTTTGACGGGTGAATTTTCGATTGAAAATTAGGGTGATTTTTCGATATTTATTCAAAATAAGGTGAAAAAATAAATATTTCTAATCAAATAAATTACAGCGTATTTGGGACATAAAAAGGTAAGTTTTCACCAAATTTCGTGATAAAAAATTTTTTTTTGAAAGAGAAAAAATAAAAAACAAAAACATGTTTTTTGAATTTTTCACATAAATTTTGAGGTTATGTGAAAAAAGTGTTAATACTAAAGTTTTAGATCTTTTTATTACCTACAACTTTGCCATTTGAATTTTTTCCATAGGACTTTTAGTTTTGCCAGAAATCGAGGAAAACCGTTTTTTCCCCTTAAAAAGTCACCCCCACCCCCTTCCCGACCTCAGATCGCCCGTAAATCTCCTCCTTTTCTAATGGATTTCATCCTACTATTAGTTTTTTTGGTTTTAAAAATTATCGACACTGGTCTATTATTTGAGTGATAGGATTCAGAGAGTTGATGTAAATTGAAAAAGATCACCCGGGTCAGTAGTATCAAAGGGTGTGCCCCGGGCTCGATTCTTGGTCCATTTTTATTTCTCATTTATATCAATGACTTGCCATACCTCATAAAGGATAACCATGATATAGTGCTGTTTGCAGACGACACTTCGCTTTTGTTTAAGCTTAAACGCCAGGAGCCGGTTACTGATGACATAAATAACGCCCTTTCAAAAATAGTACACTGGTTTAATGTCAATAACCTGCTCATTAATGAAAAGAAAACCAAATTTGTTAAATTTACGATGCCTCACGTAAGACAGGTAGAAACTAGTGTGCTAATAAAAGGCAAAGAATTGAGTCCTGAAGACACTACAGTGTTCTTAGGTATAACTCTTGATGCTAAGCTTCAGTGGGGCCCACACGTAGATAAGTTATCGAAAAAACTTAGCTCTACCGCATACGCTGTTAGACAAATTCGAAATCTAACTGACTTAGAGACAGCCCGTTTAGTTTACTTCAGTTATTTTCATAGTGTCATGTCGTACGGTATTCCATTATGGGGAAATGCCGCCGATATCCAAACGATTTTTATTTTGCAGAAAAGGGCTATTCGTTCAATTTATAAATTAAGTCCCAGATACTCCCTCAGAGATAAATTTAAAAATATTAATATTTTGACTGTGCCATCTCAGTATATCTATGAAAATATTTTTATGTTCATAAAAATAAAAACATGTTTAAAAAATACAGTGACATTCACAACGTTAATACTAGGAACAAACACAAGTTAGTGGTTCCTGCCACCAGGCTCAAAAAATTAGGACGCTCATTTAGATGCCAAAGTATACATTTTTATAATGAGCTTCCCAGTCCTATTCAGGAACTTAGCATTAAAAAATGCAAAATATTTGTTAAGCGAAAACTTTGTCAAAAGGCTTTTTATTCTGTAAAAGAGTATCTCGAGGATAAAACGGCTTGGGATTGACCTGCTCCAGTACCTACTCACTATAATTATTATCATTTGAATGTTTTTTTGTTTTAACTGCCTTTTTTTATTGACGATTGTTGTTGTTTTACAATTATGATATTGTATATATATAAATATATATCTTATTATTATTTTTTTACAATTATGACATGTTTATTTTTACTATTTGACTGATTTTATTACATACTTTTTTTTTACAATTTGCAATATTTACACTTTTGTAAATTTTATTATTGTGAATGTGAGAACTATGTGGATTACTCTTTCCTTTTCTTTTATATTCATATGATGTCTGGCAGTTTTGAGTATTTGATTTGGCCTACCCAAATGTCCTTTCTTTGGCATTGTTCATCAAGTCGTTGAGCTCCTTAGTAGTCCTGAGTTAAGCTACACGCATATTGACAAATGCTTGCACTGACAGGTCCACTTAAAACTGTGTGGTTCTTTCTTCAAAAGACCATCTCAGGCTCAATCTGCATGGTTCTCATATGATTTGACCATTACATGTTTTGCTGTATGGACTTTAAAAGAGACTTTGACCCCTGAGTTTGTTTCGGTGTTTCTTCTCAGGGTAGTCAGCTAGGAAACACCGGCCTCATCTAGCATTATTTGACGACAAAAAAAAAATTGACGTGTAAAAGTGTTTTATAAAACCTACTTGCAAAATAAAGATCATTTATTATTTATCAATGTACAAATTTGTAATAATAATAAAAATAATGGCGGCCAATGGCTTAATAGCCAAGAGCCTCGACCAACATCTGCGGAGGCTCTCGTTAGGCAGTTGGATCAAGGGCTTGATCCAGAAGGCAGTACTCCTAGACACGGCGCGTATTGTCCGGAGGTTCCTCTCTCAGGAGCCCTGACCGCCGGCAGCTTGGACCCTGTTCCCGATGCCGGTGGGCTACTATTTTTTATATTTTTAAATGTGTTTTTTTTATGTTATTTTTTGAAGAAATATTTAAAAATATGATAAATATGTATATAATAATAAATAAATGGAATAATAATAAATCATTTATTTGGACCAACAAAGTTTTACATATTATAAACCCACCAAACTGCGTAACAGTTTGTCGGCGGGATTAGCGCTCGTTTGTAACAATTTGTTCAAATGCAATGCAATTAAATTATATCTACATTTTAAAAATACATAAATAAGTTAGTGGGTGTTTTCACATCTTGCGGCTACTGTCTTAAGGAGAACCGTCTTTAATTTATTTTTCAATGTTCGTTTACACATTCTGTTATCGTTTCTTAACCAGTCATATTCATGAAAAATTGTAGGCATCAAATACTTGTTGGTTCTTTTACCATAGTAATTTTTTACTGGTGGTCGCACGAGTTTACGTTCTCTAACGCTTCTAGTGTTATATTTATTTTGCACCCGTATTTTAAATTGTTCATTATAGTACTGTTCTAGGACCAACAAGTACTCAACCTTTTCATGTACTGGAAGCACTTTACATGTAACAAATAGTTTTTCATAGTTTTCTTTACAAGCAATTTTTGTGTGTGGGTCGACAAGATATTTCATAAAACGAATTTGCAGTGATTTTATACTGTTAAGATAGGTTTTGTTTAAATGTACGGCTAAACGTTGGCTAAAGGTTGTACGGTTTAATCCATAGGATAGCAGTGATTCGGCAAGAGCAAAATAAATTACTCGCAGCGTTTTCCTGCTCAACGGTGCCTTTAGTATATAAAACTTCCCTAAGCTTCCCTAAGCTTTGTACACACTGTATCAACCTGTGTTTTCCAATTCATGTTGGAGTCCACCCACAGACCCAGGTACTTAAATTTACTCATATAATCCAACTTTTGATAATAGCAATTGACATTCTTAACGTGCATGCACTCATATGTGTGACCCACGATACCTATATCCTCACTTTTGACATTTTTTGCCACCAAGTTGTGCGGTGAGCGAATATGCATTACTTTCGTCTTATCTATGTTAAGAATTATACCTTTGTCATGCGCCCACCGAGTGATATTATCGAAGTCTGCCTGCAGCACAGCCCTGGCCTCCTGTGTATTCTTGGAAGAATACATAAGGCACATGTCGTCTGCATACATGTACACCCGAAATTTTTCCACCACATTACTTACGCTATTTACACGTATCACATAGCCAACGGGACCATATACTGAACCAGTCGGAACCCCTAGTTGCACCGCCGCTTCCTTACCAGCAACACCGGACCCGCAGGTCTGTAAGGTTCTGCCACAACTAGGTGGGGTCCCACAAATACCTATTTGTGGGACCCCTGATCCTACACTTATCCATAGCCTGCATAAGCACCTCATGATCCAGGGTATCGAAGGCCTTTTTATAGTCGATGAACACCGCCAGGACCTGGTGGCCGCTGTCGAGACTACTATTCAGGTCTTCGGAGAACTGTGATAGTGCTGTCATGGTACTTCGACCCTGTCTGAAGCCATGCTGTACATCCGCTAAAATACTATTTTTCTCCAACAATTCGCTAACCTGACCGACTACTATCCTCTCAACTATTTTCTTAATAACTGATAAGATAGCAATCAGCCTGTAATTAGCGTAGACTGAGTGAGATACCTGCTTATAAATAGGCCTTATTAGTGCTTTTTTAAGTTGACTATGATATTCCCCCTTTGATAAACACAGGTTAATAAAGTGCGACAAGACTGGCGAGATCTTATTTTTAATTGTTTTTAAGTGTCTAGCTCGAATGCCGTCACTGCCTGGTGCCTTATCACTGCTCAGCTGATCGATAACTTTACACACTGCATCACCGGTCACCGGCCTAAAGCGAAACGTTACATCACTTACCCTAACATACTTAGATCTGTCTAATAGTTTAACATTACAATTATGCTTAATATTTAGCAATAATTTCGTTAGTGAAGGTATCTGCAAAATGGCTACATATGTTATACATGGAATCTGAATCTCCAAAATATCTTTTAATAATATCATCTATATTTGCTTTTTTTCTACTTGTCCAACTATTAATTTTTTCCCATATTTTTTTTGAGTCTCCGTTACATTTCTTAATTTCTTCCTGCCTGAACCTATTTCTTGCTTTCAATATTAATTTGTTCACCCGATTTCTAAATCGAAAACTAATTCTGTTAAGAACACTGAAAATCTGCTATTTTGCATGAACTTTGACTAGCAAATTTGTCAATGTATATCAAAAACTTTTAAGGGTTTAAAAAATCACGTATTTCCTGGAACAAGTTTTGTACAATTTTGGAGTAAATCACGGAATTATTGAATGCCTACAGAGTATCCAGGTATTATCACTCTTTTTTCACGTTGCCTTTACGTCAAACATCACGTTGGATTGCGTCATATTGTAATTACGTCATGCCTAGTGGTGGAACGTTAACCCATTTTTGGTTCCATAACTAAACTAAAAGATAGCTAAGTGGATTAACGTTGGACTTACAGGCTACGAGTCCCAAGTTCAAATCTCGCCATGTCGGTTTATTGTCTTTTTGTATTTCTGTGAGTTGTGTTAACTTGGTTTATATCGACGACCGCTAGCTTGAAGGTGACATTCCTGCGCAATCACTGGTCAGAGACAGACGAGTGTCACTTGTGGGCGAATTATATCGACATACCGCCATTTCATTTTGTTAATCGTGAATTACTTATATTGGATCAACGTGATCAAGCTACATTCTGTGTGTGAACGATTTCAACAATAAAGGGGTGAGTTATTTATAATTTCAAGTGGAAAGTTTACATATAAACCTCGTTGTGGAACCATCCTACATATTTGGTTTTGCTTGTTCCAGCCTACCGTCACGCCCTTTTATTATTGGAGAAGTTCTGGCAAGGGTCCGTGTGCAGACCGCATGTAAACCTTTATTTCCTGTTTGTTTTACTCGGACGTTCATCATCCACATCAGGCATAGATAAGAACCGCCCTAGCCGGCTGGCCACTTAGGATTGGTAGAGTTCCGCGCGCTCGCCATCTATGCGATTAAAACTCTCCTGGCGCCCGCTCCTAGCAATAGGATTTAGGATTAAGATTTAGCTTTATGTTAGTTTTAGCATTAGTATTTAAGTGTGTTATAGTGTGAGAAATTAAATAGTAACATTTCGTATATTCCGGATTTTCATTTGCGAATCAACACAACCACCCATAACAATATGAAGTAACAAGCTTTTAAACCATGCTCGGTGTTTACCTACGATAGGCGGGTGAAAAAGCAGCCTCTTAAGGGTACTGGAATAATAACCTTGTACTATGAGTGATAATATAATTGTTTTATTTTGTTTGTACATTTGCACTAAAATCACAAATTATTTTTGTAACATAAATTCAAACATTTGTCAATCTTTCAGACTATTAGTACTCACAATACGATTACAACTTCTTTTGACATAAATATCTATACTAATGTTATAAAGAGGTAAAGTTTGTTTTTTTGTTTGTTGGAGGGACTTGTTCTACAACTCGCTTAAGGCTTATAGTCCCTTGAACCATTTGGCCGAAATTAAAGAGACACAACTCTCGTACCCGCCTAGGCAGCAGTACGCACTTTACATTTAATTGCGGCTAGCTGCGCCCGGATAGTGCGCGGCTGACCTTAAATCCATTTTATTTGCGAAATATTGATTGATTTACATATGCTATATTCGCTTGGAAGAATATTTAACCACCAATTTTTTATGTGTAAACATGTTTCTAAAGATCCAAGCCGTTACAAAGGAGCTAAGGAAAGTTGCGAAATTGTTAATATTTGAGGTAATGATGATGATGGAGATGACGACAGAAAAAGTAGGTGAAATCGGAAGGTGCCGACTCGCGTGGACTCGCGCGAATTGCTTAAGCGAGTTAACGAACGAGCCATATTAGGTAATCTTTTTTTCAAAGTCAAAGTCAAAGTCAAATATGTTTATTTGTGACACATAGGTATAATGTATGTAGGTACAGTACATGGTGTTAATTATAAAATATCGACTCACTATGCGTTGCCTTGCTGAGCATACAAATATTGTTTACCAAATGGCGAACTGAAAAAAACTATGTTACAACAGTTTATAAGATATAACACATTACAACTTATAATTATCGGAGAACATGGTGTTAGGCACGGTTTGTTATTTGTCTCTGGAAGTACTGTTCCGATTGCAAAAAGTTTGTCACCAATAGAATAGCTTATTAGTTTAAATAGCTTAGTTTTAATAGTTTATTTATAGCTGCTTTATTCCTGAGTGACATAGGCTATATTTTATGTGCGCAGGCAAAGCCGCGGGCAAATGCTAGCATATTATATTTATCGACCGTGAAGTACCAATACCTCCTAAAAATATTTTTTCAAGAAAATCATAATTTACCGCTATGAATTTAAAAAGATTTTTCCGCGTGTTTTAGGCGATAATCACACTGCCACGCATCACGCTGCATGTTGCGTGTCAACGCACCTACACGCGTACTTGCGGGAGTGCAGATCTGCATCATCGTACGGGTTTTTTACGTACACACGCGCGTAGGTGCGTTTTGTAAATTCACGCAGGCCCTGACTCATTTCATACAAAATCATACGACACTACGAGACTCAGTGTGCCATACCTTGCGTGTCATCCCGCAACCACGCGCGTGTGTGCATGTTTCTCCTCATTTAGGCGCGTGATCTGCATGAACGCGCGTGGATGCATTTTCGGACTGTGCCTGTTGTCTATACAAATGGAGATACTTACAAGCAACGTTAATACACGCATTCACACGCTACGCTGCGTGGTACGTGGCAATGTGATAATCGCCTTAGTAAAATTCGAGTGATTTTTTTTTTTTCAGGTTTCACAGACAGTTTGGAGTTATTGGTACTTTGCTATCGATATAAAAAAATACACCAATAAATATCACGTGCTGCAGTGACAAAAATAATAACAATAAATTTAGTAAATTTATGGTTACCCTCGCGACCCTTTCTCGTTGTCTTGTTCAGTACATTTTTTCCCGTTTGCTTGTCAATATGAACTTAATGTCAATGAGAATAAACAACACTTTAGAGTGTGATTGCTCCGTAGTCAATCGAGTTTATCCGTATGATATTATAATATAAAATCTTTGGGTTAGATTTTCATCTTATTACATACTCTTTAGTGGAGGCGTGGCTGGCGGCCGGACTGGTGTCCGAGCTGGTAGCGCCGCTAAATTGGTTGCGCTACCAAACAGACACCAGGTGAGTAACGCTCTATAGAGCTCTATACATTTTGTTGGTGGCGCGACCAGTGGTGTCTGGTGTCTCGGTGAAATACGGCCCTAACTCAATGCGTGTCTCGATTACACCTATGCTTAAGTTACTAGTAACGCCACCTAGTAAGTTAGTAACTAAACTGCGCACGTATTGGTTCAATAAAGTTAGTGTGTTGCGAATACCCAACGTGTTTTTGATAAAATATCTACCTACTTTTTGTACCTAGATGTGTATTATGAGTCACATTTCACCCGAGGGAGCCAGGTTTTCATCTAGTGTTTCAATATTTAACACCGACTTAGAATTAATGTTATTTTAAATTAATTATTTACCGTTCATAAATGGATAGCGATGATATTGTTTTGAATAAGATTTTATTTTTTACTAGCTTCTACCAGCGTTTTCGCCCGCGTGAAAGTCGGTTTCTCCATACAAACTTTGTACCCCCGTTTGATTCCTTTAGGGGATGTATTTTAGAAAATCCTTAGTCCTCGCCTTGATTATAAAAGGAAGCATTGTGCAAAATTTATTCCTCAATGGGGGATTCGCTGCCCGTCGCTTGCCCCGAACGGACGTGCCGCCCCATGCATCGCGCCCGCTCTGTGCTACGTGCCCCTTCCTACGTCTCGCCGCGCCCGCTCGCCGTGACGTCATCAGTGGTCACTGACCACGCCACTATCGGAAGCCGCCTTTTTCAAGGCAGTGGAGGATGGACTATTTCCTTATAGGAATAGTCGTTAACGTAGTGCCCCTTAAAGGAAAAGCCACAGTTTCGTGGTCCTTGGCGGGAATACGTCACGGTGTCAACAAGTCAAGGGGGTGTTGCCCCAATACACCCGCCGAACCCCTTCAGGGCTAGGCAGTCATTTGGAGTCGGGAGCTAGGTCTAGGCCTTGGGGGTGGCCCCTCGTCAGACCTATAACTCCGAGTTCTCTTCCAGCTACACACCCTGGTGTCGGTTGGGGTGTTTATCCCTTCACACCCTGTCAGGGCCCGATCGCACATTAAGATTGGCGATCGGTTTACAAGCTTAGGGCTCACCATTAGGTACACACCTCCCAGCGTGCACAACCCTTGCTGGGAGGGTCACTCACCCCCTGGCCCGTCCACCCGGGGACATAGGTGTTAGGGACATAGGAGTTGCAACTCATGTTGCCCCCTTGTTAGGCCCTGCCCCCACCATGTCGTAAAGACAGAGGGAAATCGAGGTCGTCATGGCATTCTTCCAGAATGTCTTGTTAAAAGACCCCGATTTCCTCTCCAAGTAAATAATAATAATGAGTTTATTCAATTTTAGTTACCATTTTTGCTTCAGATTTCTAGGCTATATTGTTGAAAGACAAAAGAATTAGACCTCTGTAGCCGAACTAGGCAAGAGCCTGTATTTCGGCTATCAGCGCCAATCCCCCTAAGTAATAAAAAAACAATACAATTTGAGCCATCGAGTAGAAAATTAAGATAATATAAAAAATTAAAACAAAAATGCAGTTAATTAAAATAAAAACACAAAAAATTAAAATTAATAAATTAAAAGAATAAGTACAAAATTACAAAACCATTACCATTTGAATTACAGAAAAAATAGACATTAAATTATTAATCCAAAAAAAAAAAAATAATAACATCATAAAAAAAAATGTAGTATCATTCGAATAATTAATAAAAAAAAAAAAAAAAATAGTGTGTGAGTGTCCTCTCTTTGTGTTATGTAATGGTGTATGTGTGAGTGTGAGAGGGTGTGTGACTGTGAAAAGCAAGCAATCACTTTGGTGCATGTAGTAGCAACTCAGTCTCCTCATAGGAGAGCCCAAGCAAGTATTCCAACACCTTTTTCCTACATTGTGTTTTAGTCAAGTGAGAGATGTTTATAACTTTGTTAATTTTATTGTAAATGAAACGTCCAGAAAAATTAGAAAACCTTGTACTAAATTTAGTATTGGTAATATTTCTACTGGCACAAATTCTGTCTCTTTTTCGCCCCACTTGGTTTAGCGGATTGAAAGTCTGTTTACTGTGTTGTAGGAGAGTAATATTAAAAACATATAATTTGCCTGACAGTCAGGACCTCACAATTCTTGTACAGTTGAGTGGTTGGGAAAAAAATACTTTTAAAAGTACTAATTTTGAGCACTGCACGCTGGGCGATCTCCAGGCGTTTTAAAGTTGTTTTAGAGGAGCCACCCCAAGAAGAGATACAGTATGTCAAAAGCGACTGAAAGAGGGCATAATATATCTGCTTCAGAAATTGCGGATCAGCGACATGTCGTAAATTTTTTAATACAAAAATTAATTTGCGAATCCTTCCACATAGAACTTTTATGTGTTCTTTAAAATTAAGGCATCTGTCAATTATTACGCCTAAGTATTTAATCACTTGAACACGCTCTAGGGGGGGGGGGGGCATGAACAATTAGATTTATCTTGACATCATGCGAGACGATTCCCAGGTTTCCAGATACTTCCTTTACATTCCTAATGCCGAAACAGACATATTTTGTTTTATCTACATTCAACGTGAGAATGTTTCTCCTCAACCACCCTCTAACCGTGTCAAAGTCCTGTTGAGCAGCATCGAAGGTATCTTCCCAGGTATCGCCAGCAAAACAGAGGACAGTATCATCTGCGAAGGAGATAATTTCAAAAATCGTATCAAAAGCCTTAGCCAGGTCGAGGAAAAAAGGATAATGAGACATTTTTTTCTTTTATTTAGGTTTCAGGCAATATAGTTGGTCAATTTATTGACTGCTTGCTCAGAAACCCGTATTGATTAGAATACAACAAATCATTTTTTGTCTAAATAGTCTACTAATCTTTGATTAATTACTCTTTCAAGTATCTTCGATAAAGCCGGCAAAATAGATATCGGCCTATAATTAATGATACGATTTCTGTCACCATTTTTATAAATGGGGCAAATCTCGGCCTTTTTTAGAGAATCGGGGAACACACCCATCTGAAGGCAACTATTAAATATTTTAGTAATAGGTGGTATAATAATATTTTTATAAGTTTTTAGAAAATCACCGCTAATACTGTCACAACCATTGGCACAGTTTAACTTTAAGCCAAAGATAAGGCGTTCAACTTCAGCTTCGGTAGTATCCATTAAAACGAATGAATTGACTGCATTTGTGTCAGCACTAGTAAGTAATTTGAGAGTTGCTGTGTAACGTTTGCATGTTTTTTTCATAAATTTTATTTGCCAGAGAAGTTCCAACGTTAACAAAAAAATTATTAACTTCATTGAGTGAATTCTCACGAGTAGTAGACACCGTCAATAATTCTTTAGGAGGAGTTGATTTTTTAGACGTATTAGTGATCTCTTTGATTGCCTTCCACAGTGTTTTACTATCTTGTGTAGCTGCTTGTAGATGCTCTTTCTCATATTCTCTTTTCACTTTCCTAATAATAGTAGTGCAGTAGTTTCTGTATCGATTATAACAAATTTTTAAAATGTCATTTAGTGGATTCAATTTTAATTTTTGATGTAATCTATCTCTATGTCTTACACAGCGCAACAAACCTTGTGTCATCCATGGTTTTATCAATTTGTGGAGCTTGGGTATTATTATTTCCTTCGAGTTGTTAAGAATTGCCTGTTGTATTGATTGTGTGAAGTAGTTTAGGGAAGTGTTCGGATCTGATAAAACATCAATTGGGCCGAAATCAATTTTCAATAGATCTTGAAGCAGACCATTTTTGTCGGTTTTTACTATCCTAGAAGAAGCATAATGTCGGAATTTCTTCATATTAATGTAGGGTAGTGATCTGTTAGAGTAGTGTGAGGTACAATAGTACTCGAAAGGAAATTAGTTCTTATCAGTACATGATCCAGACAAGTGCCCCTTTTAGCACGAGTAACCAAAGTATGACCCGGTAGAAGGCCATGTGCAGCTGCTACATTAAGATAGCGTTCTCCATTTTGATTTATTTTTATTGGGTTAATATCGATATTAATGTCTCCCATCACTATAACATGTTCGAAGGCGGAAAGTTTGTGCAGTACACTATAATGTCAATGTTTCTAAAGGAAGGT